>CATOUR010000120.1:0-600000 GCA_951848785.1 Callosobruchus maculatus | reverse complement strand
TGGCGATCACATTTTCAAACGCTTCCCTGTTTGTTGCAGTGTGTACAAGGTCTCCAATTGTTCTTAGGCCTGTCCAATCCCTCAAGTTTCTGAGCCAGGACATCTGATTTCTTCCGACACCACGTCTACCTTCTATTTTTCCTTCAACGATTAACTGTAAAAGTCGGTACTTTGGGTTTCTCATTATGTGGCCAAAATAAGCCACTTTTCTCTTTTTTATGCTTTGGAGGATTTCTCTCTCCTTTCCCATTCTTCTCAAGATATCCTCATTCGTGACCCTATCAGTCCACGGAACTCTCAACATGCGACGGTACGTCCACATTTCAAACGCCTCTAATCTGTTTATCGATGCAACCTTAAGCGCCCATGTTTCCATGCCATAAAATAGAGCCGACCATACGTAGCATTTGGCGTATCTCATTCTTAGTCTTAGGCTTATATCTTTGTTTGTAAGCACACGTTTAAATTTGAAGAAGTAGCTACGGGCCACTTCTATTCTAGATCTAATCTCTCTTTCGACGCTCCAATCATCATGAAGTCAGCTTCCTAAGTATTTGTACCTTATGACACGTTCCAGAGTTTTCTCCGTCAACGACAAGTTGCACGTTCGCATGTGGTGTTTTGTTTCTGCTTACTATCACAATACTACAATACTACAAGCACAATAAAACCGCAAAAAATCATTCACATAGATGGCGTATAACTCTAGTATTGCTCCGCCAGTTGTGCTGCGGTTATACGCGAATGTTATGTATTTAATAAATAGAAAATAATAGAAAACCTGGTTTCAAATTTTATCATTAATATAGCCAACCTTAGACAATAATTCAATATCAAGTAAGTTCAAAAAGATCGAACAAATATAGCAAACAAATTCTTGATTGTGTAGAACAACAGGTGGGGATACAGCTAACAGAAGGGAGATTTTACTCCCGTTATTCTTTATTTTTCAATATATTTTCCTCAGAGTAATTTTTAGCTATATCGGAAATATACAGAAGGCTAAAAACTCCTCAATAATACATATTCTTTAGATTTCTTTTGTAAATAACACACAGTGACCTAATTTTTTGTTTTTGGTGACAATGACCCATTAGAATATGTAGAATGTGCATGTTCCCTAGTATTGTGTGGTCTATTATTTTTGAAAGAACAGTCCTCTTTTTAAGCATTGGTTCCTAGTGCCTTAAAAAAAAATCCTTCTCTCTTATTTTCCAAAGGACCTGCAGCTTCCTGATATGATTTTACAAACTTGGTGAATACATATGAATAATGACAACCGACGTGTGATCAGAGAAAATGTCCACCTTTGTCTAATTGCCTTCTAAAAAACTTGGATCACCTTAATTTTCCATACTACACTACAAAAACCACGTTCAAGTGAAGTATTCACATACAGTCAAACCCCAATAATTCTCAAAATAGGATTAAAGTCCACAACAAAAACTCTTCATAATATTCTTAATATCGGCCTAAACTTACTATACTTTCCATATTAACAAGCAAGGGGCAGCTTTCAATTTTTAGATTATTTATATGTTTAAAAGAAGTTTGTACTTTTTATTTAGGACAAAAAAGTGTGGTGAATCAAATGTCATAATGAATTAGCCACTATACCATACCAAAAAAGTAGGCGTTATAGATGCAAAAAAAAACAATTATTACTGACTCAGTACTGCCGAGCTGTTATATTTCAAAAATGTTGTTCTACTTACAAAAGGAATTAACAATTTAGAGCACTCAAAAAGTGTTTTGACTATCATTCAAAATTATCAGACAATTAAAAGAAACAGCCAAATACAGGAAATTCATTATACCGCTTCTTCCTAGACTCAACATCTTAAAAAAGTTTTTTTTCAAAAACTTGAATCATGTTTAATAAGATCAAGTGATTAAATTTTCTTTGAAGGTACAAAGATGATAATGAGCTTATGTGCTAGTAATACCTTCCCAAAAGGCACACATAGATCTAAAGAGCAATGGTTGTGGGCAGGTAAGTGTTACAAATTGCTAGATATTATGAGAACTTGTACCCCCTAGGTCATCCTCTTTCCACTGGCAGCAACAGAGGTCAAGTTACATATATACTGTTTTCTTTGAAAATATTTAATGAAAATTGATCACTTTTAGTTTTTTCTTCAAGGTGGTGTTCAAGAATTCTCTCAAAACCATATCCCAATCTGCTAATTGTTAATGACAATAAAGTGAAGAATTCGGTTTTATTGACTTTTTAACAGGGCATTATTTTTAATGTCAGATTATTACTGCACCAAAGACATTATTCATATTTTTAAAATTGTACAAGCAACTCTTGTAGTTTCTTATAAACTTTAACACAAACTGCATTATCTGTCATCTCTGTTTAAAATAATATTGCATGAAATGTGTTATCAGTTACCTCTATTGGTTTACAGTTCAGTGTTTTCAACAAATACACTTACTGGCAATAGTAATTAATCTTCCAATTAATTTGACTTTTGACATTGCCATATCACATAATCGTCAGTTTTCAAGTGAAATTCCATTATACTGTATTATTATCATTATGCTATCAAAAACAATAACATAACAAATATTCTGGAATTTCTAAATATTAATAAAAGCAACCCACAATAATTCTGACCACATAAACACAGTTATCTATTTAATATCCTATGACTGACTAAGATTAAAATATATAGTCTATTTTACATTTTTCCTTTATTACTTAGTAACACAATGTAGAGCAGTAGAGTTTCTACTTTTAACAAATTATACATAAATATAATCTGAGCTTTAAAGTTTTCCTATTATAAGATCTTATATGGATGCATTTCTACTCCTGAATGACACTCTATGTGATAACCAGATTTGTAAACAGTAGTTTTCAAGTGACAATACCTATTTCTAACAGCACACAAATAAATAAGTATAAAATGTGTTACTTTTCAAGCACAAACATGGTGAAAGTTGTTACAAGCAATTAAGTTTTGGTGTTGACTCAACATTGGAATTTAAAATTCTACACAACAGTAACACATTAAATTAAAAATCAACTCATTACAGAGTGTATATCATATAAAGTAAAACTTTGTAATTAAGAAAAACTGTTTGAAGAAATCTTAGGAGAGAAAAGGAAATGTAACAGCTTTATATAGATAACTTGTACATTATTTTCATTCCAAGAAAAATATAAGTGTAAATATTTCTTTTTTGTAAGCTATCTGCAGACCTGCAACATTGACTCCTATCTCATTTGCAGAGAGGGTATATTGCCACTCAGAAAAATAGGATCATTGACATAATTAAGTGCACAACAAAGAAACAACTACAGCATATCTATATTTGGAATCCTGACATGTATTTCACAGTACTCCTAGAAATACTTGATTATTTGTTATATTTTGTTATAGATAATATAAATGAGTATACAACATGTATATACATTATGATGCTGGTATTTCCATATTCAAATGATATTGATATTTTGCTGTGAAGATAGGTCATTTGGAATTTTTTAAGCTAACACTATAAGGATAAGAGATACTTTTCATTTTCACATGCTCTATTAATTCACACAGTCTGATGCTTTGCTTTGCAGTGAGTTCATATACTTCTAATGTCATTTGAACAAAATATTTGTTTTGTTAAAAAATTCATTTATGTAATCACTATAGAGAAAGGTAGAACTAAATGATATGTATATTGGAATAGACTGATTACTGATTTTGAAAGTAATTGCTCTCAGGATATATCACAAGAAATTTCAGTTTTTATCTGTGCTTGAATTTGTTTTTAAGGAGTAATCCCCAGAATAATTTCAACAAAAGGAGAGATTAAACATTATTATTTGACTTCTTCAATTAGTATATTCCTAAAAAATTCTATGATATGTCTAATGTGTTGTAAGTATAAGTAAATATACCTACCATTTATTAAAGAATTGAATTACTATTATTATAAAGTTTGATCACATCAGAAATATGCTTCAAAAAAGTTTCATCAGAATAGAGGAATATGCACAATATAGGAGGATGAGGTTCAAAAATTATTCCTATCTTACCACAGTATTTCGTAAAAATTAGTAAATAATATGTTGCTGTAATTCAAAGGTTTGATCTACACTATATGACCTTTAACTTTTACAATTTCTTTTTTGAACAACGTGAACAACTCAATAACGTAACACAAAGCTATTCTCAAATAAATTGCAATAATTTATTTCTATTTGTCGAATTCTATACGCGGATATTTATGAACATTTTGTGGGACCGCTCCGTCTATTTTTTTGTCCATATTAGACGATTTTCACCTTTCAACGAAATACGTAAGCTATGACCTAACTTCTACCGAATCGACAATATAAAGCGTAAAAAGAAAAAGCTAAAATTACAATTCAAAAACAAGTTTATATTAGACAAGAGTATTGGGTTAAAATGCTACTTTCTTAAATTTCAACTCATTCCATTCATGGTCAAGAATGATTACACGACGGAAAATTTCCAATAAGGTTTCAAAAAAATCAAGCTGATCCGATTATTTGGACGTGGAATTACTACAGGTGTTGTTAAAGTGACTTTTTTTGAAAAATCTCATAAAATACTATCGAAGAAAAGGTGCAATATGTTGACGTGGCTACGACTTTTAGACGAAATTTTCAGAGTTTTTCACATCATATATCACAAATATGGACCTTCAAGCATCTAGCCAGCATATAAAAACTTAAATAGCTCCATAGATATTTTCAAAATAATTTATAATAGGTTAATAAGTTTTTTGAATATGGCGACTAGCACGGACTCGGGCAACAGATTGCATTACTCTCTACATGCAGAAAATATCAAAATAAACACTCACCTGATTTTTTATGTATTCTTCAATTGCACGTAACGCGGAATCGGTCAATTTCACGAATATCAAGTCCTTATTTTCACCGAAATTTTGCTGTGAGGATAACCCATACTGAACACCTGGACAGAGCGCCGCCATTGCTCTCCAGTCAAGTCCATCTCTCGTTTGGCGAACCAGCTGACGTACAATGACAACACACACACTGCTTTCATACCCTACACAAAATCCCTCTTCAATTCACCCTGACCGTACTAAAAAATTGAATAGAGTCACCACGACTTTTAAATTAATGTACTGCGACAAATTTTTATAAGCTTGGTAGAAAATATGTTTGTTTATATTTTACATTATTTTATAAAATCTTTCATTTGACTGCTGTTGTACTTGTTGAGATGGCAGCACCTGTCGGCTAAATGTCAAGGTAAAGTAGAATTTGACAGGTAAACGCCAGTCTAGTTTAGAAAACAGCTGATATCTGTCAACTGTGTCAATTCAATTGACAACCATCAGCGACTGGAAGAATTTGGGTTTTCCTAAGTATCAAGTATGTATTTTTCTAATTAATATTTATTTATGCTTTTATATTCAACCAGGAACTGATTTGTTGAGCTCTGACATTGGGCGATAGATTTTGCTTAAGGTAGTATTGATAATTTAAGTATGTACTTCATGTATAAATAGTTAGCATGCAAAATGGTGTGAGATGTAAATCACAATTGTTGATTCAAACAGCTTTTGCAGAAAGCAACTTGAACATTGCCATTATGCTCATATACAAATATGTAGCATATTGCCTGCTTCACTTGTGTTATAGTATAGCATTTTGTCTATGGCAGTTGGATCAAAGTGAGAACCATGTTGATGCATGAGCATGATCTATCTTCAGCTAATATTTCAACAATCCATTTTTTGGCACAGTATATTCATAGCACAAAAACTAATGCTTGTGAAGACTACTTTAACCATATATTGGATATTGCAGGATACCAGCGTAAAGTGATACCTATTTCCCCAAATAATAAGCATTATTCACTAGAGAAGATGCTCCCCTAAAATATTCAGAATATATATAATTGCAATGCAAAATTTATTCCTCCCACATTGTTTCCACAGATCAAAACTTTACCTACCCTTTAACCAAACCAATCTCTAGTTTTTTATATAAATTATTGATAGTTGGCATACTCAAAACTGGCATGTTGAAGAGAGTTACCATTGACACTTCTTATATTGGGTAGGCCCATAATAGATATTATTGTGGGTAAAATCCACATTATTTTTTTTTTGTAATGCCACATTGCAAGCCAGTAAACTTTTGAATGTAGAAGTAAAATTTGATGGTAAGATTTCGGGAAAGTATCTTAATCAATGTAAATTTTTTTAGCAAAGCTTCAATATGCTTATTTAATATTCTTATAACATATCCTGAGATTTTATCCAAGGTGGTATAAAGAACCCCTCATTCTCTATCTAATCTTTTATCTATTCAAGTCATTATTTATTTTTCTGTAGGTAATTTACTCCAATTGACATTCTTCTTTAGGCATAATTTAATCTAGTTAGGATTAGTATATTTTTCCCCTTTGTATCATTAGTAAATAAATTGTTATTAAAAGAGTATATACACATTTTAAAGATAAACATTTCAGTGATTGCTAGCTTCATTTTTCTTGTCGCATTACTGTGATTATAAAGAATATTTGATGACTTGGAGGTACTCTATACTTTTCTCTTTTTATTAATATGTATAATCATTTCAATAACACACAAGTACAACATCCTCATTTCATTTATTAAATATTCAAAAATAGCAGATAAGGATTTTCCACTTGTTTTTTCAAGATTTTAACAAAATTAGCAACTGTGGCACCATCTATCACTCGATGATCTGCAGCAACACTAATATTGGCTATTTCTTCTGGTACAGTATTACGATTTTCATCATATCTTGGTAGTAACTGAAAAAGAAGTTCAAAATTACATTAAATACCTAACACATTAGGTGGGATACTTGTGTATCTTCCATCTCTGACATAGAATAAATAAGATGTCTTACAGCACTTGTTGCTGATGATCTTCCTAGCACTTTCATCGACAGTATTATTAATTGGACTATCCTATATGCTCTTTCCCCTTGCTATTATCAAGTTTACTTACTTGTGAGGTTCCTATGGCTATAATAGCAACTTGTGGTGGCAGTATCACTGGTTTCATGTAAGTGCCTCCTATCTGTAAGAAATATATATTTTGTTTATATTGCTAAAAAAATTGTTTCTAAGAATGGGCATCCAATCACAAATGGACAAGCATTTAAAAGCAGAATAGCTTTATTTTTCTTTGATCTGCCTGTTGTTTGCCCACAAGTCCTAGGCCTTTCTATCACTGGAAGCAAGGAAACAATGAAATTTTGTTTTTAAAAAATTGTATAACCGTATTTGTTAATATCAATTTATTATTTCTGCATCATGACCATTTCATCAAAAATTGTTGCACAGGTATTTTACCTACTTCCCCAAATAGCCACTATTGTATAATCTGCAGGCATATGAATAGATTAATGAATGAAAGAAGGGAGAAGCTTTCTGGTGATCAGAACCACCCGTGCATTGGTACCTACAAGCAGGCCCTCATATACTTCTCCTTACCCTAATTCTCAAGTCTTGGGTTGTGCCTGCGTATATCTTCGGGTTCTAGGACCTTTAAACCTGAACTCGCCCATCACATACAAGTGATGTCTGAAGGTTTTATGGCCAGATAGCAGGCCCACCAGTAACCTTAGCCAGCTTCTGTCCAGAGATTCTTCCCCATCTCATAAGATCCAGTATTACTATGTTTCCATGGGATTTCAAAACTGTTTTCAAAACGTTTTGCAATTTCGGATTGTCGGTGTTTCTACGTTAGGTTTCGAAATGGTTTTCGAGACACGTTCAAAACGTTTTCAACTGATACTCTTGGCAAACGTCATTTCCTAGTTTTATAACCTGTTTTCTTGTTTATCATGAATCTTTAGGTCATCTTTAGTTTGGAATTCAAATAAACTTCACTAAAACAATGACTAAACTAACGATAGCCACATTAGACAGCTACGCACTGTGCACAGTTCATTTCAAAACGTTTTGAAAGTGGTTGCTGGTGTTTCCACGACATTTCGATCGCGATACGATCTCAAAAATTAGCGAATCGACCTTGAACAGGAAACGTTTTGAAAACGCATCCAATTGAAGTTTCCACGATATATTTAAAAACGTTTTGAAAACGTTTCCAAAGCCCGTGGAAACGTAGTATATCACTTGGCACCCACATAAGTGACACCTGATGTCATCCAAGACATTTCTGCATTGCAGAACAACCCTTAATGTACACTTACAAGCACCCAATGCTTCTCCTGGGCCCCTGAATTTCGTGAATTGGAGAAGTACAAGCCAAAATCATGTATATTTCTGCAGGCATAATCTTTGTTCGAACAAAATTTCAGAACGATTTAGAACTTGGACTAATCCTATATTCGGTTTTTTTTCAAGATTTGTGTAATTTGAAAGCGGATCAAAAAATATGTAGTATATACTTACTGATCCTATATTGGATACAGCAAATGTTCCTCCAGCCAAATCGCTAGGCTTGAAGACTCCCTGTTTTCCAGACTGTATCAACCGTTTGAGTTCTTCGTTTATCTCCAAGATTCCCAAATTCTGCACATCCTTTATGACTGGGACAGCCAATCCCACTTTGGTATCCATGGCAACTCCGATGTTGTGTCTCGCATGGTATATTACGTTTTCGCATCTGTCATCTATGGAGGAGTTCAGAACCGGGTAGCGTTGGAGAGCGTTAGAGACAGCTTTGATGAGGAATGGCATGAACGATATGGATTGGTTGTGAGAGGCTTTCAGTATCTTGCGTAGTTCGGACAGACGCGTTATTTTGAGTTCGTCTGCGTAAACGAAATGGGGGATATTCTGAAAAAATATACGTTTGTAAGAAGTTGATAAGCAAAAAAAGCCTGGAAACCAAACCGTAAACAGCAGTGAGTTTCGTGTATGAGCATTGCGGGCGCCATGAAGGTTACACCAACTGCAGCATTGGAGGTACTACTGAATCTCCCACCTCTTGACATTTGCATAGAGGGAGAGGCTAAAATGGCTGCATATTGAATGCAGTGCCATGGCAATTGGTTTTACCACCCTGCCAGGAAACGCCAAAATATTTGGCAACCTACGGTGCGACGTACTTCAGGTACCACCCGACGGAATCATATAAGGTCAACCTAAGCGACAGATCGGTACCTGGTACACTGGCTCTAAAAATTCAGCAGGTACAGAAGGAGGCCTCACGGCAGTGGGCCTGGGCGGAATGTAAGTATCCGCCTAGGTAAACTGACTATCGTTTTCTAGGCAGAAATAGCCGCAATTTTGTAATGCAGCAGAATATTCCTAGATAAAGGATACAGCAAAAAAACTGTGTAAACACAGACAGCCGGGCGGCTTTTATGGCCTTGGCAAGTAACCACTATAGGGGGACTGCCATAATACCTTCAAGATACTGGCAAAGACCAACAAGGTAACATTATCTTGGATGCCTAGTCACATAGAAGTGGGTGGTAATGAAAGAGCCGACAGGTGTGCCAAGGAAGGCGCAAAACTCTCTCGCATCGGGCCATAACCAGCATGTGGTATACAGGGTGTTATAAAAGTTGGGACTTTCCCATTTAGAAGCAACGGCAAAGCTAATGCACGGTGAACCAGAGCAAAACAGTGAAAAAAAACTTCAAGCATGTACTCGCTATTTGGTTGCTACGAAGTTGGAAGTGCGGTCCTGTCGCAGGCGTCTTACAGGTAAAAGTACGATTTACGATGTCTTCTTCAATTTGGACCATACGGGGTTGTCTAGGTCTTCCAGCGTGTCCACCACGATGTGGATTCAGACATCCTGTGTCTCTAGCTCTTTGCACGAGCGAGACAAATCGACGGTGCAGGTGAGTACGCGATTAGGGAAACGATCGGCATACGATCACGAAGCCGCAGCGGTATTTTGACCACACTCTTCTTCTTCTTTCATGTGCCGTATCAGGTCCTCCTGACGTTGGCGATCACTATGGCTAGAGCGGATCTTATCTTCCGCCATACGGAACAGTTGTGCTGCACTCCGTATTTCCGTCCATTCTCGTATGTTACGGAGCCAAGGTTGTTGTCGTCTCCCAGGTCCACTTCGACCGTCGATTTTTCCTTTCAATATTAGTTGTAACAAATGATATTTTTCACCTCTTAGTATGTGGCCCAAATATGCAATTTTACGCCACTTAATGGTGGTCAACAATTGTTTCTCTGTATTCGCCCTACGTAAGACTTCTGTGTTTGTTACATGGTCTATCCATGGAATGCGAAGCATTCTTCTGTGTAGCCACATCTTGAATGCTTCCAGGCGATTCAAAGTTGATACTTTTAGAGTCCACGTTTCCATCGCATAAAGCAGTACCGACCATACATAGCATCGAGTCATTTGTTGTCTCAATTTTAAATTCAAGTTGTCACAAAGTAAAGGTCGCATTCTGTTGAAACTATTATAGCACGAGCCATCTCAATACGACGTTTAATTTCGAGATCCGGGTCCCAGTCCTCCTTGATTATGCTTCCGAGATATTTAAATTGCTCGACTCGCTCAATTCGAGTTCCATCTAGTTGCAGCACTGCATCATCAAACGGTGAGCGACTAAAAACCATAAATTTAGTTTTTGAGACATTTATGTTTAGATCATAAGTTTTTCCTGCGTATCTTATTGTAGTCAAGGGTATTCCGTTTACTTTAACACCCAGATGTGGTAAGTTGGCTAATGCTTCTTTAAATATCTGATCGGAGTACAGATTAAATAACAAGAGTGACAATATGCACGCTTGTCGTACTTCGGTAACAGAATGTCCCACTCTTATGT
This sequence comes from Callosobruchus maculatus, assembly GCA_951848785.1. Taxonomy (NCBI): domain Eukaryota; kingdom Metazoa; phylum Arthropoda; class Insecta; order Coleoptera; family Chrysomelidae; genus Callosobruchus; species Callosobruchus maculatus. The sequence goes on along the minus strand of CATOUR010000120.1, from coordinate 589,244 downwards.
GAGCTTTTTGTTTCCAATATAGATATTTTATAACACGAATGTCCTTTTCATCAACTCTGGCTTTGTAGAGCATATCTATTATTTTGTTATGTCGGAGTCTGTCGAAAGCCTTTTCATAGTCAATGAAACAAGCAAACACGTCTTTACGCTGGTCTCGGCATTTCTGTAGAAGGACATTCATACCAAATAGAGCTTCTCGTGTCCCAAAAGCATTTCTGAACCCGAATTGCGAGTCGTCCAGCTCTCAGTATCGGTATTCGATCTGGTCCGACAGCTTTTCTGTTTTTGCTAATTTGGAGTGCGTATATTACCTCAAATTTTATAATACTAGGTGAAGGTGAGGTTAAATCTTCATGTGTTACTTCTTGTCTATCAACTTTGAAGTTGTCTTCTATGTAGTTCTTCCACTTATCTTTCAGTTCCGCCTCACACACTCACCGTACATTAAAATCATATCCACCAGTTCATTATTGTTATAAGTGTGCGCCATTGTTGTTGTTTTTGAAGTCCGATCGTCAAGCACCCTTTGTTATTTGTGATATGACAATACATGGGAACAGGGACGGACTTAGAATTGAGGATTTCTTTAGCGGTCAGTATCTGGTTTTTTCTGATTATTTCGTTTTTATGTTACTGGGGAAAACACTCATTTTGGCGAGTAGTATCCGCTGTATGAGAAAAAGTCCCAACTTATAAAACACCCTGTATAGTACGAACTGCTGTCACCAGTTGGGTGTCCAATGAGCACCAGAAGAGCTGGGACAGAGTGGTGGGGAATGTTCTTCTAGTCGGGTCTAAGAGGATGCTGAGAGGACCATCGTGTTCTAATACTACAGACGATCTCAGGTTGAGCAGGAAAGGTGGTTTGGATTTATAACTGGTCATTCGACGTTCGGTGCACACCTCTAAGCTAGGGATTGAAGCGGCAAACCTATTATGCAGGAACTGCCGTGAGACATAGGAAACAGCTAAGCATGTTTTCCTTGACTGTCCTGCCTTGAGTGAGAACAGAAACTCTTATAATGAATGTAGGCCTGCCAGAAGGGAAGGCGGGAGAGCATAGTCTAATGCATCTCAAAGTTCTCAAAGAGTTTAGGATGGGATTCTGTTTGATCCCCTCGACTGGGAGTGCACAATAACCCTACCCCCTCACTGCCAAAAAAAACCTTAAATAAATCAAATTCGAGAACGCAAACATTTATCCTACCAGTGATTCAGTCATTGTTTTGACCATAGCTTTCTGGAATCCTTTAATTGGTTCAACTCGATCGGTATCGCCAGGCACTGACTGCACTCTGGATGGTGAAGTTGTAGGGCCCAATTTCTGCACAGGTGGTGGAGGAGCTTGAAGACTTTCTAAATAATTCAGAACATCTTCTTTTAGTATCCTTCCATCTCGTCCTGTACCTTTTATTTTCGTTAGATCGAGCTGCAACAAATAGGGCTTACTTTCACAATTGAATAATCGAGAATATGAATTTTAATTTTTGTTTTGCATTTGGATGGCTAGGCTTTCAAAAGTTTAATTGTACTAAAAATGCACCACTAACTTGAGAAAAAAATAAGCAAGCAATGAGTGTCATAGTAAACTTTGTTCAGTGTATTTATTTTTTTTTTCTAAGGTTTTTTTAAATGTTTTCAGCGTTATTATTAGCACTATTTCATTAAAAGAAATCTGTGACCGGTAGAATATTTCTGAGTTTGCCTTTTAATTATTTGGCAAACGTAGCATCACCGTAAAAAACTTAGGCAAAGCCCGAAATATCGAACAATTTCTGTCTTTTTTTTAAAGCGTGTCTGTATTTGTCACTTGTCATTCTGACAAGGCAAACCTAAGTCTAACTGCAGACCGGACATTACACTAGTAGAAACTGGATGACGCTTGGTATTTAAGTTCTAGAGGTAGTTTGGAAACTTTTTTGTCATTGCACCATATCGCCAAAATGGGAGAGATCGAAGATGGAGGGGGGGGGGGGTGTTAAAACCGAATGAAAATGCTGTAGCATATTAGTAGACCTACCAGCTAGTGTTCCAAAAAATCGTGATCCGAAATCTAAGGGGCGGTGTGCGCGTACAGATCCAGTAAATTTCGTAACAAAGTCCAAAACATACCTATGCGAAGTTATCTTCCCAGGACGTCTGGCGTTAAACAGAACGCCATTTTGCCGAGTACATTGATTTTGGGCATCATAAATTGGAATCATTTCCGCTGTATTTCCTACTGTCCGTCAAGGATTTGAACATCGCCTATATGATTGTTTGGCCAGTAAGGGGCAACCTTTTGAACACTTATTGCAATAAAAAGTGGTATTTTCGTGTGTTTTTAGTTACTATCTGAAAAAAATTAGGATACAAGAAGATTTTTCTAATTTTCTCGAAAACGAATCGACCGATTTTAAAGTATCAAACGCCCATAATTACCCGATACCCCTTGCCATTTAAAATTTTTTATGGGGATAACCCTTAGGGGCAGATGGTACAAGGGGGGAAAGTAGTGTTTGGTTAAAAAATTGTCCCCCTTGAGAAGTCTTGACTTATCTCTGCGTTTTTTCTTTTAATCCGTGGTTTTCGATAAAGGTGGGAAGTTTTCAAATGAACACCCTGTATTATGTATATTATTCAAGCAAGTAATAGCCTTAGAGCTAAATATGTTTATATAATTCATAGTAACTTTAGTATGTCTCATTATTGTACCTTTTGTTTGTAGAAATAGCTTTACTCAGGAGCTTTCGAGTAGAGATTTGATGCTTTTTTGAGTTTTCTAAGTCCCATTAGCAACTGACAACTAGATAACTTCATGTCCGTAATCATTGTATTGTATTTTTCGTACTTACATTGTGTTCTTTGGCTAATCTTCTGACAGCTGGAATACATAATACGCCGTTATTACTATTTACCACTTCATTTGTTGTTGAAGAAACTGTAACCGTAGTAATAAAATTTACTCAGTAAATGAATAAATAAATGACCGATATGTGAAAAAATAATGGAACATATTGGATCAATGTATGATATTTCTTTGAGAAATGACAGACATTCAGAAAAATGTTGAACAGTTGTTAGAGAACCACTAAATTAGTAATAGACGCTTTAATGCAAGTTAACATGTTTTAGATGCACATACATGAAGAATGAAGATATATGTATAAAAATTAATTTAAAAGCTCGTTATATGGCAGTCGTTCTTATCAAAAAATATAAATCATTATAAAGTGAAAATACTTGCCTGGACCTTGCTCTCTGTGAATACTGATTTTTTCTACTGCTTCTTGTTTTGGTTGTGGCTGAAGTGATACTTCCTTCACCGGAATTTCAGGTTTTGATTCTGGTTTTGGCTGTGGTTTATCTTGAGTTTCCGGACCATCATCTAAAATATTTTTTTATACGTAGCATTAGCCGATGATTATATGAGTTGGGATCGATATTCGGACAGACTTTTTCTGATAAAGTAAAATTATTCATCTATACTTGACACTGGCAAAAAAGTGGAGATTTGATATTCCATGTAATTTTCAGCAGACATTAATTTCATGAATGATTATTATGCAATGGTACAGTTGGAATTGATTGAAGAGCACCCAGACTATTAAGCAACCAAATAAAGTAAAAAAACAGATTTTCTAAAGCAAATCGGTATATGTTTGGATTGGTACACGGCCCAAGCTTTTAAAAAGTGTGAATATTTTGGAATTTACCTAGCTCTCCACTTTTCTATATTCAAATAATTTGAACCTTCCAAGAAAAAAAATAAGAATCAGTAATGTATAAGTTATTTACAAACGAAAATTCGTTATTTTTATATTCTTTGTTTCCCAAGCATCAGCTTTGGTGTAGCGATTATTGAGATTACGCAACATGAATGACCGGTTGGCTGATGTATGACGATGTCAAAAAAACGTAAAAAAACAATATAGATAAAATTTAAGATAATGCGTATTTCGAGCATTTTATGTTACGAAAAAACATGCTTTTCTTGTTACCACTCCCGCCCCTTGTATATGCCAATGATACCTACTTAATCGAGCCAGTGGAAGAACCATTGACGTAAGACATCAGTGGGAAGAACAGATACGCGTCATGTCTTTGATTCGCAGCTGAACTTCGCCCTTTTGTTATTTTTTATATTTTTCATGTAAGTGTTATTCCTTACCCGTGAGGTAAGTAAGCACGTGGTCCTCGAATCGTGCGACCTAAGTACTAGACGTAGAGAGCCAAGGACGTCGATAATTTTTTTCTTGGTGGGGATAAAGGGATTTCTTCTACATACAGGGTTTAATGTAATTCGACGTATTCCTGTCAGGGCATAATAAAGTTTTTTGATTTTTTGGGGGATTTCTAATAATTTCCCAAAATATGACATTTTTTCTGAACAAGGAATCTACATTAAACATCAGCAAAATGTTCACTTATTATAGTTCAATACGCTTACACTAATTCAATACCATATATATTGAGAAAAATGAAACAATCCTTATTTTCGTTTTCGCTTCAACAGAATCATATCTAACTCAAAATATTGTCAACCACCACTGGAAAAACTTTCCCATAATTTCAACTTCTCAATAAGGTATAAACATCGAATTAAAAACCTACATTAAGGTGCATAGCCAGAATTTAAATACGGTGGTTCTTTGATGGTCTTTGAAAAAACGCTCCATTTCAAACATACAGGATAAATAAAAAAAATTGCGACAGCTACATTTTATTATCAAAAATCATATGGTAAGCTGCTCAATCTACAATAAATGTTCAAAATGACTTCCGCCAGCTTGGATACAAGCAGCCAATCTTATCACTGATTGCCAAACTCTTTCAAACACACCAGGTTCGTTTTGAATGAAAGTTATATCCAGCAATTATGCGAATACGCAAGGCGTTCAAAGTTTCCAATGGAGTAGCGTAAAATAGCGACTTTAGATATAAGGATAATAGGTGGTCGATGACCCAACCACTAGACTCAGCTCCCGGAATTTAAATCCTGGCTATGCTCCTAGGTTTTCAATTCGACATTTATACCTTTTAAGGAAGTTAAGATTATGGGCAAAATTTTCCAGTGGTTTGTATCTTGTTTTTTTTTTCTAAAGTATCGTACATTTTCACCTATTTATGATGGTATTGAATTAGTGTAAGTGTAGTTAAAATGAAAAATCTCAAAAACTATTGATTTTTATTCAAACATATTATATTAAGGTAAATTTGTTGCATTTTAGCTCTCCTGTTTCGTGTCTAAGCTACACTTGAATTAATTGATTAGTTTTATATATTTTTTTTAATTTTATTTTTTTTTATTTTTATTTATATTAGTATCAGTTAATTAGTAATTATTAGAGGAAGAAAAAATCACATATGTGATGATCACAGACGTCATAAGTGAGAAATGATTGTCTGTATTTGCTCATATCTCTTTCCAGTGTCTGGCACAGCGCACTGCCGTGTCGTTCGCTTCCCATGGGTCCTGGACTGTGCAATCTCTGGTTCTCTCCGCAGGCACATACATCGTCCTCGGCGCATGCCCATCTCACTAGGTTATCCCCAGACCTGCCCATTTGGCATCCAATCCTGTTGAGACTTTTCCAGGTCCTTCATTCCAATTGTGATCTGGCAGGGAGGCTTTCAGTTGTATTCCAAGTTGGTATATAATTATCTCTTAGCCGTCGCTTCCACAGTACCTCTTTGGTTACTGATTTGGAGTCTGTCAGTGGTTTTGTGGACATAATGAAATTCTTCCTGGTCGAAGTCTCGATACTGGGGGCTTGTGTCCGTATAGAGGGTGTCCTTTATCTAAGACAGCCCGTGATTATCCTACAGGTGTCGTTCAGCCCCGACGGGGGGGGGGGGTCCATTTTTGTGGATTAGATTTTTACATCGTTATATAACGTTTATTGGAAAATCATGGATTACTATTTATTATTCTTGGTAGGGGGGGGGGGGTAATAGGGGTAATTATTGACGCCCTTTTATAGAGATGACAGCGTTCTGCATTCTGACGGCTAATATTTTCGCCACTGCATACCGTTCGAACATTACAGTTTTAAACTGCAATTGACGCTTTAATAATGTAATTTGATCCTTTTGAAACTACTTCTGGAAATGGTATAGTAACGCCTGAGTCATAGAATCACGACGTTTGTTGTCATGTGAATAGTGTGACTCTGTATTTGTTATTTTTTTTTACTTCTATGGTCATCGGCTCGTGTTTTGTGTAGGCTTTGTTACCGTTTTCCGGCGCCACTCTAGGCAACAGCACTGTTAATTAGAAGCCAACAGTGAAGGCTCTGGTGGGGATTCTCACTGAGGTTTTTTATGAATATTTATTTTTTATTGAAATAACCCTAAATAAATTTCCGCCTCGAAACGAGAATCGAACCCGGGACCTTCCATCACGAGCCCTCGACTCCAACCACTGAGCCAACCCACCCTCCCTATTTTTGTTATTACCTACCTTGGTCTGCCTCGATATCAACCAGTGGTTTCCCGACCAACGCTACATCGTCAATTTTGTAGTGCAGCTTCGCAATCACCCCATCATAGCGACTTGTTATAGTGACTGACGCTTTGTCACTTTGGACCTCGCAAATGTCATCGAATTGTTTCACTGTATCACCTTCTTTCACAAACCATTCCTTTACCACCACTTCCTTTATGCCTTCACCAATGTCAGCTAGATTGAAGGATATTCTAGCGGCCAAACTGGAACCGAGGTGATAGAAACGGACTTGTGGCGCGTTTTTCAGTTTTCCATTTCTCTACGGAAAGAAATTATTGAAATATTCATTGTTTTTTTATACAGGGTGGTCCACTAAGCGCGCGGTGCTCTCTAGGGGTCATACCGTTTAAATTAGACGAAAACAAGCGAGGAACGTATTTGTGTTTCATTAAGATCGTTGTTTCAAAAGAACATTAATTCAATAGACTAGCAATTTTCAAATTTGAAAAATTAAACACGTAAAAAACTTTTATTTTTCAAATGGGATGGTATCATAAGTTTCACATCGGTGGATGCGAAATTAAATTTTCTTTCACTTTTATCGAGGCACATGTGGTTCTATCTTTGATGGTTTTTAAGATATTTACGGTTTTGTAATTATGGCATAGGAATTGGAAAAATCGTAGGTGGCGTGACTCGCAGACGAAACAATTGGCAGCAAACCTTTCATCCAAAGTGTTTCGGTCTCTAATACTAAAATGTGCTTTCGCTCCATCTACCTATAACCACATTATTCTTAAAAACCCCAGTGGTACATTTTCCAACAGGTTTTCCAGATTTTCATTTAGAAAATTTTAGAAAACCTTAGTTTAATATGCGGTTTCCAATAATACCACCCCCAAATGCTTAGACTCGATGCTGGTTGTCAACAAACCTCTCAAAATTTGGATTTACGTCGGTATAGAAATGTAAATTATGCCAGTTTACATGGCCGTTAATGATAACGCTGTAGCTACATTTCATAAAAAGGAAAATGAAAGAATTTCATAAGAAATGTAGCTTCATTCGTAAACCTCACACTTTTGGAAAGGAGTGCATCTTCTTGGACTCGAGCACGACTCCAGTTACAGAAATTCTTCCAGTTTTCAAAGTCTTGTCTTTCAACTGCTTGATTTAGCTGCACGTGATAAAGATGCCATATGTACTCCGTTAAGATCATGTTCACAGATGTTTGACCAATGCCCAAGTAGCGACTAATTTCTGCTGTAGCACTGCTATGCGGATCTTTAACTACAATTGCGAGAATGTCGAACTCACTATCTTCATGTATTACTACTACATGTTTCCTTCTCTCATATTTTACGCCCACGTAAATCCAAATTTTGAGGAGTTTGTTGTCACCCAGCATGAAGTCTAATCATTTGGGGTGGTATTATTGGAAACCGCATAATAAACTAACGTTTTCCAAAATTTTCTACATGAAAATTTGGAAAACCTGTTGAAAAATTCACCACTGGAGTTTTTAAGAATAATGTGGTTACAGTTAGATGGAGCGAAAGCACATTTTAGAATTAGAGGTCGAAACACTTGGGATGAAAGGTTTCCCGCCAATTGTTTTGTCTGCGAGCCACGCCACCTACGATTTTTCCAATTCCTACGCAATAATTACAAAACCTTAAGTATCTTAAAAACCATCAAAGATAGCACCACATGCGCTTAGACAAAAGTGAAAGAGAATTTAATTTCGCATCCACCGATGTGAAACTTATGATACCATCCCATTTGAAAAATAAAAGTTTTTAACGTTTCTAGCTTTTCAGATTTGAAAATTTCTAGTCTATTGATTTAATGTTCTTTTGAAACAACGATCTCACTGAAACACAAATACGTTCCTTGCTTCTCTCAAAACCGAAAACCGCATCTTTCTATCGCGTCTAGTTTCCGAGATATTAACGTTTCTTGTAAAGTACTACAAACGTCAAATTTTGTAAAAATTGCTGAATAACTCCGAAAATACGCTTCGTAGACATAAACAATGGTTAACGAACTGGACCTAAAAATGGATGCTGAATTCAAAAACGTAATAATATACAGGGTGTTCCATTTAAAATAAGAAAGTTGATGCCTACTTCCGGTATATCCGGAAGTCCGCCATCTTTGAAATTATTTTCTAAATGTAGAGCATTTGAAAAGAAACGTTTTTTATTTAAAACATTTTCCTCTTGTTTAAACGGTATGGCCGCTAGGGAGCACCGCGCGCTTATTGGACCACCCTGTATACAGGGTGTCCCACGACGATTAAGACAAGCAATATATCGGAACTGGGCAGTAGTAGCGAATTATAATTTTGGGGGTGTAAATTAGAGCAAATATAGTATCTTTTTTATTATTGTGTCACCCAATGAGGTATTTGTTTTTGGTTACGTGACGTCCGATTCAAAATTTTTATTAGGACACCCTGTATATTTGTAACTTTCGTGTTCCTCTCGACGAAACAATTCCAATAAACTAGCACACTTGGGGTCTAAAGTGGTTAATTCAAGAGCTACAGGTACTTAAAATACTGTACCACTACCAAAGTAATTTAACTGTAGGGGTACATGTTTTAATCAATGGTAGTACCTGTAGTTCTTGAATAAATAACTTTAGACCCCAAGTGTGCCAGTTTGTTGGAATTGTTTTATCACGAGGAACACAAAAAGTCACAAATATACAGGGTGTCCCATTAAAATTTTTGAATCGGACGTCGCGTGACCAAAAACAAATACCTCATTGGGTGACACAATAAGATACTATATTTGCTCCAATTTACACCCCCAAAATTATAATTCGCTACTACTGCCCAGTTCCGATATATTGTTTGTCTTATTCGTCGTGGGACACCCTGTATAAAGACCCCCACAGACGTCGTTATTTTTTGGCAGTTTTATCCGCACTGACACAACGGTACGGGTATGAATAATGTGGCACAAACCGCCCACGCTTTTTTCACAATCATGTTTTTTCGTTCATTATTGTTTTAAGCTTGTCTAAAAATTATTTTTAACTTTTTAGTCTCATGTTCTTTAAAAGCGTGCTTTTAGTTTTTTTAAGCTATATTTATTTTGAATTTATTAGTTAATCTTATTATTAAGCGAGTTTTTGAAACTGTATTCATTAATATTTTGTGTAATGAACATGAACAATTTTTTTTAATCAATATTCATAGTATACTCATTAGCTCATTACCAGTACTACATAAACGATAATTTATATATAAATATATAAATTTCACAAATATACCAACTCCCAAACAGTCGGATATCACGCCTTTTAAGCTCTCACTCCGCCTCTGTGTGATATTAACAAACCATACGACCGCTGGCGCCGGTCCGACGGATTTGAAGCCGTCAAAAGTTGGAGCGTTCAATGTTCGGTCCGACCTCTTAATCCAAAGGCGAGTTACAAGCTCACAAACATAGTGGTGAAGCTAATAACAGCGTGTTAAAAAGGACTACTAAATGGGAGTCTCTGTTTTTTGCTAGAGAAGTAAATAGTAAATAAAATATAAATAAATAATAAATTCCCATTCAATAGGTGGGCCATACACGTTTCTATCTCTAGAAGAAAACTTCGGAAGTTGATTTCTCTGTATAATAAATGCGCATTTAAAAATAATTCGTTTTTATTTCGACTACATATTCCGAAACGTGAGTGCTATTTCTTTTTTCGGGATATGTCCTAGGACATGGTGATGGTATATCCTATTTTAATTTCACTGACATCGGAACAGCGCTTTCCATAGATAGTTAGATAGGGCATGAAATTATCTTTTTTTGATAATTACTCCGCCTCCACTGGATAAATTTTGAAACGCTATAAAGCTCTTTGGTTTAGTAGTTGTGCGTGTAGTAAGTATTGCCGGGCAGACACACCCCAGAAAAACCCACCTAAATGACTGACATGGTTTTTATAGATGTCATAATATGTCTAAAAGAATCTCAGTTTTTCGCAATTACAATAACCTTTTCACCTATCCGTGTAAAGTTGGTTTTCCCTATGGATTTAACAAGCGAAGTATAATATCCATATATCACTTAGTTGCAAGACAGATTTGAGTATTTATTGCTAACCTTACTATATACCTACTGATAAATAGTTATACGTGTCAGTGGCGTAACTTCAAATAGCCCCCCCTCCCCGCAAGATACTTCCCAAGGCCCTCCGCAAGAAATTTTCCGTGGCTTCCTTTTTCACAATTATTATGTATATATATAGGGTGAGTCCTAAGTTGATCGTTTTTTTTTAATGTGTATAGAAGTAGTTAAAATAAGCAACATTTTCAAATAACTTTTTTCCGAAAACTGAAAAATAAGCAAGATACAGAATCAAAAAAAGTAAGTCTGGACTTACGTCTTGTGTATTAAGACGAACCTAGTCTGTTTATGTTCAGTTTTTTTTGCTCGAATTTTTGTCTTATCGATCAGGGATTTAAAATAATTAACAACGTTAAACAAAAAATGACTACTGGACTATCAGACAGGTACAATACCGATTTGACAAAAATCCGAGCAAAAAACCAAACATAAACAGGCTAGGTATGTCTTGATACACAAGCCCAGAGTTACATTTTTCATTTTGTATCTCGTTTATTTTTCAGTTTTCTGAAAAAAAGTTATTCAAAAGAGTACCTAGTTTATTTCAACGACTTCTATACACAATTGAAAAAACTAGAAACTTAGGACTCGCCCTGCAGATACTAAAGAGAAAATCTTGAGGTTGTGGCCAAATTTTTGAAAAGAAACACGATTCACTGCATAAAGGAGACTGTGGTGTTAACTGCCAAGATTTCGGCAATATTTGTTGCCATATTCAGGGCTTCAACGTTGATATTTGTTCTCAAAAAACAGCAATGTGCATTGAATCGCAGACTTCCAAATGCAATTCTCAAATAAAAATCGTCAAAAGAATATTTTGGCTAATTTAACTCGGTGTCTTCCTCAACACAGGTCACACAAACCTTCAATGTATAGGCACAGCATAGTGAACAATCAGCATAATATCTCTGAGGATTTCCTATATAAAAATGGTCCCCATAGAATTTGACCTTGGGAGGGTTTTACGGATGTGAAGTTTGGGTAGAGATGCGAAAATTAAAATATCGATACCGGTACCAACTCGATATTTTTTAGCCAAATAAGCGCGTTTGGTTCGTACAGAGCATTTTGTGCAATTGATTACACCCCTCAATAATTATATAATTATTTTCGATACCGATACAAACGTATCGATACCAGCTTGGAATGCCTCAAAAAGTATCGATGACAAAAATACTCGATATTAGTGCAGAAGTATCGAAATATCGTTAGCATCCCTACAAAAAATCATCCAAAAGTGGGGATGCGCGTGTAATTTCCGCCAACCTGAATTATTGTGCTGGTTGTTTACTATGCTGTGGTATAGGTGTGAAATACAAACTAAACAACGACCTTTACATGTTTAAATCGCCCGAAAAATTACAATAATCGTGGTTTGAAAACACACATTTTTCGATTAAATTTCTTTTTAGGTCGTTGTTTAGTTTATATTTTACACCTATGTGTTGGTTGTTGTGTGACCTGTGTTGTGGAAGACACCGAGTTAGATCAGCCAAAAGAATTTTTGACGTATGATGTGTTGGCTTATTTTTCCGTTTACTGCAGATACCGCGCCGATTTTCAGGGTGTTAGTTTAAAATACGATACCGTCCCACTTTTTCAATGACAGGTATGTGTACTTATGTATCATAGGGTTCATTGGTTGAATTATTCTTGTTAAACATATTAACTTAATGGAAAGCGACCTGTTAATTTAGTACTTTTTTTGTTGCACAAACGAAGGCGCTTGAGGACCCTGGGCCTCAAGGCTACGGGGCCCCCAAAACCACGGGGCCCCTGCAGCTGCGGGTCCTGCGGGCCCTTAGTTACGCCACTAATACGTGTATTACTGAGCTATGTCTATGTGACATAATGTCGATCACACTCATTTCGGTCCGTGTGTGCCGAAAAACCGTCGTGTTGACCGTCGTTCCAAAAAATCTGTCCGAGCTTGATTTTACTCGTCGGTTTCGAACGCCATCGTGCAACTCGGTACATGTGTGGCCGTTCATCGTACAATCACGACGGGATTTTGCAGTGTCGTTCTGGTTGCCTTCGAGTAAGCGTATCTAGGGGTAGCGACACCTATCAAAAATGTGCTGTCAGACGTTCATGAGGGGAAATACTTTGTCTCATCCAAGTATCCTTTTTTTATTAGAGGTGCTACTGAATTAAGTAATTCTAAGTATGTTGCTTCATCCATCCTCAAATAATTGTACCAATCCCCTGGTTCCAGACGCAATTCTTCAATAGATTTATATGGGACAATTGGCCTCTTTTTAAAAGCCACTGTTTCACCCATTTAGAACGTTTTTTCTTGCTGTATTTCACTTTAATAGCTAAACCCGCCGCCAATGCTAAATTATTATTTATGTTAACGGGCCAAAAATTTGCGAGAAACTGAAAGAAAACCGAACAGTGTGTGGAGGTATCGTTCCATCGGTTTAACCGACATCGGTTTGCACGTCGTGCAAACCTGATGAAAAAGAACGATGTCTGTGGGCCCCTTAAGTGTATCAGACCGAGCCATCACCACTTATTCGAAGATTACTTATCGCAAACACATGATGTTTTGTATCTATAAACATATTTGCAATTCATTTTTCGTATAAAAATAAAGCATAATCAGGCAGGTATTATTTCTACGCATACGTTTACAAGTCTATGTTAAATTAATAATAACTTACCAGCACTTTAAAACTACTAAACACGGTCGCTTTGAATACCTTCTTGCACGTTTGAGACATGTTTACCATTCGAACACTGAGACCAAAGCAGTGGTGATAACAGTTGAACTTGATGATAATTTATTTAGAAACAGGCAAACTGTAATTATGAAACCATTGTATAAATTATCACTATTTATGACGTTTAATGGATTTATTATTCGGATTCCGTTAATCGGATATATTGTTATTTTTCTCTTAGGCTTTGCAAAATCGGCATATCTAAATACGGTGTATTACTTTTACTTTGGCTACAAAAAATATGATGATCAATAAAATTTATAACTTTGGATAGGTAGACTTGTTTTGTTGACGTCTTGTAAAGTGTATATTCACTAATCCTTAACTTACTTAAGGGGCCTGGATACACACATTTATACACCCGTATTTGCCATGTAAAACACGGACTCACAATTTCTCGCATAACTCACTCTATTCTCAAACTACGTATGTAATATTTCAGAAGGCGATAGTTAAGACCTTAAATAATGACAACTATTTTCGATTTTCTCAAAAAAGTTTTTTAATGTACAAAAAAACTCGCAATGAAAAATCATACATTCTATAAATGCCTGTAATTTAACAACCAAACACGATATCAAAAAAGGCTAAATAGTTGCACAAGCGCAAGCTTTCTTCTTCAATTTGCTCTTTGGGCCATTACTGTAAGTTTAAAGGTAACGTCAGGTGCTTGGAAATGCGAAATTTATTTTTATGGTGACCTTTGGTCCTTACCTTTGGACCTTTTGACCTTACCTTTGGATTTTTGGACCTATCTCCCCTCACCTTAAACACACACACTGGAGAAAGGGAACAGGCGGCCACGCCTCCTCGCTAAAACGGGAATAAGTCTTTTCTTTGATTCTCAATTTCGCGTGCTATTCCCTAGACCCTTAAAGGGCTTATAAAATCACATAAAAACGTTCCATTTTAAAAGCGTTAAGATAGGAGGTACAAAAAATGCCAAGTAGATTGCCTCGAGACTTCCCAGGCGTATGTGATATTCTTCATAATTTGGCAATATATTTTTTTAATCACTATACAGGTTGTTCATTTGGAAACTTCCCTCCACGGATTTATCGAAAACCACTGATTAAAAGGAAAAACGCCGAGACACGTCAAAATATTTGTTAATCGGGACAACTTTTTAACGAAAGACTACTTCACCCTCTTGCACATTGATTTTGGCACCATAAATTAGAATCATTTGTACTGTTTTTGCAATGGACTAGTATCATGATTTTTTTTTTTTGGCTGCCTATGATAGAGTACGACATAAAAAGCATCTCATTTTTTTTCTCCGATTTTTTTGGGCACAAGCAAGCCGTGAAAATAAGGAAAATATTTGAATTCTCCAAGGGCAGTGACGTCACTGCCCTAAAGGCGAACAGCCAATCAAAAGACAGATTATGTGTGCTGTGTTGCCGCATTCTGATGGCGCGCGAAATGCCGGAGCTGTACGCGGGCTGGCTCATCTATCTTGTCTTCTGTTCCCGTCTGCGAGTTGGAGCTGTTCATGGCAACAATACACTGCTGATGATTCGCGCGGTTGGCACTGATTGGCTGTATTTGAATTCCTTTCTTTAAACTTTAGAATGGAATTACTAAAAAACAAAATGCTTAGAAAGTAACGAAATGCAGCAGTACGTTTATTTTTGTATGCACTAAGCGGTTATAACAATTAAATCATTGTTCTTAAACTCGTGATTGTCCGTTAGGAATTTGAACATCGGTATCATTGTTTTGCCATTAACGGGCAACATTTTGAACACTTATTGCAATTAAAAGTGATATTTTCGTGTGTCTTGGATAAATTAAGGTACATAAAGATTTTTCTAATTTTCTTGGAAATTAATCGAGCGACTTAAAAAATCAAACGTCACAATAAAGGACTTCGTCATATCATTCAAACAAGCTATAACTTGATACTTGTCACATAAAATTTTTAAGAGGATGACCCTGAGGGGCAGAGGGTATACGAGGGGGGAAGTAGTTTTAGGTTAAAAAGTTGTCCCCTTTGACAAATATTCTAACGCCTCTCGGCGTTTTTTCTTTTAATAAGTGGTTTTTAGATAAATTCGTGTCTGCAAGCTTCCAAATGAACATCCTGTATATAATAATGTATTTATGCCTTGAAGTAAACTAGATACTTATAAGGATATATCAGTTATTTTGTTATTATTTTAACTTCATTGTAATTACTTAATCACTTTGTCAACAGCATGTTTAGACCTTAGTCGTCAATGGTTCTCAGATAAATGCAAGAAATTACACACAAACGATAATCAACAGACCAACCTAACCTAACCGACACATACCTCACTGTCACTATGGCTTTTTGTGATGAGAGAGAAGGCTGTGGATTTGTAGAACAGCGCGCTATTACCAGTTTTCAATACTTTTGACTGCCATGAACAAAATAATTAATAACTAATTAAAATGATCGTTAGCCCTGTTTTTTTAATGCAATAATATAAACTACATATTACAAAGAATATTTTTAAACATTATTTATTTTTGTATCTACTCTTAAAATATGTTTATTCTACATTTAAATAAGAAAAACGCTAAACTGTCATAAGGGTTCGTGTAAAAATTGTGATTTTTAATCGTTATTAACTTTCTAAAATGATCCATAAAAAGTTTTGAATTTTTTAGGGTAGACACATAATATGTGGTTAAACTTATCAAAACTAAAAAAAAAAAATAATTTCTTATACCAACAACTCTCGTGAATGAACGTCCTTAAAGTTAACTACATTGCACATAATTATCCAATATTTATTTTTAATTTTTCGAAACTGTTAATGAACATTTTGTGAGTTTCTTTCTTTGAAATCATGTGAAGTGAAATTAATTGAAAGTACGACGTATCCAGATGATACAAGACACAATAGAGCGCCCCGATTGGCTAGAAATCGTGAAAAATTTCTGTAGGACTGCTTCTCGCCTGTCCTCTTTTGTCTCTCTATAACTCAGAAAATACCGATCTGATCTTTAAGTTTTCATAGTAGGTCAATACCGAAGCAATAATGGAAAAGCATTATAGTCAGCATTATAGTCTTTTGGAGTACCACCAAAAAATAGAGAGCACCTATTATATAATCTTATATCTGGACCTCTATAACTCGGAAAATACCTCTTTGATTTTGAGATATTTTTATGCAAGGACATGACAACCGTATAGAGTTTCCAGAATATCTTCGGTGACTACTGAGCAACCCCTCTATATTCCGGGAAGTACTAAATTATACCTTGTTACCACAATTTATTGATGGCACGCAAATATCTAATAAGTGGCTTGTGCACTTGATGAAGCATTAGAGACTCTCATTCACTGATTATGCGTACACTGATCTCAATACACTTTGCGAAATGGCAGATTTAACATTGTATTAGCTACTTGCATTCCTTTGTTGCCATCAATTGTGATAACAAAGTATAAATAATTAGATTTAGTAGTTTGGGCTAGACTCTGGAAGATTATTAGTATTATGATTTGCTTTCCAGATGGATAGCCAGGTTGCAATAAGTGGCTATTTAGTGGACTTGGTGGATGATGCATGGCGTTCAGACACTTTGCCAGATGATGATATTGTTGTACCCATTTGGGAGTTGTCGGATCCTGAAGCCGATACAGGAGATATACATTTAACATTGAAGGAACAAGAACAAAAATGGGGTGATATAATGTTAGCTACAATTGGTGAACATCAATAGCTTGTCAAATTATAAGAATAAATGTTTTTCAAATAAAGTGTCATCTTCTTTTTTCATTGTCCTATGCTACCTTCTTGACTGCTGTTCTATTCATTTCTGCTCTTGTTTTTACGTGCAAAAATTTGTGGATTCCATTTTTGAGAGGGCATTATATAACGTTTCGGGGGGGGGGGGGTAGGCAAATATAGTATCTTTTCTTATTATTGCGTCACCCAATGAGGTATTTGTTTTTGGTCACGTGATATCCGTTTCAAATTTTTTAATGGGACACCCTGTATATTTGTGAATTTTTGTGTTCCTCCCGATAAAACAATTCCAACAAACTAGCACACTTGGGGGTCTAAAGTGATTAATTCAAGAGCCACAGGTACTTCAAGGACTGTACCACTACCATTATGAAACACTACCAAAGTAGTTTAACTGTAGGGGTATATGTTATAATCAATGGTAGTATTGGTAATGGTACCATCCTTGTACCTGTAGCTCTTGAATTAATCACTTCAGATCCCCAAGTGTGCTAGTTTGTTGGAATTGTTTTATCGGAAGGAACACAAACAGTCACAAATATACAGGGTGTCCCATTAAAAATGTTGAATCGGACGTCACGTGATCAAAAACAAATACCTCATTGGGTGACACGATAATAAGAAAAGATACTATATTTGCATACTATATTTGCTCTAATTTACACCCCCAAAATTATAATTTGCTACTACTGTCCGATATATTGCTTGTCTTAATCGTCGTGGAACGTATTTCGTGTTCGGAAGTATATTTCTAATTCGCTCTAAGGTAGCAAGATCAACTCGAAAAATAATAAAAGTATGTTGTATTCATAAAGTAATTCAAAAAGACCTTGGTAGATATTCTGTACTTTACATAACTATCGAAAAATTGCCTTTGAAGACATTCATTTGTTAAAAAATAGTGGAGCAAAGAATCTGTATTAAACTATGCCTGAAAAATGGCGTGAAGTTCCTCTATTATTGCACCATATTCGTCAAGAAAAGTAGACAATGATCAGGGACCTTTGAGACATTTGAACACGAAGTTTGAGCGATGTTTAGTTTTTTGTTGATTTCTCCTACGCCACTGGCAAAAGTTCCAACAAAGATACACTGTTACCATTTTCTCCATGGTAGTAATACGGTGTTACAATTTCATCACAATATAGTTTGTAGTTTTCAAGTTACACGTTATAGGATTATAATGTGTTGTGGTGATCCGGAACGCGTTCCTGGCTGCCAGACGTTAGAACGCACCTTTAGCGGTCACGTGACCGAGGTTTGACATTGATGTCATCGACGGATGATTTATAAAAAAATGTAATATAATAATAATAATAAATGGTCTTTATTTTAACCTCAGCGGAGTCAAGCTCAGCTTTTCAACTCAACTGAGGACCTCAATTACCACATACAATATGAGCATAGGTAGCAACTAATATAATACATGTAGAAAAAAAAATAACAAAAGTTAAACTAACAGTTACAGATATAAATGCAATTTAAAGTGATCTAAATGTGTGTATATAAATAAATATGAAATGACTGTAACTTACTAATACTTCATTGAAAATACCTAATCAAATAATGCTTAATATTTGTAACTCCCAAAAGTAACTGAAAAGAGAAACCGATAAAACAGTTCAAATAAAATACTTAGGTATATGATTATATCAATACTTGTTGGGACAACAATAACCTTTTGTAGCAGTTTTTGAAAGAGGAGGTTTTATCACGTATGATGTGAGGAATGTTGTTATAAATTTTTGCGGAATTATATGAGAATGATCTCTCATAGAGTGATGTTCTATGATATGGTATTGAAAGCTGACTCAGGCCCCTAACATTGACACTATGACACATGTGTCTAAGCTTCAACTTATCAAACAAATACTTTGGCTCCTTATTGATAACAATGTTGTGGACTAGAGAGGCCAGGTGTACTGCTCTTCTGTTATGCATTTTCAACCATTTCAGGTTATTTATATGCGGTGTGCAGTGCTCCCTGCGATTAAATTTTGTGATAAACCTTGCACAAGAGTTTTGTAGTTTCTGAATTTTATTAGCGCTCAACTGGTCTAAGCACGGTCCATACACCACGTCTCCATAATTAGTTAAATTGAGCACCAAACTGTCACACAAACGCTTTTTTAATTCACTGTCTAAAAAGTGCTTGCTTCGGTATAAGTTTCTTAGAGCGTTATAACCTCTTTGAATAATTTGATTCACATGACTTCTAAACCTTAAATCGTTATCCATAAGAAATCCCAAATTTCTTACTAAATTCGTAGCACAGACAATTTCTGTATCGATATTAATTTTGAAATCACTACTTACTTCGTGCCGAAAGGGACCAAAAATGATAAGCTTGGTCTTTAGGCCGTTCAACTTCAATCCATGATTCTGAGAGTACTTGGTCAAGTTACTGACTGCTAATTGTAATACATGCTGACTATTTCGAACACTGTCTTTTTGAAAGTTAATATATATTTGAGTATCATCAGCAAACTGATGCATTTTACAGCCTTCAACAAACCCATTCATATCAAAAACATATAGGATGAAAAGTAATGGACCCAGGACAGACCCTTGCGGAACTCCCTTTTTAATTATACCTACTTCTGAATTTTTATTATTTAGAGAAACATACTGATTTCTATCCTCAAGATAGCTGCTGATAAGCTCTCTAGATTTACTCGAGAAATTAAGATATTTTAATTTTGCACACAATAGTTTATGATCCACCAAGTCAAACGCTTTTGTGAAATCTAATAAAACTAAGGCGGTAGCTTCCCCTTTATCATAAGCTTCGATTATATCGTCCACTATTTTTAACATAGCTGTTGTGCTGCTGTGTGCCTTCCGATAACCCGACTGAGTTACTGGATAAATGTCTCTTTCCAGTAAGTACTCTTTAATTTGACTTGCCAGAATTTTCTCAAATATCTTAGATATTGTGGGTAGTAAGCTTATAGGTCTTATTTCATTCAGGGATTTTGGATTTTTTACTTTGGGTAGCGGTACAACAACAGCTGTTTTCCAATGCTCAGGAAAGTAACCTTTGTCTAAGCAACAGTTGAATAAATGAATTAAGTGTGGAGTAATAAAGGGCAAACACAGTTTCAACATCTGAAAATTGATACCATCGGAGCCACAAGAGTTGGACTTTATGGATTTTATAGCATCACTCATCATTTTTTCAGTAACCCTATGGAAGTTAAAACTATTAGGATTACCGGGTATTCTGCGTGTAAGGTAGTAATTAAGTGTATCATTAGGCACATCCACAGATAAGGTTTTTACGGATTCAACAAAGTGGTTGTTTATTAAGTCTGGATCATTGAAAATATCTGGGAGCTCGTAAGATTTTTTATTATATACATTTAACTGTTGTAAAGTACCCCATAAAGTTTTGCTGTCACCGAATTTGCTCAAATGACTTAAATATGACTTTTTTTCCTGCCTAACAGCATCAACTACAAGATTTCTCATTTCTTTATATTCCTTCCAGTCATTTTCCTCTCGCGTATGTTTATATTTCCTGAGTCGAACATCTCTCTCTTTCATCATCATTTTGACAACATCTGTTAGCCAGGCTGCTTTAGGTTTGCTGATTTTCCTTGTTACTAATGGTGCATGTATATCAAAAATGTGTAACAGTGTGTTATTTATAATTTCAACTTTCGCATTGATAGAATCGTTAGTGTAAAATTCATACCAATTGGCACTCTCTAAATCCATTTGAAAGTTATCCAAATCAAAATATTTGAAATTTCTATATGTTTTAAATTTATATCCCGGTTTCTTATATTCTAATGTCAATTCAAATTTAATAACCTGATGATCACTTACTCCATGTAAATCTATATGGACTATCTCAGACTGTACAAGATCAGCATTGCTTACAGCAATAATGTCTAACAGACTTTTTTTCCTAGTAGGATTTTGTACGATTTGTTTCATGTGGTATGTATCTAAGATATCGTCAAAAGTCTCACTGGCCCTACTGCATTGTAGTAGGTTGATATTAAGGTCACCAACTATTATAACTTCATCACATCTAGGTAAAACTTCCTCTAAAAAAGTGTTAATCATATTCATACATGTGTTAAAATTGGAGGGATTCGGAGGCCTATATAAAACACCTAACGCAATATTTACAGTAGACACCTTAAGCATTAACCATATACTTTCAAGAGGATTACTTACATAATCATCAAACGTTAAAATAGAAGCATTTAGTGAAGATAGCACATATACACCCACACCACCACCCCTGCTCCCCCTGTCTGCTCTGAAAAAAGTATATCCTTCAATCTCTATTAATTGTTCTGGAATCTTATCAGTCAACCAAGTCTCAGTCACACCTAATATGCTGATATTTTCAGCTTGTAACAAATACTTTACTTCATTCAGTTTAGGGCAGAGGGAACAAATATTGATGTGAGCAACTTTCAAGTTATACTTATGCATTGAAAACGCTTTTCCTTACCGTTATTGACCAGATGAAGAACATACATTTAGATTTACTTCCCTCTCAATGCTTCTATTTCGGATAATGAATTTATTTTCACCGCCACATCACCATCTAACTTTCTTATATATATTTGACCATTTTTGCACCACACATATTTAAATCCATCACTCTTGAGTTCCCTGGCTTTCTTGAAGATCTCCCTCGTTGCTCTAGGCAAGTCCTCGTTGATATAGATCGGCGTCGATAGTTCGCTTATTCCGCAATTTTGGCAAGTTAACGCAACTTTTTTCCTTTTTTCCAATACCTGATTTCGTTTTTCACCAGTTGGAAATTGCACAACTATGACTGAATTACTGGTTTTAGTGGGAAGCACAGAAACGCTGAAGCCTTCCTTTCCTTCATCCAATTTACTTAATACTTTTTTAATGTTAACTTCAGCATCTTTGTCACCTTTAATCCCAGTAATTATCACATTCTTCTTTCTTTCCTCTACTTCATCTCTAAAAACTTTTTTCTTCAAGCTAATCATTTCCTTCTCTAGCTCATTGACCCTGCACTTTAGTCTCTCCTGTTCTTTTTTCAGATTCTTATTCTCTTCCTTCATGGATTCCAAGGTTTTTTGCAATGTTTCCATGATTTCTCCATTGAAAGTAACCGCCTTTTCCAATTCATTGAACTTGGAGTTTATCACTTGTAAAATGTCCTTATTACTAGGGTTATCCTCATCTTCATTATCAGTAATATCCGAGTCATCAGAGTCATCCATGCAGCTACTGCATAACCACTTTTCATCAGTCATATCTGAGTATGAGTGTAATTAGTCGATGAAGTTAAGATAAGTAATGTATTTGATTATTACTACATCCTATATTGTTAAGATATTTTGATATTTGTCAGATCATGAGTGACTTTTCGTAGAGTAAATAGTTCCGTGTTAATTTTCAATCTGTGACTCAAAGCTACACAACAGTTCTGTGATGCTTTTGGGTTTTGTGTTTTGTCACTTGAATAAAGTAGTGGGTTGTGGTAATCGTTGCCATGGTTTGTTTATTGATTACGAGGGGGGATTGTTTTAGAAAAACGTAACAAGCTGGAGACCAAAATTTCAACAAAAGAGTTTTTGAGTCTTTTTCACGAAGATCTGCAGGTATGTTGTCTTTTGAGTTTGTATAATTAACTAATGTGGTCTGGCTACAATTTGTAAAGTGTTTCACAATGTATACTATACATTCGGCTTTTAAGACGACTTCATTATATGGCGTTGGGTCTCTGATTTACTTCTACTCTAGGTATTAGGTCCTGAGGTATTGCAGGCTGATGGTGAACAGAGACAACTCTATCTTATTTAGGTGTATCTGTTCCAACATTTACTAATTCTCTTTATGTATATACGATATTTATTTTATGGTTGTGGAAAGCAGGGTGACCTGGGTGACTGTCCCCGGACTACCTAATCACTTACCCAGAGTGGAAGTGGGAATGATTCACGCGTTCACACGTACCATACGTTTCCTCTAACCAGCCCTTTTATATGTTGTTTATTGTTTATATTTATTTATTGATCTATTTATGCGCTTAGATACCATGCTTGCTATGCTGTTATGCTTGCGATGCTATGTTTATATTTTATATACCCTATCCCATTTACCCCCTTTATTTACTCCTTTATATGTTTGATTATATTTATTTATTCATATATGCTGATATTGTACATTTTTCCACATCCTACCCATATTTCCCTCCTTATTGACGTTGAACAGAGACCTAGCCCACCATATGTATTATTATTATTTATCGTTTAGACCGTGAATGTCTATAACCATTTCTTTATTAAACAATATCAATAACAAGAGCCAGTTTGCCACTATTATTAAGACATTTTTTGAATCGTATATTTAAACATATCCATATAAATACTTCACCAGTAAAATATATGAAATACAAAGCACTCATGATTTGATAAATACAAGAATCAAGTAATAAAATCATAACATAAACACTCAGCACTCATGATTAATAAATACAAAACAAATGTTAAGAAACAAATAATGAAAAAACCATATCATAACATTTATGTGTTTTGATTTCATTCCCTCTGAGTTGGTACACATGCATGCTAAAAGAATCAGGTTACCACGGGCACACATACAACATTGGGTTCTAAATTCCACCACTAGACGTCTTGATCACTTTGGCTATTTCTAAATTTGGTATCGGTTTTGACAGTGACCAGTTACTCACTACAATGTGTGTATCAAATTATTCTATAGATATAAAATTCAAAGGTAACATTCGGATATATCTAAAAAGCATATGATATCAAAGTCAGCTTTTTTATTAAAACAACAAATGTTTGAGTTTTGAAATCTCCCACCCGCTCCACCTCGCCGGTTTCCCGTCCAAAAATAAAAACATATCGGTGTGGGAAGTAAAAAATTAAGTCAAGTTAATTGACTCAGTCCTTCCCACATATTACGGTGATACCAGTTTATTATAATCCCATAGCCTGTTTTGCCGCTAGGTCTACCTATTATATGAATAACACAAACTTCTCAGTTTTACAACCCCCCACCCCCCAACTACCCCAATTTCACTCCCACCCAAAAAAAAGTTGAAAACGAACAGGAGTAACAAAAATGCCCAAAAAGAAGTTTGAGCTGATTTATATATTTTTGGTTATTTTTTTATTTTTGCTGCACCGCCACTGACACCATACAGAAAGCAACAGAAAGAACCGGAACCAACAGAAAAGAAATGAATATACACTAAACAACAGGAACCTACCGAATACAATACAAACAATCAACAACAACCGAAAACAACAGAAATTAATCAAAAGCAACGAGAAAGAACAGAAAATAACATAAATAGCAGAAAACGGTAGAAAAAACAGAAAACGACAGAAGGTTACAGAAAACAGCCCGAAGCAACAGAAAAGAATGAATGCTACAACAGTAAACAAAAGAAAACAACTGAAAGCTGCAGGAAACAACCAAAAACGATAGGAAACAACATAAAGCAACCAAAAACGACATAAAACAACAGAAAATAACAGGAAACAGCTGAGAACAGCAGAATACAACAGAAAATAACCAAAGCAATAGATAGCATCAGAGCACCATAATCTCGTTAGCGAGATGGCATAAAATATAGAAGCTGCAAGGATAATGTGAGCAACTGATTAGTGTGTAGTAAATTGCCGTAGCAATGCCGTGCTAACTTTGAAATGATATTACAGGACGAATCCCGAAAAAAGAAATCGCACTTAGGTTTCGGATTGTGAAGCCGATATCAAAAGGAATTATCCTGAGAATCGCATTTGTTACAGATAAATCAACGTTTGAAGTTTGGTTGTAAAGATAACAAAAACGAGTGTGGCCTACTTTCATTTTCGGGAATTCCTTGCAAAAACGGAGAAGGTCGGATTACGCTAACGGGCAATTTGTATATTTTTGTCCATTGTTTACAGCAAATGTCATCTGATACCGTACGAATATGATAAATTTCGCGATTTAATTAAGGGAATTTCAACTTTTTTGCTATTAAGAATAAACATATTATAATTTAAACGTAATTATTATATCATAAGTCGGTGCCAGAATCATCCCTTAAAGTTTTCGGGATTCGTCCTGGGACACGGTGTATAACTACATCAGAAAAGTCCCTAGATTTCTGTGACAGGCAAGGCAATGTTCAGATGGACCTAATAAAGTGTATTATACCGCTAGGTCTATCTTTTACAGATTAATGGGCAGCCTGTTATGTCATTTTTATAAGATTGGTGTATAAATGTATTATCAAGCATGCTTTGTTCATGATAAACATACTTAGGAACTGGATGCCCCCTCCCTCATCATATCCCCGCCTCTGCATGTCTATCTTGAATAATGTTGAATGAAATAAGAGGTTTCGAAATCGACCTGGCGATCACGTTGGATCGTATTTCGTGTTACAAAACAACCTTAAAATTACACACCGTTACTTTAAGATGAAATTCTTTTCGATATTGATTTAAATTACCTCTATTAGCTTTTTCGGCCGACGCCTATGTTGTCTCTCTTATTACAGTTTACAGATGTTATGGGGATTCCAAAGTTCAACGTTTCGTGGTTCAACGTCTAGCTGCGACCAGCGAATGAATACGGATCGTTGATCGATTGTATTTCGAACCATATCAAGAAGTACTTAAAGTGGGCAAGTGGAAAAATGGCGGCTTCGGTACCTTTTAAAGCTGTGATAATGGGCGCACCCGCCTCTGGAAAGGGTACCATCGCTTCCAGAATCCTAAAAAGCTTCAATTTGGGTTACATCTCTAGCGGCGATTCTCTCAGACGACAAATACA
Source organism: Callosobruchus maculatus (assembly GCA_951848785.1). Lineage (NCBI taxonomy): Eukaryota > Metazoa > Arthropoda > Insecta > Coleoptera > Chrysomelidae > Callosobruchus > Callosobruchus maculatus. The sequence goes on along the minus strand of CATOUR010000120.1, from coordinate 563,431 downwards.
ACAAAACACGCGTAAGGATATTTTGTATTTTTATGATGTGTGTCTTCGATTTATATGTTATAGAATATAGATTTATGTTAATATAGATAACATATGACACCGTACCCAGACCGTACCGGAGATAAGCAAAATTAGCACGTTGCTTCAAACAGTGTTGTCATATCGATCAAGCAGGGGCGTAGCGAACTTTTGCAGTTTGGGGGTGTGATCGTGAAAAACGATCGGAAGTCGACTTTGCAGCTAAAAGGTCGTCCTACACTGTAGTGGCATTAGTATGGAGATTTATGTTTGTTGACTCAAACAAGTTTTGGGGGCAGCACCACATTATGCAGGGCTTACGTTACTGGTCTTAATATTATATTTTCCACATATTGTCTTAGATCAGTACAGACCGAGCTTTGTAGATAATTGAAGAACAGAAGGCTGACTTTGTCAATCAGTGTGATCACTGTTTGAAAGTACAGGATAGGAAACCATCTCTCCGAGTCCTAGCGCCACACCTTATGTCAAAAGTATTCCCTATATTCTCAAATATAACTATTATCGGAGAACTCAATCCGAAATATGGTTCCAAGGCTGAAACGATTATGAAATTAAAGATCTGCCATGTTAGATATATGATATATCACATACCGGTGTACATTACTTTGTAGTCTCAGTTTTGTACTATACTAACTTGTAAAATGAAATACATTGTTTTTCGTTTACTTGTATTTCTTTGTGTAAATACAAAATACGCCGAGGTTAATTGGTATTTAGAATTACCTACTTATTTAAATCTTTTTTGCCAAATGCAACTAAGAAAATTATAAACTTCATGGCATCTCGATATTTCGGTGTGATTCATTATTTAGGACTATAGCCTTTTTACAAGAAATGATTTCTTACTTAAGCAGCGTGGATTTTCTTGTTGAAACTCCCTCAATATCTCAGTATTTTAAGACGTAATTCTTTTTTGTTTCAAGCAAGACTACGGTGCTCCCTAGAGATCGAAACGAAGCGAAATAATCAAATTTTTGTGTCTTTGCAATTAGTTCTAGTTTGCATTTTAAAATAAAACCAAAAGATCAAAAATTAGCGTGTGATATTGCCCAACATTGATAGACGTCGTGATATTTCTTTGCAGCAATTGGCGTAGAAGCACAAAAATATATCAACCAAGGAAAACTAGTACCTGATGAACTTATGATAAAATTCATCACAGATGAAATAAATAAACTAAATGCAGAAGCATGGTTAATTGATGGTAAGTTATTTGAACAGGAAATAGTTGAAACTTGCCTTTGTTTAGGTGCCAAAAGCATACGATATATATTATCGCTCAGATTTCATTGATATATGGGCTGCTATTGAGAAAGATATATATGTTTCATGGATTAAAAACATTAGCGAAAGCAGCTTATGTCACCAGCTTATGCACAATTATTGTGATTTGTATGTTTCAGGATTTCCACGCACCTTGTCGCAAGCTCAAGCTTTATGGAAAGTACAAAAACTGGATCTCGCCATAAATTTAGTAGTTCCATTTGATGTAATAATTGATAGAACTAAGGGAAGACTGGTACATCTGCCTAGTGGAAGAGTTTACAACCAAGGCTACAATGACCCTAAAGTGCCGGTATGTATTGATACAGACAACCACGGTGAGCTTCTACAAGTTCACCTTAATGTGGAGATACCGGTAGCTCCAAGCAGTGTTTCTTTCATGAAATAGAAAATAGGTTCAATGACAAATCGATCGAAATTATGCTATTTTCAAGTAAATTTGAGACTTTTGAATCATTAAAGATTTGCAAAACACTGAAGTTATGAACTTTTGTGACAAATTTCCAAAGCTAAATGCAGAAAATGCCCCTCCGGAGCAAATCGTCTGAAAGAAACACTGGCTCCAAGCACCTTTATTGAAACTATATGTTTTCATATAATCATTGATTAATATAATCAATGAAGGGCAGAACGACAATGGGTGAAATATAGAGGCATATTAATAAATACATTGCAATAATTGTTTGTCAAACGCAATGCAATCTTACTATATGTATAAGACATTTGTGTAAAGCGTAAAGTATCAACAAGAAAGTTGCAGTTTAGAGTCAAGTTAATCGATAAGAGACTTACACCAGCACCATCTATAATAGTATTTAATAACACATCTATAATAGTATTTAATAACACGCACAGACAATCATAAGTTGAGAATCAAACTTACCTTGAAAACATTTTAATCCGCTTTAATTATTTTTAGAGGAACTACTCCTAAATGAGTAAAACACGTTTGAAATTCATTTCTTGGTTTAAAAAAATGTGAGATATTAGATTAAATACTAATTGTGCCACAGAGATAAACATTAATGGCTCTTAGCACTTTTCCAAAATTATGCACAAATCATAAGAAAATAGTACTTAATGTACAAAAATGTCCAACTTTGTTGTACACATTCCATTCTTTTGGCCGTTAAAAACATAATTTTAATATTTTCTGATACATTTCACTTATCTTGATAATAACTTGAGAGTCATAGACACTTGATTCTTATGCAGTTTTGTATTTTTGGATTATATGTCAATTTTTTGCTAGGGTAAAGATGATATAACTGGGGAGCCTTTGATCCAAAGGGACGACGACAAACCTGAAGTTGTGAAGAAGAGACTGGAACAATATCAACAGCTGACAGCACCAGTTGTAGGCTTTTTCAAAGATAAGGGTATATTGAAAGAATTCCATGGGAAAACTTCTGATGAAATATGGAAACAGGTTTTAGATATGCTTATCCGATATTTACCTGTGCACATAAAATCTAAAAATTAATTCGTCAATGATATAATGTCTACGTTCAGAATACTTCCCTCGATAGTTCTTATGACAAATGATAACATTTCTGCTAATGTTCCGCTGCTTTTTTTATATGCTCCACACAGAATCAGGTATATATGTATGTATATTGAATTTGAGGTATGAATAATGAGGTTTTTAGTATAGCATAAGCATAAACATTCACACAATCCGACAAAACTTCAATCCGTTAAGACATATTTATCCTGAATATGTATTATGTATGTACATTCCATTTATGATATAGTTTATTTAACTGAATTAGCTGCGGTTCCTGAGGATGTATCATTTGTTCGAAGTCTATCAGATAAAGTTAACATGATAATAGAAATAGCACTGCAAACTCATAAATAACTGCTGTATTTATTTTATATATGTACGTATATTTTGTTAATATAATCATTTTAAAACCTGTAACCGTTTGTCTATTTGAAAGAATTATCTACAAACTATTTATTGATCTGCTTGAAGCAAAATTACAACTTTACTAGAATGCAATATATATTGAGGGCAGAGCTGTCATTACTTCAAGTAAAGTACTTGAAAAATGTATTTCAATTACTTTCTGGTATTTGAAGTACTGTACTTCAAATACATTGCTTTTGTGATATTTGTACTTGATTCCCCAAATACTCTCTAAGAAGTATTTGTATTTGGTACTTGTAGCACAAAAAATATATTTCAAATACCTGGCATTTTTATTTGAAATACTAAAGAAGTAAAGTACTTGAAAAATTTATTTCAATTACTTTCTGGTATTTGAAGTACTGTATTTCAAATTAATTTTATTTCCCAAATGCTATAAGAAGTATTTATATTTGGTACTTCCACACAAAAAATATAATTCAAATTTATACATTTATACTCGAAATACTAAAGTGAGTAAGAAATACATATTAGTATAGCTCGATGAAAATATAAAAATACTTGAAATACACATTTCAAGCATTAAATGCTCAAGTCTAGACAAGTATGGACAAATCAACATTACGCATCGCGTCGCCTTGCGCTCTGTCTCTGTCGTACACATAGGATAGTCTACGCGACACTCTGACTACAGGACAGTCTCATCACAATCGACACAATCACAAAATATCAGTTCGTCTTGTTGCGTTCAACAAAATGCGTTGTTGATGTTGATTGAGGTTAAAATAATCTGTGATTGTGAGCTGTGAATTTACTGCCATTATAATAACAATCTTCAAAACTCTGTACTTTGTCGTGGTGGTTACGAATTGCAGATGTAAAAAGGTAATTTTTCTCAAGCATCTCTTTATGAAAAATTCATATACCGGGTGGCAATGGAATCGTTATACAGAGCTCCCTTCTTTTACAATCCTAGGTTAGGCTCTGAATTTTCAATGACACCCTAGGTATATATTTTTTCACACATTCGGATTGATATTTGGATTCCCTTGATGAATGAATTTGAATTGTTGTCATTGCTTGGTATTTCTGTTATACTTTTCACGAGTTCTGTGAATGAATGTCATTCAAACAAAAATCAGTTTCTATTTTTATTGAAATGTATACCGTTTTTCCATTCATAAGGTACTTTTTATTACTCAACAATAATTATGAAATACTTGAAATATCCATCGCCGTATTTGAAATACTATATCAAGTAATTCAAGTATTAGTATGGTATTTGAATTACTTTTTTAAGTACTTGAAATATCAGTATCGTATTTGAATTACTTTATTTGAAAAATCAAGTACCAGATTAAAGTATTTGATACTTGAAGTACTTTCAAAAATAAAATTACTTGGTATTTGTACTTTGACGCATGCGACTCTGGTAATTGGTATTTGAAATACTATTTACTAGTACTTGTGACAGCTCTGATTGAGGGTCAGAGTGAAGCGTTGAAGCACAGTCTAAAGACCAAAAAAATGCGTCGCCAAAAACTCTCTCTATAATAGTTGCAGTGTCTAAATTAGGGTTTACTGTATGATCTTGAAATAAAGACATTTATTACTATTATTATTATTTTGGTGCCAGCTACGCCCAATGTGAGACAGTTAGTTATATTATTTTACATTCTAGCACGGACGGGCCCATACATGTATGAATAACACCGAAGACATGCCGCTTTGCCGCACCTCTATTAGTAGGGAATCATTTCATTTATTCCATCTCTATCGATCCTTTAACTCATCTCTATTGCAATAATTCTACTAGCATTTGATAGATGGCTATTGACAGTGATGACATTGACCCAGCTCACTGTCAATTATGCTGTCAATGCATTGACATTCTAATATTTCTCTAATCTAATTAGGTTATGATATCTTGTCAATGTTGATATTGATGATGATTTTTTGATTGTTTACCTTTGCAAGGTGTAAATAAAAAGGAACATTGGGGTCTATACATCTAGAAAATTACAATGGTAACGCAAGATTTTCGTGATTTTTCGGTAACAAATTGGTACCAACAGTTCAAACATATTTGTCCTGAATCATTGTTGATCGAAATACCACTTCAACTGATAGAGAAATTCCAAGATGATCAAGAAGAGGTTAATGCCAAAAACTGTCCTGAACAATTCAAAGAAGAGCTGCAAAATGCCCTTAACTCATTAAACAAGAGCGCTTTCATCAAGAACAACTGGCATGCCCCTACAGATGCTAGGATGTTTAGTTTTGACAACAATCTGAAAGCAGTTACAGTTGACGATATTCTCATGTACCTTGATAGTTCTTTGATTATCAGAGAGGACTTCGACACTGTGAAAGGTGTGCCATTTTGCTTATGCCTTAAAAAGTGGATCAACATACATCCTGCGGCTGAATTTCGTTTAATAATAGTCAATAATGTATTAAGAGGTATTACACCAAGGGACTGGCCTACTTACTATGCCCATTATAAAGAAGAAAGCAGTGAAATAATCGAAGAACTCTCAAACTTTTATATTGAAAACATCAAAATACGGTTTCCTCGCCAAAACTACATTGTGGATGTGGTGTATTCATATCCAGATAAACCATATATCCTGGATTTTGGGCCATTGAACAGCAAAACCAATTTATATGCATTTACTTGGAAAGAAATACAGCCACTAATGCAGAAGGAGTGTCCTGAAGATGTCAGTCCCGTTTTTAGGTATTTAGAGAATGATATTGGGATTATGTCAAAAGCTGATGCATTGAGGAAGTTTTCTAATGCTCATAATAGTTAGTTCTTAATGTTTCTGAACATGTGATAATACAAATAAAACTGTTCAAAACTATTGCTTCTTTTAGTTGTGACTTATGTGAAAATGTGAAAAAGCCAAAACAAATAATACTAATACTATCTATACTGAGACACTTTAATACAAACAAAACTATGTTAGCCTATAGATCAGATATAGTTTTTCAGTCAAACGCAGACACCTGTTTAATAGATATTGTTATTCCCCATTATATGAACCTTCAAACCACCTGCACGGGGAAGATATCTGAATACACAGATCTTTCCATATAAATAAGAGGCCTCTAGAAACAAAACAAAGTTTTTATTGTCCCTGACATAATGAAAGGTCGTTATGACAGGCTCGAGGCTTACACCAAATACATTTAGGTACACCACACGTGCAACTGTTGTAATCCTCAAGACTTGTAGTATTGTACTATCCTTCCGAATATAAGAACAATAATCATTCAGGTATTGCCTGTTAACACTTGTTGCTACGGCAACTATGAGAGAGAAACTTAGAAAAGCAAAATAATAATAATTAGTCTGCTGATTATGGTCATTGAATCCCTAGGTGGAATGAGCAATATGCTGCTCTGTGCACTGTGTGCAATGCCGTGAACATCCTAGCCACAAGAATGCAAAAGGCAGTCATCCTTGGGTGCCTTTGTCTACTGTTAGTATGTACAATCCACATTCCAAGCAATTGCTCACCCCACAGTGTGAAGACTTGTTACTGGGTATTAGAACAGCAGCCTGGTATCTCAGAGCCTGGGCTGCACCTTTTTTGTTTTTGAGTATTCTGTAAACAATAATTCTATTCATTATGTAAATCATCATTTTGATGATACAGAACTAGGTACAGTAAATTAATTACTTGAGTAAATTCAAACGGTGCTCTCACTGTGGAACCGGAAGCGAAAACCGGATTTTTCCCAGACTAGTTTTTTTATGCTGATTCCTAATCTATATTTAGTTTTTCTCTAGCACCTGTAGTTTTGGCTGTCTTTTGTATAAGGACAGTCAGATGGAGGGACAGACAGAGGCTCTGCATAAACTCTCTTCAGTGAGAGCTAAAATTAATAACAAGCTCATCTCATGTCCAAGTTCGTCCAGAACATTCTGGTCTGTAGCTAAGGCTGTTAGTAAGAATTTTTCCCATTCGTCAATACCACCTTTGACCAGAGAGGACAAGTACATCGCTTCTACACCTAAAGAAAAAGCAGATATCTTAGGGAGGCTTTTCGCAGCCAATTCTACTGTAAACTTCCAGGGAAGTACTCCAACCACCACCATGAACGTGAACTCTAGGCAGAGGTGTGTTTCCCGCTGCATGGAAGATTGGCTGCGTACAACCCATTCCTAAGAAAGGCAAAAAACCGATCCCATCAACTATAGACCTATGGCTCTTCTCAGCATCATGTCTAAAGTTATGGAGGCTGTCATTAACATACCTACAGCTCCTGCAATACCTGGACAACAATATATCGTCATAAATGATGCCAATATGACTTCCGTAAGCATAGGTTTCCGGGTGATTTCCTGGCCTACGTCACTCACTTGTGGAACAGAGCAATTGAAAATCATGGCGAATCCCGTGTTGTTGCACTTGACATATCGGAAGCCTTCGACAAAGTGTGGCTTGCGTAGGGTTGCCATCCGTCCATGCCGCATGAGAGACTTCTGGTCAGGTCTTCTTCTTCTTCTTCTGGTTAAGTTCTGGTCTGGTCAGCTTATGGTCTACCACGCGGCCTGCGCCAGTGGCTAAATAGCTATTTAAACGACTGATCTTTGTTTGTTGTAGTCGAGAAGGCCATTCATCAGACATATTTTCAATAAACGCCGGTGTTCCCCAGGGGTATGTCCTATCCCCTACACTGTTTCTGTTGTATATCAACGAGCTGCTGGAAATAGCATCTAATTCAATCTACAGCTTCTCAGACGACGCAGTACATTAATATCGTGCATGGAACCAGGCAAGCCAATATCATCCCAAGAGACGGTACGTCGGCGATAGCAACATGCCTTACAGATCAACGTAGATATCAAAAAAATGTCGAGTGGGGATTAGTAAATAAAGTACAGTTTAACGTACAGAAAACTCAGGCAACACCACTTACAAAGAAGCCTCACGTTGGCTTAACAACTGTGGAAATGGAGGGTCACTCAGTAGTCGAGTTACCTTCCGTCAAGCTTTTGGAAATCAAAATCAACAATAACTTGTCCTGGCACGACCACGTCGTCAGTATTGCTAAAACGGCATCCTAGAAGCTTGGAGTTTTGTTCCGCTGGTAGAAAGCTGTATACAACAGAGCAACTATAGCTGCTCTACAAGGCACAGGTCCGACCATCGCTGGAGTATTGCTCCCATGTGTGAGGATGCGCTCCGAAGCACTCTCTAGCTTCTGGACACTGTCCACACAAATCGATATACACGATACGCCTAACCTCACAAAGGACCGCCACAGCCTGGAACATCGAAGAAGAGTGGCTGACATGTCCCTGTTTTACAGAATCTATCACGGGAAGACGTTCGAGTGAGCTTTCCCAGACAATAAGACCAAAGGCCGTCCGAATTCACGAGGAACACTACATTATCACTCACCAGGTCGAGGTCCCTACTCCCCGAACCAATCTCCTTGAGCCTTCCTTCTGTTGGAGAACTTCGACGTTGTGGAAGGAGCTATCGGGGAATTTGTTTCCCAACGGCTACAATCTGCAGCGTTTCAAATCTAACGTGCACCGTCACTTATCCTCTCACAGCGCTTCTACAGCGCCAAAGGCTTTCAGCCTTTGCGGGAGGCTGACCTGGCTGACCATAATACGAGCGGCCCACAGACGCTCCGGAAATCCTCAGAGGAAAAACTGCACAGTCCTGGCCTGAAGACCTTTGCACTTTGACCTGAATACACCCTCCTTCGCAGACGCTCAGGAAACCTTTCAGTTCAGTTCTAGCAAGCATGACATCAAAAGACGGCCTGCGCTGGCGATCGAATGGTTTTTCAATACCACATCCGGCGACCTGTACAGTCTGGCGCACCTCCACATACACTCCGATAATCCTTGAGGCCAGGACTGTGCAGTTTTTCCTCTGAGGACTTCCGGAGCGTCTGTGGGCTGCTTTATTACGCTTGCGCTTCGGCCTTTATTCGTATGCCGCATGTACACGCTTGCCAAGGCTCGACAAGCATCCACAAGCACAAGCGTGTGAAGAGGCCGTTTGGCTTGGCTTGCGTGAACTTGCGGACGCTTGTATCCGATCGGGACTAGTGTCGGTTTTTTGACACAGATCAAAGGGCGTTTGCGAAAAGCGCTTGCGACGCATTTACATGTTTGTACCGGTGCGCGTTTAGTAGCCGCTGTGATTGGGTGACGAACGGACGTATAGTTTTCTTTTCAAAATGAGTGGCTTGTCGGTCCACCATCTTCGTAGTCGTCGGGCTTTCCTTGCTTTTGTTTTATGCTTGTATTTGAAGTAAAAGTAAGTTAAACCGAACGTAAGAGCCGATACAAGTTCAGTGTCCGCCATGCTTGGATGTCCGTAGCACACTGACGCATTCGCAAGCGTGTAAACGACTTCCAAATGCCAAGCGATATTTGTGAACGCTTGGGGGTTTGTGGATGCTTGTCGAGCCTGAGCCTTGGCAAGCGTGTAAATGTACCTTCACGTACGCTACATACGAATAGGTACCCATACACCAGCAGTCATTCCTGCCATTCTTTCCTTTGACGTTCTTTCTCGTTTAAAAACAAAAATGAAAGATCGTTCTTCGTATCCCACTAACACAATCGTGATTTTGCTATCTTTCCTGGCAGTCTTTACTGACGGACAATACTATCGTTTTTCAAAAGGATTATATTCCTCTCAGAGCCCACTAACACAAAATGCCTTTCCTTGCAGTTTTGAAAGGATTAATTGCTTACCGCAAATTTGGAAGGATTGTGGAGAATTATCTCGCTGAACGATCATTTCACTTGAGAACGTGAGGATTCGACGGGATGTTGTGATTCAGTATTACAGGTGATATTTGAGCTGTTAAAATGGACCTGGAAGAAGTATTACAATTGCCTGTATTGGTATGGCAACTGAAGTTTTGCTTAAGAAAAAGAGGAGGCGTCGTGTATGGTCAAAGCAGTGGTTACAGAAACGGAACATGTATAGCGATCTGAATCTGTTACGAGAATTAAGTACATGTGAACCAACTGATTTTCAAAATTATTTGAGAAAGGACTGTAACACGGCGTTTGATGATTTGTTAGAATTAGTTACTCCATTTATAAGGAAAGAAGATACGATAATGAGACAGAGTATATCACCTGAAGAACGTCTTGTTGCAACCTTGAGATATTTGGCCACCGGAAGAAGTTATGAATGCTTGAAGTTCAGTACTGGGATTTCACCACAATCTCTTGGCCGCATAATACCAGAAACATGCAAAGTCATTTATGAAGTTTTACAAAAAGAATATTTGAAAGTAAGTAAGTCAAGCAAGTAAGTATATGGTTTTATTACACAAAAAAGTTACAAAAATTTAAATGTCTTTATGAATATCCTCGAAATATTGTTTTAATGCCGTGGATTTCACCATCTTCTGATTTGCCTCAGGATCAAACTGTTTCCAAACTTTGACTAGCTCCAAATAGCCTTGATTTTTCATATTTCTGTTAATATACAATTCTTTATTCTTAACTTGCCACAAGACAGGGTGAGCTCGACAGCAGTATAAATTGTTGTAGAACTCTTTTAGGTACAACTCTTAAATCGCAATTTTCATTTTCTTTGTCTACTGTAGACTGAGACTGGGACTCGTCTTCGTTCATCAAATCTATGGCAAACACAAACACTCGTTTTAGCGGCAACTACTAATAAGTCTTTCACGCTGAACACCAAGAAAGAACGCTCGCTCAATTGTGCCAAATGATAGTCTGCAGCCAACTAACTGGGAAGATTTTACAGGTTTTATCCTGTCGGTGAAGTACGCCGAGATAGCCGAAACGGATGAATCATTCGACGGCGCATCATTTCTTACTTCACTAACGCACAAATTTCTGAGAGGAAAGAACGTCAAAGGAAAGAATGGCAAGAATGACTGCTGGTGTATGGGTACCTATTATGCAGGCCGCGGGCCCTGTCTCACTGATACGGCATACGGCGGTAGCTACACTACGTCCCTGGCATTTAAGCAAAAATCATAGATGAAATTTATTAGGCTGGGTTGGGCAAATCCGCCACTGTGCAACTGCAACGGCTCGAAATGCAATGCATCCAGCCGTAAATCGTCGTTTTCTACGCAGCCGCACGTGATTCGCACATTTCGCGATTGACGCGTCTATGTCGCAACATCGCGTCGCTAGACGGTCAGTAGTTCAGCGTAGACGGCAGCTGACGCTCAAAGTTTTCCTGTTCTGTTTAATTCATTCAATCGAATCAACACCCGACGGGCTTTCAACATGCCGAACATAATCAACGAGATTAAGCTCGATTTCAAGGACGTCCTGCTGCGCCCGAAACGGTCCACCCTTAAAAGCAGGAGCGATGTAAGTATTGATTTTGATTCTTGCTTTTCTGTAACCACCTTGCTGCTCATCCTCTATTTTTAGGGAGTTTTAAAAATACGCGTCGATAAAGTACATGCATTTGCCATTTTTTCATTTACATCGCGAATACGTTGAGCCAGTATTCAAAGGTTAACGCTGTAAAATGTTGTAGATAAACAAAGGCGTAAATCAAATAAATCAAGTCACTTGACAGACGGGATACTACATATATTTTTTAATTGAAAACAATTGACACGCGTTGTAAATCACAACCTGATTTTGTTTTTAACGAGTTTGGCAACGAACGCTCTGAAATGTCCCAATTCCATGATATATAGGTATATACGTTTGCTCATATTATTATATTTGTTTTTCTTCATAATTTTGCAGTTTTGTAGAAAAATAAGTGTAATTTATCTTGCCTAACCTCTTTGGGATTCACACGTTCAGAAGCAAAGGAAAACAAAATAATATATAAACTGAAAAAACCGGTTTCTGCTTGAAGTACATGGGGAAGTACCTGCTATATATACGTCTCAACTTAGATGTTTGGTATTTGTAGGGTTGCCACATTTACATTTTCAATATGTTCATGCTCCTTGAGATGGAATGAACGCAAATCTATTTTTCATGGAGGCAAATATTATATTGCGGTTGATCAGAGAATTACAAAACCTGATTTTGGTTCGCAGACAGACGACAGTGTTCAGCAATATTCTGAGGGAGGGGTTTTTATATTGGTAGATCTTTGTTTGGTAGTGACAGGGGGATTTTTTATGTCTAAAGACTTTCAAGAATGGGAATCCAAATTCTTTTTTTACTTCTCGCACTGATAGTTGAGGGGAGTATTATGATCGCGAAAATTTCCGATTTTGAGATAATACGCTTATTGGGCGTTTTATGATATCTGCATAACGGAAATCCACATCACTCATTTTCTTCGGCCTGAGACTGTCGGTTTGTCTGTCTGGCGGTCTGTTGCCGTTTTTCTAGCCGCTTTCATCATAGTAACCGCTGCATGGATTTTGTGATGAAATTTGGGTCTAGCGATATGCTGTGGTGTCCTCGAAGGTCATGCTTTTATCAGGCACCCTGTATAAAAGTCATTATTTTTACACTGTAGTCCAGTTCTAGCTATCCTACATACACCCGTGAAGTAAATTTTCTGAAAAGTGGTATGGTTTGGTCACAAGAGTCCGAGGGTTTGGTCACAAGAGTCCGAGGCGTTGAGCTTGACTCACTCTGTTAAAAAATTCGCCAGAGAAGTATTATTTCAAAAAACCTATTTCTATGGTGTGCTATAGAGCTAATCTAAATGTTTTAAAAATCGTGGTGGTCGTAGACATCTGGTATTATGTCTTGTTTTTATATGCAAATAGAAAGTGGCAAAAGCTACGTTCATTATTTTGATTACCCTTCATCAAGGAGCCCTTCATATATTTACATCTCTTGCGTATGAGGCAAACAAATCTTGTGCAATTGCAAAAGCGAATAACAACAATGAAATTAAGAAACAAATTCTAATCTATATCAGATGATATCAGTATGATTTACTTACGCATAAACTCTGTCTGAGATCAATACATTTAAGGTACGCGCACATAAATCGGCATCGGACGGACGGGACGGAGGGAACGGCCGGTACTCTACAGATTTTTTATTAAGGTAATCGCACATATCTGATCGGAATCGAAGGAAGAATTGGAAGTCAGTTGCGAATATGTCTTCGAGCGGTGAGGAATTGGCGATTATTCTCGAAGAAGAAAATTTTCAAAAACGTAAAAAGCGTAGGCGGGTGTGGGTTCATGAAATATGTCAAAGGGCAGTTTTTGGGGAATACGTACATTTATTTCCGGACTTATTGAATGACGAAAAAAGGTTCTTCAATTACTTCAAAATGACGCGTTTTAAATTCGATTCTCTACTGGAGGCCATAAGAAAAGCCATTACTGAGGGAAAATGTCCATCTCGCCCGCCTATTAGAGCAAAAGAAAGGTTGATAGTAAGTAGATACTTGCAAAATACCGACGGTGCCTCGGCAATCTTCGATCAGTATCGCAGATACGTCGGTATCGGCACGCACGGCACGCATCGGCCGTCTTTTATTCTATCGTCGGAATTTGAAAATTCGATGCCTACCGTCCGCACTCCGCATATATGTGCGCCGGACCTTAAATTTTATAGAAACTATTTTTCTCTGATCCGTACCGTATTTATGTGTGCGTACCTTTAAGGAGCAGAGTACAGGGAGAAATTAGGCTACGGGGTGTTTCTTACAATGACGCGTGACAACATTTAAAAAGTCATTATTTTGGAAGACCTGCGTTGTGTACAAATTTCAAATAATTTATTGCACTTTCCACATACTCTCTTTTTTCATACCGGTGGTTTGCTTAGTATCATCGTCTAATTGAATAAAGTTGCTCTGATATCACCGCTACAAATAACAGTAACAAAAAAAAAAAATAGAGTTTCTGCGTCTGTTGTTATACAGGGTGTCCCACGACGATTAAGACAAGCATTATATTGGAACTGGGCAGTAGCAGATAATTATAATTTTGGGGATTTAAATTAGAGCAAATATAGTATTTTTTATTATTACTGTGTCACCCAATGAGGTATTTGTTTTTGATCACGTGAAGTCCGATTCAAAATTTTTTATGGGACACCCTGTATATTTGTGACTTTTTGTGTTCCTCCCGATAAAACAATTCAAACAAACTAGCACACTTGGGGTCTAAAGTGATTAATTCAAGAGCTACAGGTTCTTAAAGGACTGTACAACTACCATTATGAAACATTACCAAAGTAATTTTAACTGTAGGGGTACATGTTATAATCAATGTTAGTGGTACCATCCTTTAAGCTCGTAGCTCTTGAATTAATCACTTTAGACCCCAAGTGTGCTAGTTTGTTGGAATTGTCTGAAGGAACACAAAAAGGAACAAATATACAGGGTGTCCCATTAAAAATTTTGAATCGGACATCCCGTGATCAAAAACAGATAACTCATTGGGTGACACAGTAATAAGAAAATATATTATATTGGCTCTAATTTAAACCCCCAAAATTATAATTCTCTACTACTGCCCAGTTCCGATATATTGCTTGTCTTAATCGTCGTGGGACACCCTATATATGCATTTACACAGTCACACAAAAAGTAGTTTGCTATAATGTGATTACTAAAAATCGTCATCTCATTACTTTTTAAACGTGTCTTTTTCTTATGCACGAAATTTGAATTTTCACGTCTAAAATTGATTGACATCGTCATCGTTGGCTTGGTTTCAAAACCTCCACAGGCATTTTCAGTAGAGAATTCTTCAATTCCAGATGGAACCTGCGTTTGATTTGCATGAAACGCCGAGCTCTCATCCACGATTCCAAGGGACATCCTACTGCTACTACGATAGTCTCAGTCGTCATAGTGCCCTGAGCGTGTCCCGTGCAATCGTGGACGAAAGCTTGTCGTTTAACGAAAAGCAGGTTCCATCCGGGATTGATAAATCATCATCATGTAATCCCCAAATTGAATGAAGCCCTAAGGTGTTAATGTTAGTATAGTTTCCAAGGTCTAATGTCTTGGAAAGTAGTCCGTATCAAAAAATTTGTAAGGCTATAGTTATCTAATCTAGAATGATTCTTTTACTTCCACACTGACCGGTGAGGGGAGTATTGATGTGATCGCGAAAATTTTCGGTTTCGAGATAATACGCTTTTTGGGCGTTTTTTGATATCTACATAACGAAAATTCACGTCACTCATTTCCGTCAGTCTCTCTGTCTGTTTTTTGGCGTTTTTCTAGCGACATAATCTACTGAAATTGAGATGAAATTTGGGTAGTGGTATGCTGCGAGATCGTAGTAGTTAATCGGTGCATTGGCGACGGAGTACCCAATTAGTAAAAAATAAAAATATTCAAATATTCCTCATACTTCAGGGGTTGCTGATCATTTTCTACGTTTTTTTGGGTGGTGGTGAAATTTGTGGTGGTTGGGGGGTGGGGGCTGTAAAACTAATACGAATACAGAAAATTTTGGAGTTTTCCTATTCACAGTGTTTGTAGTTGTTTAAAATTTCAACAGTTACAGTAAGCTAGAGATGGCCGAATTGGAAATGTAACTGAGTTTATGTAAGGAGAAGTAAAAAAATATAAAAAACAGCAGCAAATTCCATAAATTTCACGCATGATGTGTATAACGTAACAAATTGATTAGGACAGAAATATACATAGAAATTAACAACCGTTGCCAAAATATGTTCGTGCATTAAAAACCATATTCCAGATTATGTATTCTGTATTGGAAGTAGGGTATCTGCTGAGATCACAGCACTTAGGCCTCATTGGCTTCATTACTGAGAGTGTTCAACCATCCCAACCCTCGTTGTTAGGGCCACTTCTTCCAGGTATATTTATTTCTATTAGTGGTGGCAACGAGGGTCGCAATGAGTATAGGCCAAAATTCTTAAACGTTTCAGGACATCAGAGCTTCACCTCTATAACATTATGACATCATAATAATTTAATTTGCATCATTAAATGGATATGTTAAATCTTGCACTAAAATAGGTGGATTCTGTAATTTCAAGGTGTATCACTTTTTTTTAGTGTATAGTGGTGAAGGATACTTTTCTTTGGTATTTAGGGGGTTAGGGTTCAGTTGCCCTAATAGTTGTCGCTCAACCTTAAGGCTTATTGTGCACCCCGGTCAAAGCAAACAGAGTCCCATCCTAAGTTTTTTGCGAACTTTGAGATGGATTTGACTATACTATCCTGTCTTTCTTTCTGGTCTACATTCAGATAGGAGTTCCTGCTTCCACTCAGGTCAGGACAGTCAATGATAGCGTGCTTAGCTGTTTCCTCTGCCCCACAGCACTTTATGCATATAATGGGTTTGCCACTTCAATCCCCAGCTTTTGCAGTTGTTACTCTGTTGTTCTTCGCCAGTGTCTTTGGGGTATTATGGCAGTCCCACACTATTACTATTTCTGAAGTATAGTGGTTACTTGTCAAGGCCATCAGAGCCGCCCGGCTGTCTGTGTTTACATAGATAGCCTTTTTGCTTGATGCTTGATCTTGACGCAGACAATTAATGTGAAAAATAGGAGGTGTTAGGTATTAATTTGTATAAAGTTTAGCGTCAAGCATTTGCATTGCTATAAGTAAACTTACTTTTTTATCGTTAAGTAAATTTGCTTTTTATCACATTTAAAATACAGCGCTTTTTGTCGCAATAGTATGTATTTGAATTATTTTTTTATAGATTAGTCCTCGGTCATTTTGACTTAACAATTGCTTAATTGAGTGATGATACATTGAAACTTGCATAGGTATAAGTAAAATCTATTTTCTAATAAAATAACATCGATCATCCGCCTGTTCTTTTTTTATTAGCAAACGTTGTGACAAGAGGGTCTCGAGTCCATCTTGACTCATCAACTTTGAGGTACTTTGCTTCTCTATGGCCATTAAAGCCAAGCCACATAACCTCTCTTGACCCATGGTATTCCAATTTTCAATCAAAAGGTCCAGAGAATCAAAAAAGAGTTAACCCATAAAAAATCTTTAATCCCAGTAAAATTAAAAACAGTATTTGCCATTGGAACCAGCTTTTTGGGAATATTTTTTTGTCGTGGTAAAGAGACCTCCTTAATTTCAAACCTTGAATCTTTTATTTCTTTTGACAATGTTTTAATTTTTTCAAAAATTTTACAGAAATAGTTCTGTAACCTTGCAAAATAGCAATGGTTGCAGTTATTTTGGGAAGAACAAGAGATATAGAGTAATTTCGGTAGATTGTAAATGCTTTGAAAGTATTGTTGTTGTACCCAAAATTAATAATTAATTATTCTATAATGATTGAAGAAAGCAAAAACTCCTCGTCCAAAATATTTGTAAGTGCTTCAGCTGAGATCTTTGTATTATTACCATCATTTGAAATAATGACCAGAATTTAATAATATACATATACAGGGTGGTCCAATAAGCGCGCGGTGCTCCCTAGCGGCCATACCGTTTAAATTAGACGAAAATGTTTTAAATAAAAAACGTTTCTTTTCAAATGCTCTACATTTAGAAAGTAATTTCAAAGATGGCGGACTTCCGGATATACCGGAAGTAGGCATCAACTTTCTTATTTTAAATGGAACACCCTGTATATTATTACGTTTTTGAATTCAGCATCGATTTTTAGGTCCAGTTTGTTAACCATTGTTTATGCCTACGAAGCCTATTTTTGGAGTTATTCAGCGATTTTTACAAAATTTGACGTTTGTAGTACTTTACAAGGAACGTTAATATCTCGAAAAATAAACGTGATAGAAAGATGCGGTTTTCGGTTTTGAAACAAGCAAGGAACGTATTTGTGTTTCAGTAAGATCGTTGTGTCAAAAGAACATTAAATCAATAGACTAGAAATTTTCAAATTTGAAAAGTTAAAAACGTTAAAAACTTTTATTTTTCAAATGGGATGGTATCATAAGTTTCACATCAGTGGATGCGGAATTAAATTCTCTTTCACTTTTATCTAGGCACATGTGGTTCTATCTTTGATGGTTTTTAAGATATTTACGGTTTTGTAATTATTGCGTAGGAATTGGAAAAATCGTATGTGGCGTGGCTCGTAGACGAAATAATTGGCAGGAAACCTTTCGACCAAAGTGTTTCGACCTCTAATACTACAATGCGCTTTTGCTCCATCTAACTGTAACCACATTATTCTTAAAAACTCCAGAGGTGAATTTTTCAAAAGATTTTCCAAATTTTCGCGAAGAAAATTTTAGAAAACCTTAGTTTAATATGCGGTTTCCAGTAATACGACCCCAAATGCTTAGACTCCATGCTGGTTGTCAACAAACTTCTCAAAATTTGGATTTACGTCGGTATAAAAATGTAAATTATGCCAGTTTACATGACCGATAATGATAACTACACTACATTTCATAACAAAGAAAATGAAAGAATTTCATAAGAAATGTATGTTAGAAAGGAGTGCATTTTCTTGGACTTGAGCACGACTCCGGTTACAGAAATTCATTCAGTTTTCAAAGTCTGGTCTTTCAATTGCTTGATTTAGTTGCACGTGATAAGGATGCTATATGTACTCCGTTAAGATCATGTTCACAGATGTTTGACCAATGCCCAAATAGCGACTAATTTCTGCTGTAGCACTGCTATACGGATCTTTAACCACAATTGCGAGAATGTCAAACTCACTATCTTCATGTATTACTACTGCATGTTTCCTTCTCTCATATTTTACGCCCACGTAAATCCAAATTTTGAGAAGTTTGTTGACAACCAGCATGAAGTCTAAGCATTTGGGGCGGTATTATTGGAAACCGCATAATAAACTAATGTTTTCCAATATTTTCCACATGAAAATTTGGAAATCCTGTTGAAAACTTCACCACTAGAGTTTTTAAGAATAATGTGGTTACAGTTAGATGGAGCAAAAGCACATTTTAGTATTAGAGACCGAAACACTTTGGATGAAAGGTTTCCTGCCAATTGTTTCGTCTGCGAGCCACGCCACCTACGATTTTTCCAATTCCTACGCAATAATTACAAAACCGTAAATATCTTAAAAACCATCAAAGATAGAACCACATGTGCCTAGATAAAAGTGAAAGAGAATTTAATTCCGCATCCACTGATGTGAAACTTATGATACCATCCCATTTGAAAAATAAAAGTTTTTAACGTTTTTAACTTTTCAAATTTGAAAATTTCTAGTCTATTGATTTAATGTTCTTTTGAAACAACGATCTTACTGAAACACAAATACGTTCCTTGCTTGTTTCAAAACCGAAAACCGCATCTTTCTATCGCGTTTAGTTTTCTAGATATTAACGTTTCTTGTAAAGTACTACAAACGTCAAATTTTGTAAAAATCGCTGAATAACTCCGAAAATAGGCTTCGTAGGGATAAACAATGGTTAACAAACTGGACCTAAAAATCGATGCTGAATTCAAAAACGTAATAATATACAGGGTGTTCCATTTAAAATAAGGAAGTTGATACCTGCTTCCGGTATATCCGGAAGTCCGCCATCTTTGAAATTAATTTCTAAATGTAGAGCATTTGAAAAGAAACGTTTTTTATTTAAAACATTTTTGTCTAATTTAAACCGTATGGCCGCTAGGAAGCACCGCGCGCTTATTGGACCACCCTGTATAATAAAGTTAAAAAATAATTTCCTATTGACTTTTTCAACTCCACATAAAAAGTGAGGGGGGGCTTGGCCCCCCATGCCCCCCCAACGCGCCGCCTCTGTATGTGGTGGTTAGGTTAGGTTGAACGTGAGCGGGGCAGTTATGCCTCCTTCTACAGCTGTGTTTATTGTGACTCACACCTATTTACTTGCTTGAAGTCAGTAGGTTTCAGTTCGGTGAATCCGAAACTCTGAAACCTAGCTCTTTGCAGTACTGGACAGAAGCACATACACAGCAGAAACGAAGATCCGTTATTTCTTCCTGTTCCATTCTATGATCCTCGGAGGGGCCTGATCGGAGGGGTATGATATGACCATCTTCGAGCGTGGTAGCCCTGGTGTATCTCGCCAGTGCTTTCCCCTCTGCCCAATCTGAGATGGTTTTCTTGGCAGTGCTTTCACAATACCCGCGAATGTTTCTGGTCCTATCACGGACGCCAGCAGAGGGGTTCAGGGGGGGTGCCCCCCCTGGAGCAGCGAAGATAAGAAACTTATATAACCAAAAACCAAGTTTGTCCCCTCGGTCCCTGATTTGAGCACTCAATTTAAGTAAGTCGTCCCCCCCCCCTGTACAATTTTCTGGCGGCGCCCTTGGGTCCTATAAACACAGATTCGATTCCTCCTCTTGCGAGTGTGTCGGCCAATATTGCCTTCCACTCCGCTATAACCTGGAACCCAAACCAAAGTTACTTTGTTCCAAAATCGTTGAGGAGATCTATGCAGTTTCATACGAGTCTTGACTTGAGTCAATTTGTTTGGAGATCAGTGCTTTCAGGACATCCTGGTTAGCTGAAAAGGTTTTTATAGATTTGTTTGTCAGGGGTCTTTTGTTCAGCTCCCTGACTACCAACTCTATGGGCATCATTTCTGCTTGGAAGATTATGGTATACCTCCCATGAGGTTTCAACTTGTAGTACCAGCTATTTCCGCTCCTGTCCCCAGTTCTTCTTACCTTATTCTATGGTAGAGAGACTCATACTATAATTCTAAGCCCTGTAGATAACACAACGGTTTTAATTGCTATTAATAGCCTTAAGAAATCTTCCACGATTCCACGTTTAGATAATATCTGTACAGACATTCTTAAGAGATTTGCTCAGTTTCTAGTAAAACCGTTAGTACATCTGATAAATTTTGTATTAGAGCAAGGGATATATCCATTGATTCTTAAAACAGCCAAGGTTGTACCTATTCCTAAGAATGGCTCAGCAGATTGTGTTTATGACTATAGGCTAATTGCTTTACTCCCCGTGTTATCTAAAATAATAGAAAGAATTCTATTCGATAAAATTGTATCATTCTTGCAACAACATAACATTTTGATAGGTAGTGGTAGAGCTCAACATGAATTTCTCAAAGGTAGAAAAACGGCAACTGCAATATATAATTTCATAAATGTAGTATATGAAAATGGTAACAGAAACATAAAAACCCTCGGAATTTTCATAGCTCTTAACCAGGCATTTGATCTTGTGAACCATGAAATTTTATTAGACAAACTGAATGCCTATGGTTTGAGAGGTAAACTAAACGACCTCGTAAACGACCTAGTAAAAAGTTATCTTTGTGGTTGATCACAACTAGTTGAAATAAATGGAGTTAGATCAGAAACTTTGCCAATAACCTGTGCAGTACCACAAGACTCTGTCCTGGGACCTTTGCTTTTCATATTATTCGTAAATGATTTACCTTCCTGAGATAGTCATAAGTCATAATTTAATTATGTTCGCAGACGAAAATAATAGAATAATAGAACATGCTCAAAATATTATAAATGAATTTACCAAATGTTTTACTCAAAACAGATTGTTTTTGAGTGCTCAAAAAACTGTTACCTATATGAATTTCACTCCCAGATGTAAAACTGTATCTGAATTTTATTTGATCAAAGTTAATGGTAAAAGTATTTCCCATGTGTCTGAGGTAAAATTTCTTGGCATAATAATACAGAATAATTTGGAACGGATATGGAAGGCCCATGTTGACATGCTATGTAAACAGTTTCTTGGGTTGGTTATGTTCTGTATAGATTATCCCAGTTGGCCAACAGAGAAGTTGCACTTTCTTACTAC
Organism: Callosobruchus maculatus; assembly: GCA_951848785.1. NCBI lineage: Eukaryota > Metazoa > Arthropoda > Insecta > Coleoptera > Chrysomelidae > Callosobruchus > Callosobruchus maculatus. The sequence goes on along the minus strand of CATOUR010000120.1, from coordinate 541,593 downwards.
TTTTCTCGTTTCTACTTCAGAGCTAGTTACGGAATTCTATTCTGGGATGTTCTGGATACGCTATTAGGGTTTTTCGCCTTCAAAAACGCTGTTTAAGGAGCATAGCTGGTGCCCCATGCAAGCAGATCTTTCAACATATGCGTATCCTAACATTACCTTCGATCTATGTCATGAATGTACTAATATTTGTTAAATCAAACCCAGAACGTTTCACCCCAAACAATCACTTTCACAGATACAGTATTCCACATCATAATTTAGCAATCTTTGAAAATAATCCTTCTTTCATTGGCATTCGCTTGTACAATAAGCTACCTCTACTCTTTAAGACTGTCTAATCTCTCAACCTTTAAAAAAATGTGTCAACTACAGTGTTGAGGAATTTATGACAGACATCATTTCTAGTCTATTTCAGGTTACATTGATATCTCAGTTTAATTTTTAATAAATGTTCTTTCTTGACTTTTATACTTTTATATTGTAATATTAAGCGCTGCTGTCAGATTGACTTATCCTATACTATTCTTGTAGTCTAAGGGATCAATAAATTACTATTCCTATTACTAGTTCTGACTTGGAGCCATCCGTGAATAACGCAAGATCGGAGGATTAAATGCTAGGTTGGTAAAGTGTCAAGTCAGAGTTATAGAAAGTCCAAAGATCATACCGGATATACGATAGACAGACTGGCGGAAATCGGTGACTTTTTTGTCTATTGGCATGGCAAGTACAATAACTGCTCAAGTACAGTTTTAATGAACTTCGAACCTTAATCGGAATATTACGTTGATGCACTTTTTAAGTCGTTGTTATCATAATACTTGACATGTGCATTTTCTGTAATTACTTTTATTTTATAAACATGTTAAAATGCATGATAGACCATATCAAATCAGTTGCCTCATCGTGGATCCACCGTGTATACCATGCGGGTTTGTCACTAACGGTTAGCATGATGTGTAATACTATATTATAGTATCGATTAGCTATCAGCCAGACAATTTGGTTCATTATATCGTGATAAAGGGCAATGTTGTATCGAGCGACTATAGCGTTCCTCCTATCTTGCTGGTACTTACTTGCTCTTCCAAATCATGAAAGTTCATTGATATATTCTATTTTTATATAAAAATAATTACCTGTATATTACTAAATATAAAAATGCTGATTGGCGCAACTTCTTCGTTAAGCAATCGTTTCGTACGTTTTTGCTGTACAATTGCATTTATTGGCCTAGATATTCGCGAGGAATATAAATTATGTTTTTGTAAGTCAAAGTGGAAAGTATCATATTTATATACCCTGTGTATTGTATTTAGAACTAAACTTGCTTATCCTGCAAGCTGTAAGTGACCTAACAGAGAAATGAGATAAAATCAATGGAAACTGATTCGAAGATCTTATTATTACTTTTTCATAAAAATGTAGGGTGTCGCCTGAATTTCCTTGACACGTGATATTCTCGTAACAAAAAAGTGTTCAAACGATAACTGAGTGGAATGTTTGAAAGTACTACAGGGTCCATCATACCATGATTTCAAAAAAAAATTTTGTATTTCAACATTTAAAACTCACCCCAAACTTTGTTTTTTCAAATAGCACCTAATAGTTTCTCCTACACAAATTAAGTCCTTATTTTATTTAAAATCTTGTAGTACCTTTGATTTTATACAAAAACCTATTTTTTTTCGTAGTCATGAGCATAAAACGAAGTATGTAAATAAAATAAGGATTTGTTTGAGGCCCAATATTTTTGTAAAAAACAGATAAAAGAGAAAACTAAGTGGGCCTTTCAAGGGTACCGAATGAACTATCGTACCAGGCTTTCGAAACACTTATTTTACTTCAACCCATGAAACTTACCCGCTACTTCTTTTTCCAAATAGCACCCCATAGTTTTTCCCAGATTAATGAGGTCATTATTTTATTTAATGTCTTGTAGTGCCTTTGACTTCATACACAAACCATTTTTTTTTTTCGTAAAGTCATTAACATAAGATAAATAAAATGAGCATATTTGTTTGAGGCGTAATATTTTCGTAATAAAAAAAGCATAAAAAAGACATTGATTTTTGAAAGCATCTATTATAGGTAATTCAGTACCCTTAAAGGCCCAATTAGCTTCTTTTTTATCCGTTTTTTGCGTCAAGCAAATTTTTATTTTATTGACGTTATGCTTATGATTTTACGAAAAAAATAAGTTTGCGTAAAAAATCAAAGGTACTGCAAGATTTTAGCTAACATAAGGACTTAATTTTGCGTAGAAAAACTATTTAGTGCTATTTGAAAAACAACAGTTGAGGGTGAGTTGTAAGGGTTGAAGTACAAAAAAAAATTAAAAGCATGGTATGATAGACCCTATAGTAGTCTCAAAAATTTTACTCAGTTTTCGTTTGAACTTTCTTTTTGTTACGAGAATATCATGTGTCAGGAAATTCAGGGATACAATAACGAAGTTTATATTACATGCTATAAATTAGGTACTCGAAATATTTTTGAATGTGGTTACTACGAATAGAAATATAACCTCCACTTAAATCTTATTATGTTCATCTTTCTGACCAACTCCCGTACTCCGTAGGGTGTATACATATTATAATTATGATTAATTTAGTCATTTTAAATATTATATAATGGCGTACTATCATTTGGCGTAGCAACAACACGCCACTCGCCAAACAGATTTGTTTCCAAAACTGACACGTGCTTCGCTAATTATGTTACGATCTTTAGGGAAAGATTTAGACTTAGAATTGCATTCATAAAAGGCTGTCCATTGACCTGTGAAAGAAAGACTTTTTTATGGTCATCCGAACATTGCCTTGCCTATTACAGAAACCAAGGCGACTTAGAATTTTCTGATTTGTAAATACGAGTATTGCTTTCGACTTTAGATCATTCTTTATTATCTAACCTGGCAATTATTGAATTGATTTTGATGAGATTTTAACGCAGTATTATTGCCGGGGGGGGGGGGGGGGGGGGGGGGTGGAAAACGCGCACGGTTTTCAGAAATCTTGTCAGCTTAAACTTCGTTTTTAGGCGATTTAGAGGCTCCTGATCGTTTTTTAGATTGTATGTATGAACATCTGTTACTTTTCGGAGTGGCACGTCAAATACCTACATATAACTGTGCAACCTTTGATAACTAAAGCAAGTAGCAAGCTTTTGAATCGGGCCTTTATCCCTATTGATTACATTGTTTAATTTAGTATTTATTTCTAGGCTTTCAGTATGAACAAATTTTAAACAAATTATACCTTATGTTCGCTACAGACCACATGTTCAGCTGCGCTAGACTTTTTCATAGCTTAAATGTGCCATATTATGTTCTTTAAAGCTAATACAGATCTCATAGTTTGTCCTGTGTAATATTTATCAATGTTGCTTCTCTTACTTCTGCCTGACTGTCTGGCCTCTGGCCTCTGGATAACCAAAAGGAACGACCGACACGGCCGACTAAGAGCAAAGTTTCACCGGACTCATTTTCCTTTGGGTCCAAGTGTGAACCCTTTCAAGGATGTATTCGCCGCCCCTGTATTATTCTGATATAATTAAGTTTCCACTGAATTGGAATTCTATTTAGAATTTCAGTTTTAATTAGAAAATACACCTAAAAGTTGTATTCAGTGGCATTACTACGTTGTTAAAATGCATAGGTTCGTAATATTCATCATAATAAATGAATGATATCGTAATAAATTACAGGTGAATCTCTTCAGAGACATCACCTTCAGGAATTCGAAAAGGACGTACAGGGGCATTCCCGTGATGGCCTCGAACATGGACACAGTTGGCACGTTTCAGATGGCCAAGGCTTTAGCTAAGGTAAGGCGCTTCCACTCGGTCTAGTTATTTTTAAGTAACACACTGAACTGAACAGTGTCGTGTCACATTTTACTGTTTATTGGGATTTCGATTATCGGCTAAGATAAACAAATTTTGATCGTTCTACCGCATTTCAGTTTTAGCTCTCACTGATGAGAGCTTATGCAGAGCCTCTGTCTGTCCGCCCACCTGATGTCCGTATACAAAAGATAGCCAAAATTACAGATGCTAGAGAAAAACTAAATATAGATTCGGAATCAGCATGAAAAAACTAGTCCGGGAAAAATCCGGTTTTGTCAATATCACTTCCCGTTCCACAGTGATAGCGCCGTTTGGATTTACTAATGAAATTTTTTCAAGTTACGATTCCCGAACACGGAAAAGCTTTTTTAAAAAGAGTTTTATTGAAATGTACAGTAGCAACAACAAGACAACAATGAATAAATTTTACATTAAATGAATATTTATATCCTCGGTAGCGGAGCGTCTGGATCTTCTCATATTAATGGTGCGTCAGCTAATTCTTCCTCGTAACTTTCATACTTTTATTTAACCAACCCCACAGGACTTTTTACTTCCCACACCGATAGGTGAGGGGAGCATTGTACACTTTTTGGGCGTTTTATGATGTCTATATAACGAAAATCCACGTCACTCATTTCCGTCGGTCTGTTATCGGTCTTGTCTGTACACGTCTTTCTAGCCACGTAATCTCAGTAACCTCTGCATGGATTGTGATGAAATTTGGCCAGCGATATGCTGTGGTGTCGTAGTAGGGTGCATGGGTGGCGGAGTAATTAGCAAAAAACGAAAACTAAATATTCGTCTAGCTTTGTTTTTTGGGCGCCTTAGGGGTTCCTGATGGTTTTCTAGTCCTTTTGGGTGGTGGCGAAATTGGGGTGGTTGGGAGTGGAGGGTTGTAAAACATAAAAATTTTTTGTATTCATAATAGACTATCCATTGATCTGTAAAAGAAAAGACATAGCGGCATAATACACTTTTTTAGGTCCATTCGAACATTCCCTTGCATATTAACGAAACCATGAGAATTTTCTGATGTACCTAGGTATAACTACGTGTATTGCTTTAGATCATTGTGTATTGTGTAACGTGGAAACTACTGAATTGATTTTAATGAAATTTTGACACAGTATTATTACCGTGGCTATGACAAAGCGTATGGTTTTAAGAAATCGTGTCAGTGTCGGCGCAGCAATAATAAAATCCGGCTATTTCTAAAAAAAGTGATGCAGGTTCTTTAAGTAGCACCTTTACCATTATATCGAAGCTTCAAAGTTCACCCTTAACTTCAATTCTGGCGATCCTGATGAGGATAATGAGACAAACTTATTAAATTATTGTACTGCCACCTGTTCTTGATAAGTGTACAAAGTTTAAATTAAATCTTTTCGTTTAAAGTGGGTCAAAATTGAGGCCTAAGAAGTTGGTTAAAGACATACATACGAAAAATAAACAGCTCATAAACATACAGGTGAATAACCCATTTATTATTATTATTCCTAATGGAGTATAATATAGTTATGGTTTTCTGTTCAAGGCATATAAAATTGCAACTTTTTCGATAAACATTGCTACTATAACTTGTTACACTCTTATAGCTGACAACGTCTGTAGCAAACAAATTGTCCGCCACTGCATGTATTCTATTGTTAGCTCTACAATAGGGGACAAATAATATTCTATTATGAAATCTCGCTTATGATCGTTGAATAGCTGACAAAAGTTTCTAGAATCACGAACAATGTGGAAAACAATTTGAGAAGGATGACTAGGAAAAACAAATGATAAAATAAAATATTTGGATAAGCAAAAACATTTTTAAGAAAAATAGAGAAATAAAGGATGTAGAAAGCGAATACTTTCTACGTGGTAGAAAAGGTGTAGCGTTCATTTTCATTGTTATTTCAATGTCAAATATCTGTTGATAACAGTTTCAGCTATTTCGCCCTATTTAGGACAGTAATTCCATCAGAACACGGTTAAGTACATATGGAAATTATTTTTCGCCGACTTAAATAATCTTCTAGGAAGAATACTGTAATCATCATTATATTTTCATGTCATTTATTTGAATCAGAACGTTAATTGACTCTTTGGTCTACCTCTCTCATCATCAGCTTTTTCTCAAAATTTAACAGCAAACAAATTCTGCAAACAACACTCGTATGGTTTTCAAATTATTTTTACCTTGACAAAAGATGCAGAGTAGTAGGTCCATAGATAAAAAAATTTTGGGTTGGGTTAGGTTAAGTAGGTCTCCTGACTTCAGTGAATATGATTTCAGTTAAAGACTATAATAAAATGGAGCTAATGCTTCTTATCAAGTCGCATGTTCTTTTGTGTATGATTTTCTTAAAATAGAATTTCGTATTCAGGAAAATATATTTATGAGTTATTTGGCACCTATACCAGCTTCGAAACAGTGACATAATAATTATATCATCGAAAAGAAAAGGTTTTGAAATTTACGCAAAAAACAATACTGTTTGCTAAATGATTATTTATCTACAAAAAATACTAGTAGAAAGATAACACATTATCATATCGGTTTTTAGCTAATTTAGTAGGACTGGTACCTACCTATTTGCAATATTTTATACAGACCTAGCTTCAGGCAAAACAAAGTTCCTCCGTAATTTTTGCTGGACCGAAGCAACTCTCAAAATAATAGTTTTGTTTGAATCGAATCTAAATCCAGTTTTATATAGGTTTAGGCTTCATTTTTACGAAACGGGAACACCGATTTTAAGTTTATCTTTGAACTTAGAACGATAAATAACATATTAAATCTAAAGCTTTGCACTATAACATATGGTGCTTCAGCCGCCACTCAGGAATCTTCAATCTGAGTGAACAGTTCTTGAACATCAATCATCAATACTCAACTGAACCAGGCAATAAGGCAATAACAGAGACCATCTATTCTACTCACACCTACTTGCAACTAGTAATAGTTTAGTCATTAAAATTACTAAAAACCATGCATTGCATGTCCTCATGATCTTGCTTGATAATTATGAAACCATCTACACCTTTTCCAGTTGTAAATCAGATCACACCTACATATGTAAATCAGAATAATCAAATGAAAATCAGAACGTTATCACATGTAAATCAGAATAGTCATCTGAAAATCACAAAGGCTCATATTAAGTTCAGAAGCGATCAGTGGTATAGGGAGAAACCATCAATTGTGATTCAGAAGGGGTGAAATGAAAATCAGGAAGAAAACTACATGTACTGAGTGATAATATATCTAAGAAAAAACATTAGTCGTAGTCATTAACAACTGGAAAAGGTGTAGTTTGTTAGAATTTCACTTGCGAGTAGTATATAACATTCAGGCCAGGTTTAAAACATCTGTTTTAAAACATTTTGATTGAAACATAACAATCCTGCTAAAAACTGTATGATACGTATTTTTTTCAGCACGGCTTGTTTACTTGTGTGCACAAGTACTATTCAGTGGAAGAATGGAAGAGCTTCGCTGCAGAACACCCAGACTGCCTTCAATATGTGGCCGCCCAGCTCGGGGAGTACTGAATCGGACTTCGAACGGTTGTCGGAAATACTCAAAGCTATACCTGAAGTAACGTTCGTTTGTCTCGATGTCGCTAACGGGTATTCGCGAGTACTTTGTCGAGTACGTCAGAAAGTCAGGGCCGCTTTTCCTACGCACACTATCATTGTAAGTAGTCGCATAGCATATCCATACCACAGCGCGACCATGTATAGAATTTACGTAGACTTTCTGTCCGACAACGAATTCGAATAGGTTAGAAGAAGTAGACAAAGATTTTTTTATGGTCAGCCTCCTGCAAACTGTCAAGCTTTCGGCAATGCTTTATTGCCATCTTCAGGGCTTTAACGTTGAGGTTTGCCAATAATGCCAATGTAAAAAACAGTAACTGCATTGAGTGCAACGACTTTCAAATGCCAGCTACAGTAATCGTCACAATTTTTAAAAATTTTTACTATGCTATCATGGTGTCTTCCACAAACAGGTCAGGAACAAACAACATATAAGTGTAAAATTACAAACACAACAGGACGACCTTTACATGTTCAACTTAAACCCGTACATGTAAAGGTCGTCCTGTTGTGTTTGTAATTTTATACTTATATGTTCTTTGTTCCTGACCTATTTGTGGAAAACACCATAATAGCATAGTAAAAATTTTTAAAAATTGTGACGATTACTTAGCTTAGCTTAGCGTTGCACTCAATGCAGTTGCTGTTTTTTACATGGGCAAACCTAAACGTTAAAGCCCTGAAGATGGCAATAAGCATTGCCGAAAGCTTGGCAGTTAACACCAGAGTCTCCTTTATGCAGTGACCCAGTCATTCTTCAAAATTTTGGCGACAACCTCAAGATTTTCTCATCTAGATTAAGTTTTTTTGTCATAAGCTCCTTTGGCATTTATACATATGTATTTGCCATGTAAAACACGAATTCGTATATAGAACAGGACTCGCCTGTTTTTCAAACTACGTAAAATTTTAGAAGAAGGCTAAGACCTTAATGAAAGGCAATACAGAACGACTTTTTCAAAAAAGTTTTTTAGTGCGCAAAAATGTCTAATTTAGCAACCACACACGATATCTAAACAAGGCCATTGTGTTGTCCTAGCGCAAGCTTTATGCTCCAAATTGCTTTTTGTATCATTACTGTAGGCCCTTAGGTACAATGCCGATTTTCTCGAAAACAACTTATTGTATAAACTTTATTCCTTCCTTCTTAAATATAGGATGATTTTACCTCTCGAACCTATACATAGTTATCATGTTTAGTGGAAACTATATATTTTTCTTTAGGCTGGCAATGTAGTTACTGGTGAAATGGTGGAGGAACTGATACTTAGTGGTGCCGACATAATTAAAGTGGGCATTGGTCCTGGATCAGTATGCACTACGCGAATGAAGACTGGGGTAGGATATCCTCAGTTATCGGCTGTGATAGAATGCGCAGATGCCGCGCATGGACTTCAAGGACACATTATTTCGGTGAGCACTGTAATAGATAAATAAATTATAATCCACCAACATAAATCGTTGTTTGTTATAGCAAAAGTAGACACATCGCAAGCTATGATGGCAGAAAAATCTTCTTTATAATCACTGGAAAATAACAAGTCTAACATCCCCAACAACTATCCATTGAAGTACTCTCCATTCACTTTAATACACTAAGCCCGCATAGATTTATCCACTCGTCACAAATTTCTAAGAAACCTTTTTTTTGTTTGGTACACCGCATTGTTTAGCTTTGAATCCCTCAAATACTCTACCTCTCAATTTTTTTTGACTTCAGGAAGCAAAATGGAAGCCATACGGTGTAAGGTCGGGAGAGTAGAGGGTGAACCATATTTCTACCTCTAATTGTTTAATTGTTTGTTGACAATGTTGACGCAGCGTCCAACCGAAGTCTTGATAAAGCGACCATTTTTGCTTTGATTTTTCTTTTAAGGGTCCTCCGAAGTACATTAGCCTAATACTCTTAATTACTGTTTCTCTCTGGGTACAATGTGATCGTCAATAACTCCACATTTATTAAAAAATAAATCAGGTGCATCAACTTTACTAGCGCTTTTAACAGTTTTGGCCTTCTGTGGTTTCTGGATGCCTTTATGCTTCCATATTTTATACTTTGAGACTTTAACTCAGTTTTGCAATGAGCAAATCAACTTTGTTCACACGTACCCACATTCAAAAGCTGTGGATTACGTTGCCGTTGCAGGGGCGGCTGATATGTGGGATGCGTAGCACCCCAATATATAGTGAGATGTCACCAACTACGCCTACCCTAATGATTATAACAACGTACGGTCGTAGCACGGCGCCGCGCCGGCGCCAGCTTTTAGGCTCGTATGACTCTTGTAATGAGAGACTTACTGCTAGAATCAGAAATCACTGATCCGAATCATCTGGTATTAGGTGATTCGGGACAATAGTAATTCAATGATTCCAATCAATTGATTCAAATAATCGAGTCACTAGACTACTACTACAGTGATGTATGGATAATCCGAACAGAAAGAATCACTTCATGTAGTGGCAGCTTCTTCAGCCCACCTTAGACATAAATTAAATGCTATCACTGCCTCTTTACCATGTTTTAACTTAATTATGTACATACGTGCAGCATACAACTCTCAAAGCAACTAAATAACATAGCGAAGAAAGAACGACAAATTTACCTGCAGAGACTTGTATAAACGTTGCACACGGCACCAAATACATAGTTCGGATTACAGAGTTCAGGATATTCGGACTAAGGATATCATTTTACGCAATTGAAGCGGTCGGATTATAGAATACTTCGGATTATAGGGCGTTCGGACTATTCATACATTACTGGTACTACTATTGGTCACAAGGAAGATAATGAGAATTCAACTCTTCATTGATCTCAGAGCGGTTCGGTGAACCTTTGATCTTAGTAGGCATAGGCGTAGTTAGGTGGGGGCGCCGGGGGGGCTTAGCCCCCCAAGAATGAAATTAGCCCCCCCAAAAAATCTAAAATAATTAATTCTATTAAGTTATATCTAGGGCTGGGCTTAAGCTCCCCACATCCAGGGACTTAAGCCCCCCTAGATTCAGGGTCTTAACTACGCCTATGTTAGTAGGTCGTGCTGGTCGATCTTTCTGGTTACCCAGAGTCCAGACGAAGTCAGGGAGAAGTAAGGGAAGAAAAGAAAAGGAAGGGAGGAGAAGAGCCTCCTCTTTAGGAGGAAGTTCGTCGGTTGGAGACTATAACTTGACATCTTAATTGCATAAATTTAGTTTTTTCAAAATTGTACAATTTGATTTTGATCACAGTGCGAGCCACGGCCTTGTGTCCTTGCAAACTTGGTTGGCTATCTAGTACAGTGATTCGCGCAACAGTGGGTTGCTGTGCGATTCCGCTTGAATATAATATGTAACGTCGTTGTGTCTGTTGTTTAATGTAATCCCTTAAGTGGTGGATGTCAATGTCCCAGTGAAGGATGTCGTTGGAAAGATACCGCGGGGTGTGTGTGCAATGTCCTGCTTTGCTGAACCTGCAGGGTTGACATGTGCATTTTGTCGAGGAAACACCTAGCCCCACATGCGTAGATAATTGCCGAAGTGAATGATATTTTAATCAGGGATAACACCGCTGACGAATTTATTAACAGGCCATTTGTCATACATTTACTGAAAAAAGTAATAGCTCGAATAATTTTGAAGTTTTTTTATGATCCATATTATCATCTTAATGGTATGTTACTAGCTTACTTTGTTTTCAATGATTAACGTTTTTCTTTGTTGTTTCTGCTTATACCAGCAACATTTGAATTCACTATTTGTACCCCATTGAAAAAGACAAAACCCGCAGCGCCTGGGCTGTCGTATTTTCCACTGTTAACAAATTATCACTCAATTCGTTTTTTGTTCATCGGTCATCACTTTTGGAATCCATCTTGTCGAACAGTTTTTTCAGTAGAACCATGTATTAACGTTGTCAGAAATTCGTAAGTTTTAATTTTGCGACAATTTGACATTTGTTGTGGTTGTTTCCTCAGGACGGTGGCTGCACCTGCCCGGGAGACGTCGCTAAAGCTTTCGGTGCTGGAGCTGACTTCGTAATGGCAGGAGGGATGTTTGCTGGCCACGATCAGTGCGAAGGAGACCTTATCGAAAGGGACGGGAAAAAGTACAAGATGTTCTATGGAATGGCTTCGAAAACAGCCATGGAAAAATACGCAGGTGGGTAATCATTAACCCTGCAAAAGCTTTAAATCTTAACCTCAACGCGGGTATATATGATGAGTCCGAAAAAAGAAATCTTAGGTTTCGGAATGTGAATCTGATATAAAAAGGAATTATTCTTAAATTCGCATTTGTTACAGAGAAATCATCGTTTGAAGTTTTGTTGTAAAAATGATGAAACGTGTGTGGCCCACCTTATTTCACTTGCGCTTTTAGGCGAAAATACTTCGATTTTATAGCAAAAAAGGTCGACGGCCGTTTAGTACGGTTACGCTAACGGGTCTTTTTTAATGTTTTTGTCGATTGTTTATCTCAGCTCATTAACCATTTCGCGATCTAATCAAGAGCAGAAATGCCCGAATGCTCACAGATACGACCAAATGCAAATTTAACTTCCTGTCTCGGATTGTTTGAAAGCATCGTCCGGACCTTTGTGTTGATTTTGTGGCCCATTTTTGTGAAATAATAAAATTTAATATGCTACTCGCAAGTGAAATCCGAACACTGAGAAAAAAGGGTTGCGGTTGATGAAATGCAGTAGGACACAATACAATAATAAATGAACTCATTTGCCATAATTAGTTCAAAAAATACAACAGATCAATAATGGGTGAGCCCTCCATGTTGACGATGAATGCTCTCCTCTAGCCTACGCGGCATGCTCGTAATCTGATTGTTGATAATCTCTAGAGGTACAGTCTCCCAAGCTGCCCTCACAGCATGTTCCAGTTCGTCCAGCGTGGTCGGAGGATTGGGTAAATCGTCTATGTATCGACCCATCCAACATCATACTTTTTCAATTGGTTGTAATACCCGACCCCAGCTTCATGTAGGGACCTCATCGATACCCTTGCAATATGAGGACGTGCATTATCTTGCTGGAAGAAACCCTCCTCGAGGCATCGGACATATATAGAACGGCAATTGGTCCTAACACCTCATTCACATAACGTTGCGCAGTCATTGTGCCACGAATCACAAGTAAAAATGACTTGCTGTTGAATGCAATGGCACCCCATCAAACCAATAAGACGGTGTACATGGTGCTCAACAGCAAACTGGAGATCACGTTCGTTCACCCCGTCGTCGTCTTACGCATTGGCGTCCGTCACGTGCCCCCAGACAAAACCTGGACTCGTCAGAGAAGGCCGTCAGATGCCACTCAGCATCCCATTGTCGGTTTTCTTGGCTCTAACCGTTGGCGACGATGATTTGAAGTGAGTGGAAGCACTAGACGCGAACGATATGAGCCTAAGCCCATTTTACTCAATTTGTGGTACACCGTGCGGATTCGAACGGGCCTCCCTATAGCTGCAAACCAAGCGTCAACAACAGCTCGAGTGGATTGCATATTGTTTCGAAGGGCCAGTAGCTAAATATGTTAATTAATGCCAGTAGTCAAAGATGACGATCTTGCCGGTCTGAGTTCTACGTGCTCTAGAACGTCTAGCTTGCTGTATTCGCCCTACCGCGATCCATGCTGCTGCAACTGTAGCCACGCTACGCCCCATGGTTACAGCAATTGCTATGAAAGAAGCACCACGTTCTGGTTGGCCTACAATCCGACCCCGTTCAAATTGGCTTAACTGCGTAAACTGGGACTGTCGTCTTCTAGGGGGCGTCTTTACACAACCAATTCATCTCTTTTTACACAACCAACTGGTCTCTCGCCACATTTGCATCAGATATCATCGTCTTTGAATCGACAAAAAGCCATGCTTTGTTTTTACACGTCTAGATGTGCTATATGGGTAAATAGCGTCTGAATGAACAAAAAGTGTTACATGTATACTAGAGATGGTACTGCCAAGCTGTGTACAAATTTTCAATGCAAATATCCCTTTTTTTCTAGGTGTTGGGATTTCACTTGCGATGTTATATAATATAATGTCTTCTAATGTCACTGTTTCAAAAAATTTGTTAAACTAACGTAACCTAAAACAACGATATATTTCTTTGTATAAAACAAAACAGGGAAAAATTCAGAATAGCCTTCTATCATTCGATTCGCCTATTCGCCACTGTCTGTCATTGAGGACTATTTATTTTTAATTATAAGCTACTTTTGATCACCTTGTCATTTGACCATTTAACAGGTGGTGTGGCCGAATATAGATCTTCTGAAGGCAAAACAGTGGAGGTCCCTTACAGGGGCGACGTTGAAGTGACTGTGCTGGACATCCTAGGGGGCCTACGAAGTGCCTGTACTTACATAGGAGCCTTCAAATTGAAGGAACTACCTCGACGAGCCACTTTCGTTAGATGTACGCAACAACTAAATACCATCTACAGCTAGGCTTAACAAAAATTTTAGCACAATTCAAGGTTGCCTTTCTTAGAGGAATTATATGTGTGAGTGTACAAGACTTCTAAACGTTTTTATCATTTTATCATTTTTGATTAAAAAATAAGTGACCTGTAAAATAAAATAGTTTGAACTTACTGAAGTTGTTTGTCATTGGTTTAGATACTCGTGGTTTGTCAATTTACATATAGAATATAGGTACATAGAAGTAGTCAATATATTTTTTTTGTATAGATTTGAAAATGCTTGGGATATGTTGGGATTGTCCCAATAACTGAAAAATTGTTTCATGTGATCTATAGTATTTATTACTCCTCAGAACAGTACGATACGTAAACGGTTATAAGTATATAGCAATAGCATAAAATAGAGAAGTATAAAAAGTCTTCCAAGGTGCTTTTCAAAAGCATCAGTTATTTTTAGTAGCTTATTAATTTTGTTGCGTGGTACTACTTAGCTGCAAACGAATTTCCCTAATACAAAGTAGTTTTATCAAATTTATATATGATTCATGAAATACCGTGGATTTAAAGTGAATTCAATATTTTATAATTTTTTTCCTTTGCAATATCAGCGAGTGTTAAGCAGTTAACTTATCCATGTTGTTATGTTTCCTATTGAAAAAAAACTTTAGAATTTGCTTGTACACCCAACACAGAACAGCTTATAGAACCTCTTTTTAGATAAATATTATGACATCGAATAATCTGGAGTTGCGATTTTTTTTAGTTTCGATAGACCCATTCTCTCAGCTGCTTTGCTCAACTTTCTGAGCATATCTCAGTGAGAGTATCTCACCCGATGTGATGATTCAACAAGAATAAAATACCAGAAAGTTTGAGCAAATGAGGTTAACTTTGGTGAAAATATATTTTTTTAATTTGTTTCAACTTTGATAACTTTGTTTTTATGTCCAGTTACACAAAAATGGAATATATCATTTGTTGCGATCTAATGGCAGAGCGATATTGTTTATTTTCCAAAAAAGGGATATTTTTGTGATGGTTCTGCTGTTAATAGTAGGTCCTCTCTATGATTTTCTTGCAGTGAATAACTACTAAAGAATAAGTGTTTGTTTTGTGATGACTTGTTCACTGATTAGAATATCTACTGTACTTTTGAAAACATTCTATTTTATTTATTTTGCTTTATAGCTTGAATTATAATAATTCATTGAGATTTTATTTGATTCTTAGAGATATACGCCAGCACAAGTACTGAACAATAATTGAAAATCCAGAATTCGTGAATTCTAGTTTTTTTTAATACTGGACTTCTACAATTCAAGCACAAATATGTAGGGAATGTTTTCAGCTGGTTATTTAAAAAGTTAATACTTAAAATTATCAAAAATAAATATATATGTTGTGGCCTTAATGTAAAAGTTTGTGACGTTGTTAGAATCGAAGTTTATCTTGAAGTATTATAAAGGAGTATTTTTTGTTTGTAAGAGATTACAACTTTTTATTTTGTATGTGATAGTTTTGTGAGCCAAATTGTTCAGTAGTTTTTTGTTTCAATGTTTCGATTTATTTATAAAACGTCGGAAGCACAGCTTCTTTACACAACTGTTATTGTTGTAAATAGATATATTATGAAGTACACAAATATAGTTTTTGCTTTTTCCTAAACCATTTTAAACTACAGCAAAATAAATAAGATGTATCATATCAAACTGTTTAACGAAAAAATATTTCAAATAAATGAAATGCACAATGTTCTCTATTTTTGAATATTCGAAATTACTATAGTTTAGTACAATTCTGTCAGAAATAATTTCTAATTTTGGTTTTGAGAATACCAACTTTACTTTCGCAGGATCTTCTGCAAAAAAATATTTTTTTTGAATATGGAAAAAAAGTAGAAGACGCCATGATAACATAGTTAAAAATTTTTGAAAAATTGTGACGATTATTGTAGCTGGCATTAGAAAGTCGTTGCACTCAATGCATTTGGTGTTTTTTACATTGGCAAACCTCAACGTTAAAGCCCTGAAGATGGCAATAAGTATTGGTGAAAGCTTGGCTGTTAACACCAGTCTCCTTTATGCAGTGACCCAGTGTTTTTTCAAAATTTTGGCCACAACCTCAAGATTTTCTCATCTAAATTAAGTTTTTTGGCCATAAGCTCCCTTCGTATTAAATATGTTATTTAGTTTTATTAATAATCTTACAAGAAGTTACGCGAACGACGCCGACGTTGCAAAAATGCATGCCCCTGTAAATAAACCAGACGGCACGAAGCAGTTCGTGTCTGAGACTACTTCAAACGACGGAGTGATCCTTTTTGTTATATCTATGTTCGGTGAAGTAGAGTGTAAAAACAAGCACACATCACTTTTTGGTAGACAATTGTTTATTAAAGTAATATTTGTACAGTTATGTTGCTTAGTAGAAAATATGTACCAAAAATGAAACTAAACAACCATATGACTTGTGTGATAACTTGAGATGTAATTTTATGAATAAATTCCAGAATGAGATTGAAGTAATACACTACATTCTACATTTGAACAGAAAGCTCTCTTCAATCACTAAAAATCAGTTATAACTATTCCTGAAGCATTTCATTTCATCGGAGCAAAAAGGAGTAACATGTAAACGTCGCAAAAAACTTAATAAAACACTGTACAGAAGATACCCCCTGGACATGAATTATAAATGTATCAGTATGATTCGTATATAAATAAATTAATAAAGAGAAAGATGTCAGCAAGTTGAAGAAATAATACACCCGACGATATAAAAATAACTTTCAATGTCAATCCTTAAAACTATTACATAGGTTTACAGGAATTTGTGTACTCTTTTCACAACTACAATTAAATATTTATAAGTCCATGTTCAATTTCCTGTAACACAAAATACTACCTAGAACAAAAGGAATCCAGCAAACTTACATCTTTGGAGTTAACAGAATAACACTATTTTACCAATACCTTCCGGGAATAAGAGATCACATTTTTGAAGATGCATTAATAAGTCAGGACGTGAGAACCGTGTGCACATCATCTGTTTCGCAAGAGATTCACAAACTTTGGAAGAACCGCGGGCTAAACATATTGAAAAATGTTGAATTACTAAAATATATCCATGGCCATCTGAGCAGTACATTCAATGAACGAAAAGCTCGAAAATAATTATCAAAATAAAAAATTCAATAACGAAGTTACAGGGTTGAATCGTTAAAAAATCGATAGATAAAACACGGCTAGATTGGCGTACTTAGATGTTCACGTATTCAGTAAAAAAATAGCAATATAACATATTGTACATGTCGCTTGAAAAAATTATTAAAAAATAATGGCACGTTTTGTCCGGGTATGTGAATATATCACTAATTTGTATGTATCTGGAAATTTTGATATAATAACTATGAAGCCGGGACCAAAATTTTAGGCTTGGAGCCTTTTTCCGTCTTGCCCTCCTGAGCTATGACAAGAGTGTTGAGAGAGCACCCCCATAAGGACTTTAAGACCGCGTGAAATTACACTTCTGGCTGTTCCAACTGTCAAGGAACTTCCTAGCTATCTAGAGGTAGCTAAACACCTCCGAATTACGATTGGTGCAGCTACTAGACATTGTCAGCTAAGGAAACAGCTAGGATGTGAACATGAAGATGAGACTGTTCAGCTGTCTTATCAGTACGAGAATCCATCCTGGTAGAACGCTGTTAAGAGCAAAGGTAATGAGGAAGCCCAGAGACTGGCCAGACTCGGCACCGGAGAACAGATTGTCGGCCCGAAGCCCGTTATAGGATTAGGTAGTAAACAGGTAACGTCAGCCCTCAAAAAGCGGGTGAACTATACCATAGATGAACAGTGGAGGCAAAGTAAGGGATGTGAACAAGCCAACGATTTTATAACAGGGCTGAACACATCTAGATCAGCATGGCTACGAAACCAAGGCCAATGGGCAATCAGAAAGTTCGTGGATGTTCTGATGGGGCACTGCAGGCGCAGGCGGCATCTATCACTATTATGAATTGAAGAAGAGTCCCAATGTATGGGCTGTGGAGAGGCCGATGAAACGGTCTACCATTTCCTTGCAGGTCTGATAGACTCCAGCCAGAGAAATTACTCCCACTAAGCTGGTCCGACATACTGATCTTTGCAGGTCGGGAAGGTTTGGTAGGAAGGGGGAGGCAGACAGTGGTGGCTGAGGGGCGATATTCGGGGATGGCAAAAAGGGCCTACCCGAGGCCTACTTGCCAGGCGCGGCCGCCTAACAGCTACTACTACTACTACTACTACTACTACTACTACTACTACTACTACTACTGCATCACCGCCTTTCTCACCACGTCGTCAGTATTGCTAAAGCGGCATCCCAGAATCTTGGAGTTTTGTTCCGCTGTAGGAAGCTGTATACACCAGAGCAACTATTGCTGCTCTACAAGGCACACATCCGACCATCGCTGGAGTATTGCTCCCACGTGTGGGGATGCGCTCCCAAGCACTCTCTAAAGCTTCTGGACACCATCCAGAAGAGAGCAATTAGACTAATCGATACGCCTAACCTCACAAAGAACCTCCATAGCCTGGAACATCGAAGAAGGGTGGCTGACATGTCCCTGTTCTACAGATTCTATCACGGAAGATGTTCGAGTGAGCTCTCCCAGGTAATAACAGCAAAGGCCGTCCGAACGAGGAACACTAGAGAGGCTCTGCGAGCTCACCCTTACCAGGTCAAGGTCCCTACTCGACGAACCAGTCTCCTCCAGCATTCCATCTTTTGGAGAGCTTCGACGCTGTGGAACGAGCTGCCGGGGAATTTGTTTCCCGCCGGCTACAACCTGCAGCGTTTCAAATCTAACGTGCACCGACACTTATCCTCTCGCAGCGCTTCTACAGCGACAGGGTTTAGCCTTTGCGGGAGGCTGACCATAAATTAAAAAAAGAAAAAAAGGTTAGAATGGCTGAACACTCAGTCCTGAAGGATCCTTGTGAGGATGTGTACAAAGGGCCTAATATTGGCTAAATGTTGTGAACTCGGCGGATCACCGTCCTTCCAATCCCGAATAGGAATTTCTGAAGCATCGCTTTTATTTCAATATTTCTGTTCGCAATGTGGACTTGTTTTTGCGGCTCGATTTTCTAAAGACTTAAAACCCTGTGACTCCGCAACTATTGATTTCCGAGCTTTTCCTATTTTACTCAGATTGGCATAGGGTATACCATTCTAGTATTTCAGCCGTTTTGGCCGCCAACTTTCTATATAGTTAGTGCGGGGTTCGCTGCATATATTGTTTAAATTACTATAAGCATTGCAGCACTCTCAGAAAGTTAATAGGGCGCTTCCGATATCGGGACAGTCAAACAACGAGAATTTGAAAGCGTCCAATAAATAAGAGCATAATTAATACAAATACTAAATTTTCATACAAAAAAAGAATAAAATGAGAGGTAAAAACCATAGATAAAAAATGTGTATGCGGCGCAAGATATATTATCTCTGTATCACTTGCAATTTTGTAATGTGCGTCTTTGCTCAGGGGTAGACAGTGGCTAACGAGGGTTAGTTTTACGATGGTCTGTGGTTTTACGTCAGCCACGGGTAGACCATATTCGAAATATACAAAATTCCACGGTAGCTGTCACTGTCAAAAGACTTCTAATGCCCAGTTTCACAATCGTTAGTTAACTAGTGGTCAAAAGAAAACTAGTGGTTAGCGAAAATAATCCATTTCATGATCGACGGTATACGTCAAAAGCTCTGGTCAACCAGTAGTTATGTTAACCCAAGGATGCGGTATGGGATATCTTGACGTTTATTGTGGTCAATCGATGACAGCTTTGGAGGTTATAAAAACATGGTTTTTGATACTGACGTCTAAGACGTCGATGGATTTTGATTATACTCTGTAATGACATAAATCAAAAATATGAAAAGAAAGGTTAGGTTTCTTTGTCAAAGGGTTAGCTTTTATTCACGGAACATCATTATGGCAGTGCTCTGAGATCAATCTGTGGTGTCAACTTAAAAATAAATAAGTTCAACCATTGGTTTTCTTTGTGAAACAGAGCTTTCCGATAACTACTGGTTAACTTCCATCTGTCGGTTAAGCGACTACCAGAGGTCACCAATGATTGTGAAACTGGGCCTTAGGATCGTGTTCTCTGGGTTTCCCGCCTGTTTTGTGATTTCCCGGTTTCCCGCGTTATTTTGCTGGTTGGTTGTTCACTGTGGCGTAAGCATTTTTTCAGTTAGTTTTTCCGCTTCCTGTTAAGAATAAAAATGTCTAGCCGTGGCAAAGGGGATAAAGGAGGTAAACGAAAAGTGAAAGCAAAGTCGCGTTCAAAGAGAGCGGGTCTACAGTTCCCGGTAGGTGGAATCCACCGTTTGCTACGCAAATGGAACTATGCCGAACCAGTGGGTGCTGGTGCCCCAGTTTTGGAATAGCTAGCAGCCGAAGTGCTGGAATTGGTCGGGAATGCAGCCAAGGACAACGAGAAGACGAGGATCAGCCCTAGGCACATACAGCTGGCAGTCAGGAATGATGAGGAACTGAACAAGCTTCTCTCAGGAGTGACTATTGCCTGCCACACAATTAAATAAATACAGGGTCGAAATATTTATTCTGTTAACTCAAGAGATGTAGTAACTGGGTTTTTGCGCTCTCCTCAATATACATAAATAAATTAACAACAATAAAACGTTAATAGCATGAAAGGCTAGAAACATCTGGGGGTAGGAACGTTAGGTAAGTCGTTCTAGCCATTACCCCCGGACGTTCCTAGGTCTCCATCTACGACGTCAAGTGATTTCAAATATTGGATACATTTCACTATTAAGGGAATAAAAACCTCCTTGTTCTTATTTTGCAAAATACAGTATCGAGATACCTTTTACAGTTTCGCTCAACACATCATGTGAATGTTATTGTTAGTTCGAACATTCAATAATTTTACTGAAACAGAAAAAGAAGTATACAGAGTCATCTTGAACAGCCTCTTTTCGTATTTCAGTAGTGGGGCAAATGTTCTAGTATTAGAAAGTTATTTTTACGCAGATAAAGTCCTCATTTAGGAATACATATTTGTTGCTCACCGCATTTAGTTTCACTGCGCAAAATTAGTTTCTGATACTGTACTGCTAACAACAATGCTAGTTCATACCTTCGAAATTAAGGTGGAGTTGTGTACAATTGTGTTTTGTTTTTCTTATGACAATAACGGCCTGTTTGAGGCAAGCACAATGGTACAACCTCCCAAATTTCGCAATCAGATACTGACTATTTCAGAACGGAAATAATAGAAAACCTTGAAACGTTCTAACCCCTAACACTACAATTGTCCTGTAAGGCTATCCGTAATTCTTATCACACATCATTAATAGAAACACCCTTTTTGAAGATCGACACGGTAACTGCTGCAACCATACTTTTGAGTCCTCGAACTTACGTGTATGACTACCGCTAAACAGCGGTGTTGTTGGTTAAATTTCTCACGTTGTGCTCCGTGGTGTTTTATTTCTGGCTCTTATGTTAATCATTTTTTTAAGTACTGATCATGCTGCGTACTGTGTGGGTATGGTTTAACTATTGTGAATTGAATCACCTTAAAAAATTCCTCGCCGGCGAACCGGCGGCGTCCTCTTTGAAATGCATGGGCGGCGGGAAAGATATATTTTGTTTTCGTTAGGAGATTAATATAGATACATACTACATAGAAAATATTTATTGGAGAAAATATTTATTGGAATTTCACATTACTTTTTCCAATACGCATGCTCACTTTACGCCTCTAAAAGGCCTTTAATATTTATCTTTTCATCGTTTAACAAATACTACGATCAGTAGATACGATCAGTATACATGCCACTTATTTACAAAGGGTATTTAAATATTTCATGCTCTGGGATATGTAAAGTGGTACTTAACTTGTTGCAAATGACAGTAATGCAATTAGAATAACAATTCATGAATACCACAATAACATTTACGATAAACTGTCAGCAAATGGCTGTTAAATATAACATGAAAATTACCAGTTCCCTCAAACAAGCGGCCTTACGTCCTGTCAGTTGTCACATTGACATTCAATATTCAATCAATTTAAAGAATCTAGGTTATACCATATTGTAGCACTAATATAATAACACTTTATATATGTCTGCAAGACATTATTTGATCTGATTTGATATTCAACTATTGTCTGGATCATATTACAACAAAAAATATATTTGAAAACTAGCTGAATTCATGAATGTAAGAAAAATAAAAATTGTGTTATACCAACACTAGTCATGAGCGACATATTTTCACATACTGTATCACGACTGTTCTTGTATTTCCAAACAAAGCGTATTTTGATACTTGATTTTAGGTTTAAGCACCTCATCCACCTTGGTCATCGTGATTGTGAAATCGTCCAAGTATTGTTATATTGCTATGCATAGAAGTTGAAATTGTTAACATTAGCTCAAATAAATATAGCTATTCGACATTTTAAACCATCAACTTGTTAAGCAGTTTTTATAAGACAGTACAAAATTATACTACCCATAATGCAGATTTATGATAGAATAAGTCTAGTAATTATTATCGAATTATTCGACATGCCTACCTACAAATATAAAAATGACGGTGCCAGCTTTATCGCCAGGGCAATAAATCATGCCGAAAGGGATAACGGTTATCCCACTCGTCGGGCTTCTTTTGAAGGATTAAGGGATCCTTTGTAGTGTCGGCACTCGGTAGGAGGACAAAAAATGTAACAGCTTTTATATTTCTGACGCGTACTATACATATCAAATACTTTCATTTCAATAAATTCGCTTCCTGATGGGACAATACTCGCGCCGCTAATGTATTTCCCACAAATAAGTGATGGCCTCCCCGGCGTGAAAAAACCAGCAGCAAAGAAAGGGTTCTCTATCCGCCGGTGCGTCGTGTGTCCAACGTCGATCGGCTAAATATTAAAGACTAGCCGCTTGTGCGGCGTGTCGCCGTCAAGCAGTAATTTCTTTGGTCGATTGTATTTGAGTATCGGGGGCTTTCAGATGATTTTCGGGCATGTTTTGCGTTTATTTATTACTTGATTTCGCATACAATTAATGCACCCTGGTATAACAGTTTGCATGAAATGTGATTCAATTCAGAATAGTTAAACCATACCATCCCAGTGGTTGCATAGTTTTCTTATTGATAAATCTATGGTCTTTCACCATATTCAAGACATTACCACCGCTGCTACACACGGAATTGGTCCAGTCCAGAGTTGCATTCTCATTTCTTTCACGGAACCATCAGCGTTTGCGTTGACCATAGGCGTAGGTAGGTGGGGGCTCGGGGGGGCTTAGCCCCCCCCCCCAAGAATGAAATTAGCCCCCCCAAAAATCCAAAAATTATTCGTTATGTTAAGTTTATTGTATCTAGGGCGGGGACTTGAGCCCCCCCAGATTCAGGGACCTAACTACGCCTATGGCGTTGACAACACGGCTGTCCCAAGGAAAAATAAAGTATATGCATATTTTACATATATTGAGGTTTTGACGAATTTGTACATACCAATTATCCAAATTCCAAAACACAGTATCTGCGTGCCAGCTAGATGTTAAAACACAGTAAATGCACCAACCAATCAGGTATCATCATTTTGTAACGGCCATTGTAGATGCTGTGTTTTGACACTTGTTTTAGTAGGGTTTTAGTTTATTTTGGCGGCTTAAGCGGTGTTGTTGTGTCATTCTTATTTTCCGTTTTTGAGAAGCTAACTTGGACAAAATAGACAATTAAATGTGCCTATCGCGGTATAAATCCAGAGAAAGAATTACTATAATCGGGGATCTAGTACCTAAAATGAAAAACATTAATCATCGTGCGTTTTGGCTAAATCTTCTTGAAAGTGAGCAATCGCGTGATCTGAATACTCAGGTAGAATAGAAATCAGGTTAACCAGAGTTAGAATTTAATTTTTGTTAATTTTTAGGTTAGAACTTATTGTTACATACTATGTATTTTATCAACTGCTACTCTCGTCACTATCTTTATTTTCTGCGCCATTATTAAAACTATTAAGGTGATTATATGTTTTGTAACTGCCCATGAGATTACCTGTGCAATAAATGATCATTTAGAATAAACATTTTGGTATTTTACTGTTTTAATGCTGTTATTGACTTTCCATGAATGCATACATGTGTTATAGTAAAAACACAGTATGTACGTACTGTCTTCGTTGTTTAAATTATCTAAAACATTAGTAAAAGGAAAGCACAGTATATGCATTTCTTCCTAAAAACCTGTTTATTTCTCAGCACTCTTTGAAGCCCATTCATATTAGTGCTCTAATATAACTAAATCAAGGCATTACTCTTTCACTTAAATAAATATAAGTATAAACTTAATTGTGATCGCTATAAGGAAGGAACTTTCACACCCAATTTCTCAGAATATATTTTTTTCATATACTGTGTTTTTCTATAAGACAGCGGAACAGCATATCAGTAATACGCCGTCTGAATGACATAAAAACATATAGATACTTCTATGGACAAGATATACACCGACCTTGATCAATGAAAGCGGTGTTGTAAGTTATTCACTGTCACTGGTGACGATAGAAAACAAACATATTTTGTATCATCTTTCAGAAATCTCAGTACATTTTCAGTAGGGAGAAAACAAATTAGTTTCAGAGCAATGCGTAAACAATAGGTCTATTAGGGTTTCGACGAAAACCGTTTGCAAACTGTCAGGAGTGTGCGCCTTAGAAATGACCATGTTCGGGTTTGCACAAACTAATTTGAAACCGGTCAGATGGCTGTAGTCGTATGTTCGGGTTCAAATTGCGGACGGCAGCGTTTTGCTTTTGGGGTAAGACAATTGTACTAGAAAATGTAATAGATTGCAATAAATTGTAAGAGATCCGAAGTTGCCCGCTATTCAGCCGTAAGAAGCATAAGTTACGACTTATTACGGTATCACTTTTTGTTCAGTGATGTGAATAATTTGCCTCTGTGTGATGCGATAGAGTCCAAGGGTGTGACAATACTCAAGATATTATTAAGGGGGGGGGGGGGAGAGGGTACATATTTGTGGATTACGTATACGTGCCTGACTTGAAGCACATAAATAGTTGATTAGGTACTATTTATTATTCTTGGGGGGGGGGAGGGGGTAATTACTAGTCTTATTTGGTAGTAGAACAGCTTGTATATTAGGTAGAACACCTCCTTGAGCAATAGTCACTCCTGAGAGAAGCTTGTTCAGTTCCTCATCAGTCCTGACTGCCAACTGTATGTGCCTAGGGCTGATCCTCGTCTTCTCGTTGTCCTTGGCTGCACTCCCGGCCAATTCCAGCACTTCGGCTGATAGATATTCCAAAACAGCGGCAAGATATACTACGTATACGTGCCTGACTTGAAGCATATAAATAGTTGATTAGGTACTATTAACCCTCTTATCGCACCGCTCTTGATAGCGTCAAACTCCCTTTTGGTCTTTTTTAATGTGTTTGTCAATTGTTTACCTCAGCAGGTTGCAGGTGACGTAGTGACGTGCGAATATGGTAAGGGCGGCCACACATTAACCATTTCGCGATCTATTTAAGGGCATTTCAACTCTTTAGTTATCAAGAATAAACGCATAATTTAAACATATTATAACATAAGTCGGTGCCAGAAATCATCCCTTAAAGTTTTCGGGATTCGTCCTCGACACGGTGTATATCGTGGGGATTCAACGGCAGTTCAATAAATTTATAAATTAGAAATTACTATAAAATAAACGGTATGCGAGAACGAGAGATCAGTAATTCCCGTCCTGTGCGCTTCCCGTTTATAGGAGTCGCATAACCCAAGACCATAGCCAGGATTTTGACTTTAATATTTTTGAAATATTTTTTGAAATTTTTTAAAATATAATAGATTTTCGCTATCGTAGTAGCAGTGTAATAGCTATGGGCAAATTGTAATAGGTCTAGTACAATTGTAATAGAAAGCACAACGCTGGCGGACGGTTTGGAAACGGCCAAACTAGTCAGAGATTATGAGCAAGAATCGTTCTCGGACAGCTGCTTGCGCATGCTCAGTTTACTCTATACACGCTGTTGTTTCCTATCGTATCGTGACAGCTGACCGGTGGTCGGTGGTTTTGTATTTGTGCGCGGGTTATTTTCAACTCGGACCGGTTTTGAACACTTTGTAACCAGTTTTCAATTTGCGCCGGCTACGCATCTAGTTTTGCGTAGTCCATGGACAGTTTGCAAATCGTCAGCACATTTGCACCCGAATAAGGCTATTAATTATTGTTGTTTTGACTAAATCTACCGCTTTCGAATAAACTGTATCATTAGCCCGATAAAAAAAATATGCATGCGTGCAGCGTATGGCAACGACGCACCGTACTTTGAATGAAAACTACTACCAACTCGAGAGATACCAACCTCACCCAGATACACTTGACATACGTTCTACTTTGTATTGTTTACGGCAACAGATTTTTGCATTTTTTGTGCCTGAATTTTTGCTCTTTGAGAGTGACTTTTGTGAATATTATACATGATATCCATATAAAACAATAGTCACAACGTCTAAAGTGTGCAAAATAAATAGTTGTGGTCTACGAATTACCGCTCAGTAAATAACACGTTGGTATCCCAGCCGTGGGTTAACATGAAAAGTAACGTATACTGGCACGAGTTTACGATCAACATTGCTCTAAGGTTGGCGTCAACAGACGAATTCTCGTCAGCTACAAAAAATGATGTATGCTGTTCAAGGTTCAGACAAGACCGCTCTTGAAATACTGCTTGTGTCGAAAACAACAATACGGCTAGTCAATGCCCTATTATCGCAAAGCACATTCATAGCCCGAAACATCGCAGAATCAGTTTAATGCATTTTATCATGAAAAATATTTGGCTGAGATGTTTGAGGTAACACCTAGAGCACTCAGAACAACAACCACTACGAAGCGCAACTGAAGAGAAGTTCTTCACTGCTCGATAAGTTTCAAGTAAGTTTACTTGCATACATATATTCACGGTCAACATGAACTGAAACTCTGGAACTGATATTTTCACCGAAATTAAAAAAAACTACATAAATATATGGGAAAGTTTTCAGGAATCAAAGTTTATACAAATACGAGTCCGATATACAATAGGCTTTTCCCTCAATAAATCTATTCTAAGAGTAGCAAAGTACCGGTGAAAATAGCAGCCCCATAAGATATGGGTCGATGAAAAAGCGAGGCAACCACAAATAAGTTTCAGAAATTCCATTAAAACCTGTTGCGTCTCCTAATTATTGATGCCCGTCAGCACATTTTTGATTTTGTTTTAATACGAGATTTGATTTCAAGTTTTGCGTTCGGCATCAGATAATTTCAGTCACAGCAGTCACCGCGTTATCACGTGAGTATCTCCTCCAATCCAGCCAATCTATAATTCCACTAAATGTCACATTCTCCTCCTCTAAGCGCACATTAAAATCGCCTCACAAATCATTCCTGATGCATTTATGTACAAGGCATTGTCTCTGTTGATTCGTCAACGTCAATGTTCTCTCGTGATTTCTTCGACGGGGGTTCTTCCGCCTCTTCCTCCATACCGGGCAATTGGATCTTTGTGTCCGATGCTTCGGAAGGCTGTCAATAATAAGAACATGTCGAAATAAGTTTGTATAATTGATAGGAAAAGCCGATGTTATAAGTACAGAGTGAGTCAAGCTCAACGCCTCTGAGGTTTGTGACCAAATGGTACCACTTTTCGAAAAATTAAATTTGCGAGTGTATATGTCGAGTTGGACTACATTTTAAAAATAATGGCTTTAAACAGGGTGTTTAATAAAAGCGTGACATAACTTTGATAGTTATGTTTTTTAAAATGCAATACCCCAAATATTATTACATATACAGATTCCTAGGTGAATTTTAGTGTGACTTTATGTATCACACATGGGACTTTAAGCGAACTGTTTAGGAGCAAATCACAATTTTTGATATAAGTAGATGTCAGAAGAAAATTGAATATCGAAGCTATTATAAAACTTAAAGGGCTGCGACTTTGTCTTGTTACGAAGCATGAAATGCGTCAGCTTACGTTAGACGGTCGAATTTGGATTACATCTGTACTTGGAGAAATAGGTAGATCAATTAAGGAAACTTCAATCAGAGATAACTTGATTTTTTCAAATGGGAATCCCTATTTTTGTATATAATCAAATGTAAAATTTGACAGCCTTTCTAATGATATCCGGTTCTAAATATCAATCTCTGGTAGTTTTGATTTAATTTCAAATTTTCAACCAAACCGGTGTTTTTCCATTTTCAGACCTATAAGCAACTTAGCAGGCCATGAAATATAAACAAAAAACTATTCAGATGGAAGAAAACAACTAACTTAGCAGACAGATACGGGCGAACTAGAGTAAAGACACAAAACTGTAAAAATGACTTACAACAAATCAACTCTAACTAGAAACAACAGAGGTAACACATCTAAGGTCAAAAGGCAGCTGGAGTACGACAGAAATGGATATTTTTCACAGCATACCAGCTACTACAATATTCTAAAGATTGACAATTCACAAAACTATTATCAATTTTGAAATGAAAGAAAATCTACCACCGAATGTTGCTGGCAGTTTGATAGCTTGAGAATAAAATTTCACATTTAATGATTTAAAAAGGTAGTAACTGATAACTCTGGCTGGAGTTCTGCAAATTCTTTGCTAAGTTAGTTGTTTCCTTCCATCTCAACACGTTTTTGTTTATGTTTCATGGTCTGCTAGTTTGTTTATAGGTAGGGAAATTGAAACACACCGATTTGATTGAAATCTCGAAATTAAATGAAAACTACCAGAGATTGATATTCACAACCAGATATCATTAGAAAGCCTATCAAATTGCACATTCGATCGTCTAAAAAAAAATAAGCATTCCCATTTGAAAAAATCAAATTACCGCTGGTTGAAGTTTCCTTAATTAATCTACCGATTTCTCCAAGTACAAATGTAATTCAAACTTGACCGCCTAACCTAAGCTGCCGCATTCCCTGCTTAGTGACAAGGCAAAGTCACAGCCCTCTAAGTTTCATAATCGCTGCGATATTCGACTTTTTTGATATCTAATTTTACAAAAAATTGTGATTTGCACCTAGACGGTTCGCTTAAAGTTCCATGTGTGATACATAAGTCACACTAAAATTCACCCGGGAATCTAAATATTCAATAATATACAAGGTGTTCCATTTAAAAAAAAATAACTTCGATATGTCACGCTTTTATTAGACACCCTGTAAATAAGTCATTATTTTTAAAATTTAGTCCAACTCGACCTACATACACTTGCAAAGTTGATTGTATAGTTTGGTCACGAGGCGTTGAGCCTGACTCACCCTGTATATGAACTAACGGTATTTGGCTATTCGGCCTCTACAGAGTCGCCGAACATGCAACAGCTTCTGAGGATGCCATCCCTTTGTGATGGCAAAACGTCACGCCGCGAAGCGTATCAACGCCGGCCGAATAGCTCAAGAACCACTAGTTCATTGGACCATGGCTAAAAGCCTTACACAATACTATAGGTATATAAAAGTATTTTGCATTGAATATCATCTGGATATTTAAGCTTATTTTTGGACTCCCAAGCCCTAGTTGAAATAGCTGTTGAATCTGAGACAGTTCCAAGGTTCGACGTGTGAGCCATTATTAAAAAAATATTCACAAGTGGATAGATCTGATACTCCGTCCGACCCCTGTAATGTCTCCCCTTCCTAAGATTTTCGAAATAAAATTACTTCTAAGATCACTAAAAAAACGAAATTAATGCTTTTGTTGTTTATTTTCATTCTCACCTTTAATAACTTACCGTGAAAATGATTAGATGAGTAGTTCCCGAGTTATAAGACACAGTTTTTATGATATATGTCACGAAATTAAAAAAAAAAAAGAATTAGATTTCATTTATCGTTATCGGTTGTTTAGCGCCAAGGATCACTTGAAGAGTAAAAAAATAATTACCTAATGTGACTGCTTGTGTCCTCAAAAGGGAACTGTCTGCACATCCAACAGCAAAAAGACAATTTTAAAATACTGTACCAAACACTCATGCACTAGGTATAACTTAAGCCATCGCATATTTCACAACATCAATTTTATTGGTAACACATACCTGAGCATCTATCCCTCTCATTAAGGGTGACTGCTTTATGTATAAATAAACTGTTTAGTTATAAAATCACGTTCTGGGCATACTATTGTAAATTATAACCCTTTGAACATTTAAAGTATTGATATACATAAATATAAGGATTTAACGGCAAGGAAAGGTGTAATAATTTAGGAAAAATATTTGAATTATATATGGATATATTTCTCCTAAAAACAAAAAATTTAATACCACAAATTTTAGTCTGCCTTAAAAGGTCATATGTGCAACCATTTTCTGTAAATAATCATTTATGCAAACAAAAATGCTGAGCACCCAAAAAGTTTTTAAAAAGTTCGCTGTTTCTAGTAATATGGCAAACAGTTTTTTTATTATTAATTTATCATATGTATACCTACATTATATAACTTTCATATATCATGAAACATTATTATTTGTATAAGATACGATGATCAAAAATAAGGTAAACATTGAACATGGTATAAGGGAATGTTTACTTATCACAGACAAAATTTAACAACATTTATTTTAATCATTTGGTTCACAGAAAAATCGGAAAAATGTTGATTATTCTGTGAACCAAATGATTTGAATTGTATCCCTCTTGCGGAGTTAGCAAGCACCTTGCATTCCATTTGTTTTAATGTTATTTTTTGCAGTTATTAAATGAATATTTGCGATACTAATGACGATTTCGAATCTTTATTACTGAAGGATTTTGAAATCTGAAACGGCACCTTTTATGCTACTTCGGCTAATATTCGAGACAGGTTATCAGTTTTTTTATTAATGAATATCAATTCTATGTACCTCCGATAGTTTTTTTGAAAACAAGGTCACAAAGAAGTGCTACAGCAAGCCAATGGTTGATTGATTGTCAGAATTAGCTGAATGGAGACAATATTAGTGTCAAAGCAACCAAACAATTAGCACAATATCTCAGGTTGGCGGCAGTCATACGCGTATCCCGCCATCTGTCAAAAGAGGCATATACGTCGGTGGACACCATTGACGCAAGGTCGATGCTCGGATTTGCTCATTGCTGAGATAAAATGCATAGGCGTACGCTGTGAGATTTTGTATACTCGGTGTTGATATATTTAAAATGCATGAACAATGTGAGTTTTTTTTAGCAATTACTGAACAAAATTGAGAGCTCACTAAACGGTGCTGATGCGATGCAAATGTACTCATTCAGTACGCAGATATAAGAAATACAAAACTGTCAAAGTCCAGAAAACGCATTTAAAATCCTCTTAGCCTAAATTATGATATTTTATGTCATTTTAAACTGCTCTTTCGAACGTTTTTTGGAATCAGTACATCTTTTGGATCAATTTTCAGTACATTTGAAAATAAGAAAGCGCTGTGTATATACAAAAACGTACCTACTGATATTCTTCCCCTATATTTTTATGCATAAGGTTTTTTAATCGCAATTAAAAGAGGTTCTTCATTTTTTTGCACAATATCAATTATATCGGTATATTTTCTATTTCATTTTATTTAATTAATAACATAAAAAATAACAAAGAAAATATTATTTAAAAATATATATTATTGTATCGAGTATTTTTGACATCGACACTTTCTGAGCGATTCCAAAATGGTATCGATTCCTTTGTAGGGGTATCGGTATCGAAAATAATTAATTACTGAGGATTGTAATCAATTATTGCACAAAATTCTGTATACGAATGAAACACTCCTTCATTGGAGTGTACTCTATATTTGGCCAAAAAATATCGAATTGGTATCGATATCGATACTTTTTATTTTCGCATCTCTCCGCAGACTTCTCACCCATAATGGCGACGTCAAGGTCAAATTCTGTAGGAACGATTTTTATATAGGAAATCCTCAGAGATATTCTGCTGGTTGTTTAGTATGCTGTGTTAGTGTTGCAGATATTAGGTCATAAGAATCTAGTACAGTTAACATCCAACAACAGAACAACTTCCTCTTTTGGATCCCAGCCAAGCTTTTATAGAGTGGATTCTAAAACGTCTTTTCTTTAGGATTAGTGGTCAAAGGAGTAACGTATGTTGCAAAAGTTTTGAGAATATTTTCCAAAACGCGGAGGTAGTTTCACCATTGGAAACAGTTCAGAAATCGTTACCATGATAACCAGTCAACATCTAAACGTAACAATACATCCATTTTGGTTATAATATAAGTTGTCAAAATGTCGTACAAATTAGATATTCGGAAGAGTATTTACAGTCTAGCTGGACGCATTTTTCACGTCAATGCTAGCACAATCTGTAGAGAAATGAAGACAACTTAAAATTTCGAAAAAGAAGAAAATGTCCAACGTATTCCCAAAATCAGTTAGAAAGAATTCCTCAATGCTGTCGCAATTTACGTCGTACTCATTTTGCTGGCAACATAATTATTATATATTATAATTATTCTTGACGATGAAAAGTATTTCACATTTTCGAACTCAGAAATCAAATGTAATGATGGTTTATATACAAGAGACTTTAAAGCCTGTCCAGATAATGTAAAATTTAAACGAAAAGTTTGGAAACAAAGTGTTAGTGTGGTGCACTATATCAGACAACGGTATTTCACAGCCGTACTTTGGACGAGTTAGGGCCGAAGCGTTTACCGCAGAAGTCTATACTCAAAGATGTTTGGCTAAACTACTCAATTTTATTAATACCCACCATGCTAATGACAATATAATGTTTTGGCCAGATCTGGCTTCAAGTCATTATGCATTGCGTACGAGAAACTGGCTAGAACAACACGGAACATCTTTTGTACTACGAAACGACAACCCTCCCTATCTTCCTCAAGCAACACCTATCGAAACTTTTTGGGCTCAACTGAGTGCCAAAGTTTATAACAATGGCTGGGAAGCTCAAAACGAACAGCGGTTAAGAAGAAGAATAATGCTAAAGATCAGAGAAATTGATTTAGAATCTGTCCAAAACCTAATGAGGAACATTAAGAGGCAATTGCGAGCCGTGGAAGATCATGACCCATTAGCAGTACTTTAATATCATTTTTATATTAAGAAATATTGTGTTACAGTTCAAATATATTATTATGTGATATTTTTTTAATTTTTTGAAAAACTCAAAACTTTTGCAACATACGTTAGGGGCGAGGACTAGGAAGGATGAACAGAAGAAAAAAATTCGGAGGTCTGAACCTACTCCATATAATCCAACTGAAATATAACATAAAATGTATGAGCAGTTATTTTATATTATTATTGCTGCGAGATACATTTTCATGTCAGATTTATCCGTAGACCTGAAGACTCACCTGAACGTCTGTACCGTCCTCACCGCAAGGCTCTGATCGCTTGAGCCTCTGCGTCTTTTTCCTCGTGTCTGTTTGGCAGTTCAACATGGATAACGTGATCGGCTTGACGTTGGGCTGATACTGAAGTTTGGGGGGCAGGAACACTCTGGTATTGACGAAGTCCGGCGGTTGGGGAGCGAAGTACATTGTCGGCACCCGCGTCTCGCCGGGGAAGTCCTTCAGGTCATAGTTGGTCGCGCGGGTCACCAGCAAGCCTGACGCCAGGTCGCACAGCGCCCACAGTTTCTATAATATGACATAATTGGGTTTTTGAAAAAACAATTATAA
This sequence comes from Callosobruchus maculatus, assembly GCA_951848785.1. Taxonomy (NCBI): domain Eukaryota; kingdom Metazoa; phylum Arthropoda; class Insecta; order Coleoptera; family Chrysomelidae; genus Callosobruchus; species Callosobruchus maculatus. Next base: position 507,986 of record CATOUR010000120.1, on the reverse strand, counting down.
CAAATGGAAAGATAATAGCTCTCTAGCAAAACTATTTTTATTTATTCGCAATAATTCAAAAGCTGTATCAAAATAAAGATTGATTCTGAATCCAGTACCGAAGACACACCGACAGTTCCCGAACAAAACCAAGCGCGTGTGACGTCAGAATGTTAGTGTTCACCAACGACGTCCTACTCTGATATCTGTGTACTGTGCCTCCGGTACGTATTTTTTGCACTGGTGCAAGTATATAAAATTTGATTCAAAAACGTTTATTTCGATCATAGAAAAAAAAAATGTGTGTAACATGTGAAAAAACCATATCAATAAGTTAAGTTCACCTTAGACCTTTGGAGTGAGGGTAGTATTAGTAATAGTATATTATGAAATGCGCTGAATACTGTCAATGTCATTCCAAATTTGGTCAAACGGTTTACCGATTGATGTCTCAAAATTTCTAGTTTTCTACAATTACACCCATAATGTCATCATCGACCCTTCCAGATATTCAGTTGATTCGACCAATAGCCAAACGATCCGTCAAGCTTTTTACTTCGAAGGTACTCTTGTAGTTATTGTGAATGCGGAAGAGTACTGTAATTATTATTACGACTAGAATGTAGGTACAGGACTTGCTAGCTCGCGAAAGATGGCAAGAACAATGGAACAATAACTCCACTACAAGATGTCTCATTGTCTCTATGGGACAATGGAGAACCAGGCCTCATGGTGAGACTGATTATCACCTTCCTCAAGTGCTGACTGACCACGGATATTTTGCCGCCTACCTGCATAGTTTTTTAATAGTAGACTATTCTACCTGGATGTATTGCGAGCATGAGGATGCTTGCCAAACTATATTTGTATGCCCAAGGTAGCAAGAGGCCAGAATGTGCTGGAAAACATAGTACGCACAAGCATAACTCCAACTAATATAGTAGAATTGATGCTGCAGTCTGAAGACCACTCCAATTCCATTCACAGCATGATTCCATAAGTCCATAATAACAGAAAACATAGAAGAGTCGCGTACAAGTAATCTTAATACAGCCGTACTGGAAACTTGAACAGAAAAACCGCTAATCAAAAGACACCTATAATAACGACTTTATGTGGACAAAATGCAGCATACAGAGGTTTTTTAATGGGTAGGACCCCCAGTAGCCACAAAGAGCGGTGCGTGCAACGATAACAATTTTTCAAACGTCTAGAAGACCTCTGATGAAAAAAAAAATGTAGGTGATGCTGCTTATATGTTTCCTCCGCAAATATTCTAAAGATCATGTTGGTTTGTCACCAGAATAGAGCGATTCGTGGAGAAAATATCCTGATATCGTCATTCACGGTGGAAAGAGCCAAACATACCTCAAGTTTAGATAAGAGATTCTCACTCTTCATGCCGGACAGGGACGATTGGATGAAAGGAGAAGTCAAATTTTCGCCATATAGTTTGGTGTGTTTCACTGACGGATCACTCACAAAGGAGTCAGGATCCGGAGGAGCAGGCTTTTTCCTGAAGGGAAAAGAAGTGCAGCGAAGCTTCTCGCTGGGAACCTGCACGACTGACTTCTAGGCGGAGGTGTACGCCATATTGATGGCGGCATACTCGACGGAAGTCGAACAGTGTTCTGAACAGAGCATATATAAGAGTATATGCCCTGACAGCCAGGCATCTCTAAAAGCGGTGGTAGCTCCGAGGGCCAGGTCAGCTCTGGCTCGAGACTCGCCCTTCAGAAATTAGCAAGCCATAAGAAGGTGACTTTTGCTGTGGGTCCCCGGACACATTGGTATACCGGGTAACGAGAGAGCGGACCGATTTGCGAGGACAGAGGCCGGCAGCCCCTGCATCGGCCCAGAACCTACGCTTGGAATTAGCAGACGCCAGGTCAATGTAGTCCTGGAAAACTGGGCCTACAAGGAACTGGCGAAAGTCTGGTTATATAGAGATGATTGCAAGCAAGTCAAAAGATTCATAGCAGGCCCTGATAAGAGCTAAACGTTAAGGCTTTTGAATAAAGGCATAGAGACGCTCAACCTTCTGGTAGGGGTTCTCACTGGCCATTGCTGGCTGAATAGACATTTGTCATTCGTAAAAGTGGTAGGAGAACCTATCTGCTCCAGATGCTGGGAGGAGGACGAGACAGCATTCCACTTCCTCGGCAGATGTGCAGTGTATCGCAACCTTAGGGTTCAGATATTCGACACGACGGAGTTCGAGGAGGTGTCACTATATTAAGAGAGATGGTCGGACATACTGACTTTCGTCAGGAGGTCTCGTAGGTTTGACAAGGAGCTTTCTAGGAGGTAGAGTTGTAGTGTTTTCGGTGTTGGTTCAGTGGAGTTGGCAAAATGAGCCAAAGATGGCTTACTTGCCTAGCTTTGCCGCCCCATGACTACTACAACTACACTAGTTTGTCACTGTCATGTTCGTATAATTCAGTAAAATGTTTGTATTACAATTAATGCAAGTACGTTCATACCCTGCTATAAAGTCTTCCAGGGGTTGCTTTATCTGTAATTTTATTGCAAATAAATAATGAAAATACTACCCGCTATTACTTCTTAAACTTACGACTATTTTCAAATATCCTGTACTCTTTGTTATTGAGATGCAAGCATCCAAACATTACATTAATACTTACATAATTCATGGAATCGTCATCCGGTCGGACAGCATCCTTATGATTCTTCATCCTTTCAATGAGGTTTTTGTAGAATCCATAACTAAAGTAGTCATTCTTTACCACTAAAGGTTCCAACACAAACCACAAACATTGTTTGGCTCGTGTTAGGTCAGCTACATCGTCCCACCTATAATAAAGACCAATATAATACAAATATATTTGTAATAAGAATAGTTCTTCCAATAACTTAAATGCCCTATTTTTTGTAGTGATATTAGGTTTTCTGTTCATCCTTTCAATAATGAAGGAATAAATATTTCTTGTACAAGATCTGAATCATCTACCTCTTGTTCAGTGTGTCAATATATTTCATTATTTCGCTTTTTCTGTTAAACTATTTTTATAATGTTGTTTTTTGTTGAGAAGAGCTGACTTTTGATATATCAAGAGTTAAAGCATCTCAGCCAGATACGCCTACTATGGTGAAGGTGATGAGAGTAACATTGTAGGTACTTAATCCCTGTGTCCCAATTCTTAAATTTGAGGGAGTAGATCTAACTATTGTGGTTGACCTTATAAGTGACATTACTGTATTCTTGTTAAAAATTCTCTAAAAAAGCGAGAGAGCGGCGCACACTACTAAGTTTTTTATGGATACCAGTTCAAGTGTGTTTAATATCTTCATATTTTCAACATTCTGTAATTCAAAATATTTTTATTATCGTTTTCAATATAAAACAAAATAAAATACTAATCTACCTTGACAAGGTGTGCGTCACTTTTGTTTACTTTTCAGAAGCGACGTTTATCCTATATATTTTTAAGAATTCTTCTGATCCAAGTTGAAATTATCATAGATAGAAATACTCGTACAACGTACAATATGTGATGTGATGTTAAGTGACATGCTCAGTAACCAAACAGACAGCTTCAGTTAATTTTGTAAAAATCAATTTGAGACGTAGGTATGATTTGCGAAGAAGGGATGAAATTTAGCGATACTAACCTGCTGAGCTGAGGGTCGTGTGCTAGTACTGGTATCACAAAGGCTAACATATAGTCTGGCAATATGTGTGGCATCTGACTGAAGCCTTTTTCGACTTGGGCAGAATTCAACATTAATGTCTTGACGTACTCTCGCCGCCTATTTATGTCTGCTATCATGTAGTTGCGAATCGTCGCTCTAAGTCGATTTTCTGGTTCTTTACCTGAATAGCAACGAAAAAAAAAGTTAGTCACATTCAATAGGCAACAATTTGAAACGGTCAGTGTGCGACAAGTTTGATGGAGAGTAAGAAGTATTTCCTACGAATTCGAATTTTCAGAATAATTGAATCGGTGGGTCCAAGAACAGTACAAGTCCAAAAACATAGTTCTGAGATAAACGAAAAAAACATATTAACTCCAGAACGAGTAAAGTTACTGTGTTCGTCATCATATAAAAGTTGTAATTTCTTAGACCAATGAGAATCCAACATAATAGATCCAAAAGTTTCACCCTCCTCCAAGCTATTAAAAAAAAGTGGATGCCCTTGTACTGTTTTTACAGGCTTTTTTGTATTTTTTTTTTTTTAGTTTTAGCGTACGATAAGGTTATGACAACGTCAATAGAGAGTACTAAGTATGTAAAAATTGTGTTATTATTATTAACGAGATCGCGAACCGTGGCGCTGACAGCCAAAAATGAGTTGACCAATGACGATAAAATCAGTACATGTCCTGGGACTTGTAATGTTTTTCATCGCAACGCCGTAGACAGATGGTGCGTATAATCGGGTTATTCTTATACTTTGGAATTTTTTAAGCGCAACCGATGGATCTTCGTATTTTAAGCGTTTTGGCCATCTCAAGTCAAAACGCCATTTTTTGGACTTGTACTGTTCTTGGACTCACCGATTCAATTGGATAATTGAGTCTTTAGAATTTTGGTTAAATTCCGGTCATCAAAACGATTTTAGATAAATAAAATTAATTTGAAATTTTAAAATTTCTGGTAAAAGAGCATCTGAAAATAGTGGTATGTAGGACTACAGGAGGTAATTTACTTAGGATTCAATGAATCCAACAAACTAGTTTCAAGAAATCTGAAATGAACACAATTTATTTTTCAACATTACCCAGAAGAAATAATGATACTAACCAGCTAATCCATAATATCCCATAAAGTCGAGCGGCAGGCACTTGCTGGGCAGGCCCTTATTCAGACCTTTGTGTAGCTTACTAGCGAATATTTCTCTAACTTGTTTAACTTCGTCCATCATCAACGTTGACAGATTATAGAACTGTTCAGCCGTGTACTGGTCCCCTACTCCTTTCTGTTCGCATACTTTCAACATCGCGCATCCAGCGGCCAATCTATAGACGACACCATATTTAAAACTACAAATTATTGGGAATGAGAAAAAAGAAACAAGCTACAGTAAATATAAAAAAACCTAAACAGTCAAATTGATGGAAGATACTCTAGAATACAATGGTTGCCGCTCAGCCTCAAGGTTTATTCTGCACCCCCGTAGTCTCGTATCATTTCTTGCAGACGACAAGCGACGGGCGAAAATCACGCAATATCTGCTGTCAAACGTAAATTTCGTATTACGCAACAACGTCAACGTGACGGACAACATACAACGTATAACCTACAATTTTGACGGTCCTTTTGCTGTCATCTCGCTGTTGCTAGGCATCTGCTCAGCGACCTCTGTCGTGAATTTTTACATAATAAGGCTGCTGGTCAATGTGATCAGATTCTGTCTGATCACAAGTCCTTTACGAACCTTTAGATGCATTGGACTATGCTCTCCTGTCTTCCCTCCTAGCCTACATTCAGATAGGAGTTCCTGCACCGGTACTCTGTAACTTAAAGAGATAGAAACGTGTTTCTATCACCATGACGATCGGGCAGTCACGGGTGCCTACCACAAAGTGCCTACTACGCTGACATATTTACGAAGCTCCCGATCCTATAGTGCATAGAAACACGTTTCTAAGTTACAGCCCTCTTTTGCCTCAAGGTAGGACAGTGCTTAGTTGTTTCTTCTGCCTCACAGCACTTCCTGCATAAAGGATTTTCCACATCGATCTCCAACTTTTGCAGGTGTGGACTGAACGTCCAATCGCCAGTTTTAAATCCAACTTACTTTCGTAGTCCCTTCCTGCTCAATATGAGAGCGTCTGCGGTATTAGAACACAAAGGTCCCCTCAGCATCCTCTTTCATTCCCACCACCTGTGGTGCCCATTTGACACCCAACTGGTGACAGCTGTTCGTACCATGTTGGTTCTGGTCCGATGGGAGTTCTGCGCCTTCCTTGGCACACCTGTCGGCCCTCTCTTTCCCACCTACTCCTATGTGACTAGCCACCCAAGATTATCTTGTTGGTCGTTGGTCTTCGTGTTTTCAGGGTATTATGGCAGTCCCACAATATTTTTGTACTTGCCAAGACCGTCAGAGTCGCCCGGCTGTCTGTGTTTACATAGTTAGTCTTTTTACAAAGTAGACAAATGTGTAGTGATTGTAACAAATGTCACATAGGGCAAACTAGAAGATTTATAAGAACTAGGTTTAAGGGTACATGGTTACTTCAAGTTACGGTACAACAAATGTCTAGCGTAGATAACACGTGCTTGACAATGAATAAATGATGTAAACGTATATCGCAGTATATTAAACTTTAAGAAGTTCGGCAATATAAGAGTATAAAAGCTTATAAATGGGAAACAAGTACATAATGGACAGGGATAAAAGCACGATTGCAAACATCATGCTACAGTACTCCGCTTATAGCGGATTTTCTAGGGAACCTTATATGAGTCTGTTATAACAGATGTCCGTTATATAAGTAAGTGATAAGAAAAGAGTTTCTAAAAAACTTTTAATAACTGAAATACATGGTCATATAAACTGTGAAAAATTTTTAAACTGACATAGCAGTAAGCATAGATTGTGAAAAATATATAAACAAAACTCAAAAATTCGTACTTATGTATGTTGGTCCTAAATTAAAAGCTCTACATAAAATACTCAGTAATTGTTGTTTGCCTTTTTGCAACTGGTTTTTGACGGTCTAAAAAGTTATAAACTTGTAACCCGACATTATAAATATTATCAGAAACACTTTGGGGCGATTCTAAATATCGAAGCGCAAGTTTCATTGCTCGGGATGCCTCACTGCGATCTGGAATTGAGTTTTCGGGTTTCGAATCACTTCCACTACCACTTTTGTTCATCTTGATTCTGTAGAACTTCGGTAACGATTTCCATGTCTGAAGGAGTTTCCGATGTCACCCCACAACAAATCATCTTCGAGTCCGTTATATCCGGTTTTAACCAGTTTGCGTTGGAAAAACGTGTCTGTTATACCAGGAGTGTCTGTTATAGAGTCTGTTATAACAGAAGGGTTTCTATAGACCACGCATAGGATTTTAAACGGCCCACGAGATAAGTCCGTTATAGCCGGATGTCCCTTATAACAGGGTTCGCCATAAGCGGAGTCTACTATAATTGCTTCAGTTTTTTGAAGATCAAATGGTTATTTAACAAGTTTGACTACGAGTTAACCATATTGAGTCTACACATTACTCTGAAGATGATAATATAGTTAGCGAAACAAGGGTCGGGTTTGAAAAATTGTGATTTGAAGAGTGGTTAATGGTAGAACTCAATGAAGATATAACGCCAAGGTGATATATTTTTTCCTTCGTCCTTCGTTATATGCTTACCTGAGCCACGACATCTCGGCCCTGCTCAACTTCCCCGATTGCAACAGATCCCCCTTATGCAGGATGAATGCGTTGAGCATCCGGAAGGTCTTCTGGGCGGACGCGGCGTCTTGTTTCAGCCCCAACAACCACCTGGCCATCGCCTTTAACCCCTCCATCTTGCACCGGGTCTCTTCGGGAAGTTCGTCCTCGGTGCACCAAGATCCGGTGTGGTCAGGAGCCTCTGCGTATGATTCTCGGGTCTCTTTCACGAGCAGCTCTTTTACTATCTAGTATTCACAACAAAAGCAAATTGAATATTTTGAACCGAAGTTAATCTTTTCAAAACTTTTTAAATCGCAGAGATAATCAGAAGCTGGGAAATATGGGTAATACAGTAATGTCCGCCTATAACGAACCCGCTTTTTGCGAACTTTCGTTTATAACGAACCAAATCTAGAGGTACGAAAGTTCGGTATTACTAAACGTGTGTTAATTTTTTCGCAAATAACGAACCTTTTTATAACGAACTTTCGGATAAAACGAACCTTAAACTTTGAAATTGTCGTAAGATCTATCTTTTATAACGAACCTAAAACGGGATTTTGTCGCTGATAGAACACTGAGATTCAAAGGCGAAAAATGTGAAGGCGGAAAGTTTTCCAAAGAAAGAATCACTGTGCTGGTGGAAGCAAATTTAACAGATACACAAAAACGAAGGTTATTGATGATTGGGAAATCAAAAAACCGTAGATGTTTTGAAAATGTCAAACAGTTGCCAGTAAATTACAAATTCAATAAATAAAGCATGGATGACCTCAGAGATTTTTACGAATGAATTGCGGAAATGGGATGGCAAGTTAAGTGGACAACACCAAATACCAGTTCCAAACTATATCCTATGGATCAGGGTGTCATCCAAAGCTTAAAGAGCCATTACCGTCGACTTCTTCTTTCGAAAATAGTACATTTTATTGATAGTGGGGGTGAATTTTTTTCTATCAACCTCTTAGATGGAATAAACATCCTTCATATGGCATGGCAGAGGGTATAAAAACAAACAATTTTTAATTGTTTTCAACACGGTGGTTTCCTGAAAGTCGAAAATGATTTGAATTCAGACGATGACTTGACATTAGCCGAATGGCTGAAAAAAGTTGGACAAGAAGATGATAACAATATTCTAGACAATCTTCCTTGTTATGAAAATGAGTTCAATAAATTTGTCTGTATTGATGCTAATCTTGTAAGTGTTGAATACTTGGATGATGATGCCATTGTCGCTTCTGTGTCTTCTTCAGTTTATATTGATACCGATGAGGAGGCAGAAGATGAATAACCTGTGAGTATAGAATTGAGACCAGTTCCAACCACATCAGAGGCACTTGAACATATTGATAACGTTCGTTATTTTCTTCAGTCACGAAATACTCTGCAAAGCGTTTTTAATTAATTAGCCGAAGTAGAATTACATATTAATGATATTCATTTCACAAAAATAAAACAAACTAAAATAAAAGATTTTTTAAATTAGATTCTTAAGAACAGTTGTTAATGTATCTACTGTATTACAAAATATATTTTATGTACCCTCATATTTATGTATTAATAAACGTATTAATAAAAATACCATCTTTTTTTATTTGTCGTTCATAGGGAACTTCGCTTATAACGAACCGTTTTCGCCGGGCCCATGAAGTTCGTTATAACCGAACATTACTGTATTAACTAAATACGTCACTACTGACTTAGCTCATAACTTTTTTATTTGCAAGAAATTTGCCTTTTTCCAAAATTGCTGACTTCCCAACCTAGTGAATTAGGTGGTGATGCCTCTCAGTGGGATTGTCCTCAACTTGACCATGGAAGGCCAGCGTTTGCCAGAATGGATAGTCGAATTGATAAGACAGTTGGGCAATCGCACATCAGGAATTGAACATTCTCATCCCCTGCACTGTTATCTAGGCATGGACAGGTAGTACTATGGTACTTCACTAGGGTAACTAAGCGCCGTATTCATAGTCGTCTCTTAAGTGTCCTTATGCAACTGTATCCTATACAACACTTAGGAAAGGGAGAGAAAACATTTGTTGACGTTGTCAAATATAAGTCAATTTGTTATGCTTATGTTTTCTGTTATCCGTTTTTGTTTTATGCCCCTGACAACACCTTACTCCAGTAAGCGCTAACTATGAATAGGGACCTAAGAAGTTATTTATCCATTGAGCAGCCAGAAGTGTCATTTCTTGAGACCTTTTTAAAAATTTTATGAGTGCGCTCTTGTCATTGCAAGATGTAAAGAAGCTCGGGCCCCAAGATTTTGGTCTGGATGGCATTTATTGCCAACCGCTTCGCTAAAATTACAGGTATTATATTTATGCCGATAGATGCAATCACAAGTGCCGGATGGCAAACCAATACTGATCTCGTCGTAAGTATTTTTTTATTATTAATTATGTAGATATTCAGCCACGAAGTCAAAAAGTAAACACTTATGCCCATGCACTAATTAGAATTTCTTTTTTAATTCTGAAATTTCACAATATTCAAACATCAAAACGACGTATGTCACATGGAAGAATCATTCTGAATGTCCAACTTTGAGATATGGTACATCTTTGCATTAAGGATATGACTTTCGGAAAAGTATGTGCTCCCGCATTTTTGTCAAAACCCGTTTTTTCGGAAACGAGGAATTCAAACGTTTTATGAATTATTCCGGTAAATTATGCACATTTCTATCAAATTTATGCAAAAAAATAATCTGGAAATTATTCCATAAAAAGTATTTATCGGCAGAATTATTGTACTTGTAGGAAAGAGAAATTTTTTGTAATATGTTTTTCGCAATCTTTTATCGTGAACGAAAAGCGTAAAAAACATATCTGTTCACTTTTTGAGCTTTTTATACAATAAACTACTTGAGATAACAGAATCTTTGCTTAGGATATAAAAAATGCTGCGGCAATATAACGATTACAAGTCACGACTATTGTAATACGACCAGTGTAAGCTTCAACTTTCCAAAACATTGAAATTTCTGCTTGAACAATCGATGACGTACGCGAGTTGGAAAAGTACTCACATCGTGACGGACAGTAAAAAGCCCCTAGGATGACAAAACTTAGGTTAAAGCTTTTCTTGTGCCTTCAACTAGAAAAGGCGGGATTTTTGTCGGTTAAAAATAGTTTTACCTTTCTGGACACGATATTCTTGATCTGTACTTTATATTTCTCGGGCACGTTGAAGGCTATGTGTCCCAAAGTGACGATGGCTGTCCGATAATGCGGCGATTCGGGCGTCAGGTTGTTCTTCACCGTTTCCAAGATGGCGGGGAACAGCTGGTCGTGCAGATTGGGCATGTTCTTGTAGATGCAGTGGACGGCGCCCTTCGCCTGTTTCGGGGTGCCCGTTTGGGCGAAGTCGACGCAGATGGGCGCCAGCTGGTCCATCAGCTCAGGAAACTGCTCACCTAGGGAAGATCAAAATGGTAGAGAAAATTTTATATTCGGCTGATATTACGATTTTCTTATTGCGGCTCAACTGGTGAACAGTATTGAGTTGATCTAATAGAGATGTAGGAAGCTAACGATTTTGTCAAAAAGACGGCTAGGTTTTTTTCTGCCATGGATGTGTCGTGAAGTTGAATTTTGGTTGTTGGATAATGCGACATTGCGCTTTGTACTGGCAACAAATAGACAATAATTTTAAATAATTTTCAGAAGAGAAGTTGTCAACTTCTATGCTCATTTGTTGACATCACAACGTATCGAGATGTGCAGTTTCGGATGGATACATGTCCTAGGATCAGTATGGCGATTCTGTAACTTTCGCTATAGTAACGAAAGCAGACGAAAGCGAAGCTAATCATTTACGAAAACGATTTTTGACGGCATTCCATAACCAAAGTTTAACGCTTCGTAACGCTTTCGGCATGGAGCTCGATGACTCACGAGCATTCACGAGTTGGCTTAAATATCTCTGGATCAGACTATGCAAAATCTGCAATGCGGACCATTACGAAGGATTAGTTTTTTCTCTTCGATTCATTGCTGGTAATTGACTATTCAAATAAATTTAAGCTAATTGTCACTTTGACACACAGCAATAATAATGTCAAAAGTTGACAAACGTGATCCAAATTCTTTCGCTACGGCTTATAACGTTCGTCTGCGTTCATTATATCCGAGTCGAAACGAAGACATTTATGGAATACCGAAACGAGCTAAAGCGTTGGAAGAATGTCGTTATCGCTTCGCTTAGAGTTACAGAATCGCCACACAGTATCCGTTGTCGAAAAGATGGATGCAAATCCACACGATGGCCGGACACAGATCCTCTGAAGCTGCATAACAAACGGCGCCCTAGGGGCATCACCCTGAACCACAAGTTTCTCCATATTATCGCTTCTGTAAATATGTCCGAAGAATGTAAAGCATTCTCGTCGACACAATGGAGGATAGTCTCTTTGGATTACCGAGCTCATCCAGTGTGGAAACGTTAGTTCGGTGGGCGGTATAAGGGACTCTCCGCATTCTCCTCCACGTCCACATTTCAAAAGCATCTATGCGAGCTCGATCTACCTTTTTAACAGTCCAAGTTTCCGAGGCATACAGAAATATGGAAAACACAAGAGAACCAACGACATTTTGGTAGCTTTAGTGATGTTATGGTCACGCCATATTTTAGTAAGCTTTGTCATGGCCACAGGTGCCTGTTGAATGCGCCGTCGAATCTCACTTCCACAGCTACCCGAATTGTCGATCAAAGAACCGAGGTACACAAAACTTTGACTACTTCAATACTTACTTAAACATCTGTATTTCCCCAGGAACGTGAACACAGATAACACCAGAGGCGCTATGCTCTCGTCATCCAGCTTCAGCAGATCCATTAGCCGTTCCAAAACGTCGTCGTGTTGGAAGTGCGAAGGAAATACGACGCTCAACATCACCAATAACCTGAGGCCCCTATCCCCTGCGGTGGCTGGATGTAAGCCTACTTCTTCTATCGTGTTGCCACCGCGCAAGCAATCTTCAACGTAACCTGCAAAAATAAGATCTATTAAGACTGACTCCGTATACGCAAAAAATTCTGATCATCATGAAAAGTTTTTGCCTGGGTCCAAGACTATTCAAATTTTAAAATTTAACTGCGTCTTAAAGTGAAGGTGTACTTTAAAAATAAACAATGGAAATAAATAGTAATGGAGTTTGTTGATTTTAATATTTTTACCCTTCCCACAACTGCTTCGAAAAAATTATCTTAAGCTAAATAAAGTACATTCTGTTATTAGTGATATGATTATTTCCTACTATAAGATGATAAGAAATCACGCCTTCAGGGATAAAATTAAAACTTCTGAAACTTATCCTCTAATTATATCTTCAATTCCTCACACTGTATTGGGCCATAGATAAAACCATTTCGCTTGGAATGAAAATTGTCTGTTACTGCTAATCAATCAGTAGATATCACTTATTGATTAAATGAACTGCTATGGCGCTCACATATTTATAAAAAAAACATACCTATAAGCAACCTGACTGCTTCGTGATCAACCATCACGGAGCTAATGCGTTCCAAGAGCATCTTGACAGTGTTGTAGTAGAGATTTGTCATGACTGGAGGCCCGAGCTTTCGCAGCACCGCAGCCGTGGCTTCACTGCATTCTTTGCAACTCACTGAGGGCCTGGAAACGGTCTCGAACTGTTCCAGCAGTGCCGGATCTCGTTTCAGATGCGCGCTGAATTTGGTCAGGTACTCGTGTGCTTTCACCGGCTCTGGCAGACATCTTTAAGAAAATAACATAGTAGTTCGATGCACTGATACTATACCAACAAATTCGAATAGGTTAGAAGAAGTAAACAAGGTTTTTGTTTGTTCCCACAATCGTAACGCGGCAGCTGGCACACTGACCGCTGAATCGCTGATATGCCCAACACCCTTTGTGCAGATAGCAGGTAAAGAATCCTAAAAATAACAGCACTCATGTAGAGGCATAATATAAATAGCTACTTCATCGTTTCGGGTCAACAGTTATAGGTTTGAATGAATTTTGGGTTTTATCAGTGCATAAGTGATAAAAGACTATTGTAAACAATTCCATAAAATTTAAATCCCGCAGATTTCTGTAAAAAATAACATCGTGTTTGTGAACACAGTAAATAATAACAACGGGATCTTGGGCACACTCACATGCCTGTTGGAGCATGGGCGTTGCTTTTTCTAACCTATTCGAATTCGTTGTATTATACATGATTGGCAAGCCGGAATCTAGAATGACGATATAAACGCGTCAGACGCAGATAGCCAAGAAGATAACTCTTAGCCTTTAACAGGTTGTACAGAAAACACGATATCCCCTACCACCCACCTTCCATTCTCTGGAACAGGTGCTGACCAGGGTTGTCAGATGTGCCGATTTTTCGCCAAAGTGGTAATTTCAAAACCGAGGTCTCGACCAAAAATCGCAGCTGGCCGATTGACGACACTGATAGCGTAAAACGCACAGTGATGAACTGTTAGCTCTTGGACTGTTCGGCCGGCGCCAAAACGCTCCATCACATTAACGTCAGCCCGCTTCGCTGCTTGACATTTTGCCAACACGAGTGGCCGGCATCCTCACAAGCTGATGTCGGCGGGTTCCGAGAAACTGAGATCGCGTTCCTTGGCGCGCGCCGACGCCAACGCGGTGGAGCGTATTGACACCGGCCGAACAGCCCAAGAACCAACAGTTCAGCGCATCATGGCCGCGAAAGTCTTACACAACACAAAACACAGTAGGTTGGAGAGTTTTGGCTATTTCTAACTTCCATTTTATTTGATTTTCCCTCAAAAATAAGGCAAAGCTGCATGAAGCGGTAATATTGCCGGTTATTCCACATTTGACACTTTGACCATAGTAGCCACTTCGTTATCGTTATTGGGAATCATTTAAAATTCATTTTTGGTTGTCCAAAACCGCATCAAGGTCTCAAAATAAAATTATTTGAAAAGTTGGGAGTTTGGTAGCAATTAGGTCCTTTAGAAGTTTTAAAATAAATTAGTCTCAATGGGAAGGTGTTTTAATTCCGATCAGATAGACAGAGGGTTAATACTGGAATCTTTTTGTATTGATGTGAAAAAACAGATACCTAGTAATGTTTGTAAGTATTTTCAACTGCACACTAATTGCCGCCAATACATTTGTGGCCTGGTACCCAACTGAATTGTACAGAGTTGAGTGAAGCCAGAAGTTGAGTGTCGAAACAGTCCCATACCAGTTTTGATGTAATCTCCTCTAAGTTCAAACTCTTTTAAGCGGCCTCAGAGCTCGAGAGAATACCATTATTCCTTGATTTCTACAATAGATATGACCTTGATCACAGGTTAATCATAGGATAATTTCAGTACGACATATTTTTACTGGGCGCTTCGGTTTTGACATTGACAACCGCAAATTCCCCATTTCTGGCCATTTTCATGCCAAAAGCTGACTACAAGCATACTGATAACCTGATAACCTGGCAAGATGCGATACTTGCTTTGTCGCTTTGGGTAAGACGTCAATGCGCTCAACAAATACTACTTCCTTACTGCACCTGGCTGTGAATGTAGTGAGAATTTAGGATGTATGAGAAATTGGATGTCTCTTTTCAACGGATGGCTTTGCCCATATATACCTTCTCTCTTAGCTGCATTGGTGATTTTGCACTTTTGCTCCAACATTGCCTATCGTATATAATAGGGCATAAGGGTCGCTATGATACTCTGTCCTTGAAAATGTGCCAAAAAAACAATTACACATGTGTGAGTTGTTTTCGAGCAACGAATTTGCAATAGTTTGAAGGTATGCAATATCGAAATATGCTCAAATAAGATACATCCCAGTTTGGAAACAATGAGTTGTGCATTTTCGCGGCCATGATCCGATGAACTGTTGGTTCTTGGGCTGTTCGACCGGCGTCGCCTGTGCTTCGCTGCTTGACGTTTCGCCAACACGAAGGTTGGCATCCTCAGAAGCTGTTACCTGTTCGGCGTGTTCCGAGAAACTCAGTTTTTTCAATTTTGTAGCCTTAGCGACCTCCCATCCCGAAAAATCATCTGAAATCTTTTACCTGGACAATGCCTGTATCTTGCTGGCCATCTCTCTAGCCACCTCTTGCGTCTGTATAGGCCTTCGGTGTAATTCCAGCCACTCTAATACCAATTTCCTGACGCATAGCTGATTCTTTTGCAATTCCATGAACGCCTTGGTAGCATGTTCGTCGACAGTACCAAGCAGGTGGTACAGTTTCTTCATACGCTCCGCAGCTGGTAGCTGGTAGGGTACTAAGCAAGTATTCAGCAGTCGCTCCACCAACAATCTGAAGGATAAAAAAAATAAATGAAACCAAACACTCCAGTCAGACACTTGTCTGTATGTGGTTCTTAATTGATGCAGGCACATATGGAAATAATGCGCAAATAATCTAACTGTTAGAAATTATTGTTGGGAACAACTTATAGTTTGTGAATTATTTATATATCTTACCTTTTATACATTTTTTATCACTATGTATATTTTTTTACATATGCTGCTATGTACCACACATACATAAAAACAGACAATTATTTATTAGGGAAACTGTTTCATCACAGTTTATAGAAAGAAGTTTTGTCTAAATGAAGCTAATGGTGAATTATTGCAGACTGCAGATTTCTGAGAGCAAGAGAGCTAACATAAAAACATAAGCAATATCATACCTGTCTTCCATGCCTGACATGTAATATCCATTCAATATTTTGTCTTTGATCCATGTGACAGCTTTCTTCGTCGCATTTGGCACGTCAGGATCACTGAGATGCTTCTTGTATATCAGCGCCAGACCAGACATTGCTTCTTTTCTAATCTTAAATTTTTTATCTAACGTCCGTTCTTTGACGAACTCCAAAAGATCTTCAGAATCGGACACCACTTGAAAGTCGTTTTTGGCTGTAGTTACAATGGCCATAACCACCTGTTAGGATGTGAAATAAAATGATGACATAACCCATTATCTTTATAGACATTATCAGTTAAAAAGCATTTTAAAAAATTAAACTTCAGCATTACCTGATATCGAACATTCTCTTCCGAGTCGTGCTGCCTCATTTTGAGAGTTTCCGTGATATCCTTCCTCAAATCGGGATGATTCAGCAGAAAGTGCATCGAATACTGCACACATTTTGTTCTAATTCCTATGCTGATATCGTTGAACCTCCCCAGAAAGGCTCTCCACAAGGCAGGATGTCTCTTGGGCAGCTCAGAGTCCTTTTCGCTGAACATCTTAGCCAAAAGGGCCACCGCAGCTAGTCTGTCACCCTCCATAGGACTCTTCAGCTTGCATTCCAGCTGAGGAAGGACTGCGATCAGGATTTGAGGACGGATATGGTTCAGCTCGTAGATGAGGTCGTATACTTTGCCGCAAATCTGGAGGTTTTTGTCCTCTGTGAAAAACCAAGATAATAGTAAGCTCGAAGCTGCTTGTAAAGGGCTAGTATTTCACTATTAGTAAAACATTATAGTGTTATACAAATGTAGTAAAGGACATATAAAGATAACCACATATACTTGGATATACACTGAAATATTGTTTTGGAAACTATTGCTTGAACAGCTTGTGAAACTCAACTGCTGTTACTCTCAATGCTAAATATCACAAAACCTTATCTGTATGCCGATGATACTCAGTTGAAATTTTCGTTTTCTCATACCAATGCGCAGACGGCTATGACTCTGCTAAATGAAGATCTTAGCAATTTGGCTACTGAAAGTACTGCTCATCAATTGTCTATTAATCCTCTAAAATCCAAAGTTATGATGTTTGGTAGGCATAAAAAGGAGGTTGCAGAGAAATTTAAAATTGCAATAAACAATAGTGATATCCCTCACACGGACGCTGCTATGAATTTAGGGTTATACATGGACAGTGATTTGAGATTTACGAAACATATTGATAAATGTGTCGGCCGTTGTTATGGTCGTCTGAAAATGTTATTCCCATATCGCCACGTTTTTTCAACTAAACTTAAAACGTTACTTTGTGACATGCTAGTTTTGTCTCTGCTGAATTACTGTGACTCGGTCTATGGGCCTTGTTTAACAACACAATATATTAATCGGATTCAGCGGGTACAAAAGTCATGTCTTAGGTTTATTTATGGTGTGCGAAAATTCGAACCAATTTCATATAAGTTGTCGGATACAGGGTGGTTGAATATGCAAAACAGAAGAAAATTGCACTCTGCAGTTTTATTTCATAAAATTGTCGTATATAAAACGCCACCATATTTATATAATAAGATCACTTTTAGAACTGATATTCACAATATCAATGTTAGGTTCAAAGGTCTAATTTCTCAGCCACCTCACCGTTCAGCTATTTTCAATAGATCTTTTTCATACAATATCTGTGTGTTGTACAACCACATTCCCATGAACCTCAAACTTATGTCTGTGTCAGCATTTAAACGTAACTTTAAAAATATCCTCATATCTGCAACTAGTGCTTGAAGCAGCAATTGTTACTTAGCATTGTATATATTAGTTGTATGTGCTTAGTGTTTTAATTAGGTTTTTTTTGTTTGTTCTTTTGTAACTTAACTAGTATTTGTGTGGTTTCCCCCTAGGGCTAATACTTTGATCAGTCCTAGACTGTTATTAGTCCTTTTTGCATTTGTCGTTTAGGGATTTACTTTTTCTGTATTTAATTTTATTTTGTTTCACTATGTATAAATGCAAATAAATACTATTATTATTATTATTATTATATGCTACCTTGCCTAATATATTTAGCTGGCTAATTCACCATAGCAAAAGTTATAGCTATTGACGGGTAAACAATAACTTCCAAATATCTATCATAACTTTAAACCATGCAATGACCTGATAAATACTCAAAAACGACGCTAGTTTCTGGTTCGCAGAAGAAAACATCAGATTCTAAAATTTACCTTTTCCCAGTATCAGCACTTGATTGAAGAAAGCTTGTATGTAAGGCTCAAGAGTTTCGGACGTCTTGATGATCAGTTCTCTAGCTAAGTAATATGCATTTTTACGTTGAGTTTTATTCGGCTCAACAATATTTATCAAGATTATGTCCAACAAGTCATTGCTGACAATGTCACTCTCAGAGATCAATGGGCTCAATACATCCAACATGAAACTTTTTACTCTACCAGAGTGTTCATCATTCACTATCTGCAATACAATTTTTCTAATTAGTACTGTGCACTATTATATAAGCTGCAGAGTCTCTACTGTAATGAGGTGAACATATGACCTAGGTCAAGGTTGTACCTACCAACTGGCTAGATAGAGACAGGGTATGTAAGACAAACACAATTCAAACTCCAATAATAACAGCTATTATAAGACAGAGGCAAATGTATTTATTAATTACAAAATACAACAATCAATTTTTTCATATCTTTGGCTACACAAAAAAGCTTTACTACAACCTGGAAGATAACTAGTTTGAAAGTCAAGTTTGTCAACATTTAGGGCCGGTTTCTCAATATCCAGTTAAAAGTGTCAGATAGGTAGCTGCCAGTTAGCGTTTCTATGGATATTAAGTCAGATACATGAATTCATAAGTTAAACCTTCAATTATTTAAGCAATTTATCTCACAGTCAACTGTTAACTTCCAGATAAATATTTAACTAGACATTGAGAAACTGGCCCTCAGACAGACGAACCACCCTTAATAGTTTTTAGTGACTTAAAAAATAATCAGAGGCCCAAGAAACCAAATTTTAATCAGAAGCGTTTGAAGCATTTTTTAGAGACTCCCAATTATTAACTAAAGACAATATGGCATAAGATATACTACATGGGTTGAAAGACATCCCCCTCAATTTGATCGAAAGCTTATTTTTTATAGCTCTGAATCAAAGAAATCTAAAAATTAGTGTCAGGAATACACTTACACTTTGAAATGAATAATAACATTTAATTGATATTTTTCCAATAAATTTATTTTGATCAATGTTTCCATGCCTGTTTCTTTGCAGCCTTGCCAAGAAAGCTTATAAAAACAATCTAAGAAACCTTTTGCTACCTATAAAAAATGCTAAGTAGTACTTGAAAAAATACTTACATTAAACATAAGATGAAACAATGCGCAGAAGATCTCCTGGCAGTCTTGTAATTCAAAGCACATATTAAATGATTTCACATATGCAAGGTTCTCTAGGAGATAGAAGTATCTTTTGAATGCTGCATCCTTCGGGTCTTTAAGACCAGAGAGTTGTGTGATCAGGAATAGAAAAATAGTTTTCACCTGAAAAGTAAACAATGTCAGTCTACAACTGTATTTAATGTAATAATCTCTATTTCGTTTCTAATTTTCCATTTTCTTTTCCTACATATGTGTGCAAATTTACAGTATTTACATATCTACTAAGGACTAAGAGATTTTTGACTGACTGACTCTTCTGAGTATTGTGAAGGTTCTAAAGACAAATTATTATTACAGTAGTTGCACAATTTCAAAATACTGCAATATTGAAGCTATTGATCCATAGTGCAATCTTTAGTCTGTAGACCTACCTGTTCAGGATCCTTGTATGGTGCATCAGGTGCATAGACCCTGAGAACATCAGCGATACAGCATGCAATCAGCAACTGTACATCCCTTGAGGGATGATTCAAGAATTGATCTTCAACTAGGTGCAATGATAGAGGTATATACTGTTTATAAGCTCCGTCATCTTGACCCATTGCTTGCAAGGTATGTGCCAGTGTCTTTAGGCGTCTGATGAGCTCATCTGTGTTGAGGTCATCACTGATTGGGCGACATCCTGTTGGGTACACTATCTCAGACATCTTGCCACTTACAACTCAATTCAGCTGTGAACATACAAAATTGGAATTTAATAGATTGAATCAATACTGTCTCAAGATTCATTAGACCACTTAATATATGTATATGGAAATATGGACTTCATATTTCTAATTCTTTAAGAGTACATAGTATTTCATATTAGGGATGTTTTAGCATGCAGATCAGGGCATATGGTGGAATTATAAAATTATACATAACTAAGAGCAAAAATGGAATTGTAGCATATCTCTGGCCTGTAAGGAAAACAATGACAAACTTAGCTATCATCAGACAGCATTTAGCGGACAGTTTGATTATTCATGGATTTTTAACATATAACTCCCAAATATAGTTGTTAGTAGTTGGTGAGTTAGAATCACCAACCATATATATGCTATAAGCATGAAGACTTTAATAACGAAAACTAATTATAAATCTACCACAGCTAAATTATACACTGTGTCCCAGGACGAATCCCAAAAAAAGAAATCGCACTTAGGTTTCAGAATGTGAAGCCCATATAAAAAGGAATTATTCTGAATTCGCATTTGTTTCAGGGAAATCAACTTTTGAAGTTTGGTTGTAATGATAACTGAAACGTGTGTGGCCCACTTTCACTTTTGGGAACTCCTTGCAAAAACAGAAAAGGTTGGATTACATTAACAGGTATTTTGAATGTTTTTGTCAATTGTTTACAGCAAATATCATACGATGTATTGCTTGTATGGTATGATAAAGAGGCCCACACATTAACAAATTTATGATCTAATTGAGAGAATTTCAACTTTTTTGCTATTAAAAATAAACATATAATTTAATCATATTATCCCACAAGTCAGTGCCTGAAATAATCCCTTAAAGTTTTCGGGAATCGGACATGGTATATACAACTGAATTTTTATATGTGCCTACTTCCTGGTAGAGATGTAACGAACAGGTTTTTAATCAGTATTATGTAGAAAAAAATTGTGAAAGGTTTTTATTAAGAAAAAGATGATTTATGCTTTATCCACAAATTATTGTTTAAGTCTACTAAAAAAATGGTGCATAATCCATGTGCTTATTTGCTTGCTGCTTGGATGGTTGCTATTGATAATACAAGTTAAATCTGGCAATTTATAGATTTTTCATCCATCCTCATCTAATCAGTTTGGTTTTGTTTTTACATTGGCAACAGTACATAAGTAAGTGATAAATAATAATAAACTGTTTATTTTGTTTGCTATATTTAATCAATGGCACATTTGCTGTAACACTTTTATTTCAGTTTTTAAATACTCATTTTAAGTTACATCTTGCTACTATAAATGTAAAATTTGTATTTTTACTGCCTGTTAAGATTCCAAATGAGATCATTAAAAATTAATACTATAATCATGCTTCTCTGGCCCATTAATAAAAATACATATGGCCTTTATCAAAGTTAGGGTGACCATATACTTCACAGATCAATTCTGGATGCTGGGCTTGCCAGGGGGTTAGCAGACTGTGTGAGAGTGAGAGAGATGGCATCAGGTGACAGTAGTACCTGTTTTTTGCCTATCCATTAACTGTATGGGTTTATTTTGCTGTATATTTTGCCAACTATTTTCGATTAGAGGTCAAATTCCTAACATTTTACTGAGTTTTCGGATTCTGCCCGGACACAAAATTTAGCTCCAATTTCCTGACATGTCTGGGATTTTCCGGACTGATGGTCACCCTAATCAAAGTACAAAATTTGGCAAAAATTTTTGCCCTTTTTGAGAGTAATTTGAATCTAATTTGAAATCTATAGCCTACTTTTTGCTTTGGAGAACATTGATCAGATTGTATTTCTAACTCCCCAGTGGACTATAACTCAGTATGGCTGATCAATGTTTTCCAAACCAAAGAATTAGTCATCAGTTTTCATATACTTTGTTGTTGGATCTTGAATAAGATGGAAGTATAGTCTCATCTTGCCGTTGCAGTACATGTGTCATATTACTTACTTATAAGGCAGACAGTCATTTTGGCTTTATCACAATGCAAATGCAACACTGCATGTTCGCTAAAATCTCAGAATCTTCAATCTAACTAGGCAGATACTTGGCAAAAAACAAAAGCTGTTTCCTGTCACTTATTTCACATTATTATTGTTCATCAAAGTTTGTACTTTCATAAAAGGCACAGTAGTTCCTGAAATGTTAGGATCTTCCAGCATATTATATGGTTTTTTCTTGATAGGCCAATGAACCACTATTATTATGAATTATTGATGAAATACAGTAATAAAGGTAAATTTTTAAATAAATGTCTGCACCTAAGCCAAAACTAATTCAAATGCTGAGATCTGAACTATATTTTCCTAAAATACTAGCTATTGATATTTTATTCTCCTTATCAAAAGGATAAATAAAATATTTTAAAAATAAAAAATACAAATATGATAATAAAATCATATCAGACATTACATTATTTTGCAGAATGTAATATTTTTATACTTGTATGCTCATTTAGTTTTTAAAACAGTTTCCAAATGGGGAAAACAGCTCTAGTTGTCAAAGTATAGACTAAAGGTTCAATTGGTACAATTTATGTGAACTGTCCACAAACTCTAAAAGGACTATTATCATTTTATTTCATAGTTCTGGGATCTATTCTACAGTTCAGTGAACATGCATACCTAAAAAACATATTTTCACAACATAACAAAAATGCTTCTAAAGAAATGGTACCTATTCAGAAATATAAAGTATAGCTTTTTGATAAATTTATTTATACAATATATAGTAAAGTATAGTAGCTTGCAGTAAGTATTTTGTCTGGAAGAACAGAGTTTCAGAGATCTAAATACTACGGTTTGGAAAACTTCCGCGAAACCGATCAAATACGCCAAATGTAGTGTTGAAATCGTGGCCAGATGCATCAATACCATTAGGCCATAAAGATTTATCTCGGGCAAACAGCTAAAATCCACTATGTTTTTGGGAAAATACACTTTTGAATGTTGTGATAAACCTGTGAATAAGGTATTGCTTACCTGTAAAGTGGAAATCCAGTGAAAACGTTACAACTACTACCGACTATTTGATATTGGGGTAGATCAGTCTGTTTAAAAACTATGTAGAGAATACTCATAAAATAAAAACATAAACATCACAAACACCTCATTTCTAATTCAACGTAGCATTTTCTGTAGGTTTCTTAGGGGGAAACTGGCAGTTTTACAGCATTTTTTCAGTAAACAGGGACGCTCACAACAACAGAACACATGAAATGACACCAAACGGCAAACGAATTGATCAAGTACGCTCTTAAGCTAGCCGTTTTAGTGTTGAATACGTCAGAACATAAAAAGAAATTCCCTATTTTGTAGAACGTGTCCTTTGAATAACCAAGAAATTTTAATTTTTTTATGTAAAAACGCTCATAGCCTCATAACCACGATTATATGACATGTAAACTAAAATTGAGAAAAAGGAGTATTCAGTTATTGATGGATATTTCAACAACCAAGATACAGTGACAAGAGAAAGTAGTGCTAAGGAACTGTCAATATTTTTTGATGTTGTATGCCCTGCGTTGAGTTTGTTCGTTTGAAATTTCTTTATTCATACACAACACAACCTACACAGCTACCCTTATAAATAAAATAAGCAAGGCATAATTATTTTTATTGGTTTCCTATTTTGTGCTTTTTAATAAATATTTGACTACCTGTAACATTTTGACATTATTCAGATTTCATATAATAGTGATTTGAGATAAATTTCGACACCTAGAAAACAGCAAAGCTTCTAAAAATGTAGTGCAACGTTGCCAGACTTTTGACTTTAGCATTTCTGTTATGCTTTACGATTGGGTAGAATACGTTATGTTATAACCAAAACCAACGACGCGAGACGCGACGTGCCACTGAGTTATTTGGCGTAGCTGGACAATTTGGAGACTGTTACATTAAGTTACATTATGTTGTATACAGTTTTTGCTTGAAATTAAAGGCAGAATTGACTTACCTAATAGAATCCTATGTGTTCTATTTTCCATTTAAAGTAATTCAGCCTTGGCACGCTACAATTTTATGAATAACCCGGGCCTGTATTAATATTATATAATTATTTCAATTTTTCGAACATAAAACTTTTGTTTTAACATCTTTTCGACAACTCCTATATTTTACGTAATAATCGGTCGCTTCCAACTTTGCGGTACGCTACGATCTTATTTTTATTGCTTTAGTATACGTAAAAAACGTCAATACTTTTCTTTAAAACTATTTCATATATATATTATCTTGAATGTTTACGTATAACGTGCATAAATGTATATATTAGGTAGTTTTCGTTGTTCTTAATTAATCTTACCGCTTCGGTTAACAAATACGTTGTCAGAACCGCTATTTTGACAGATAAATAAATAGTTTTGGGAGCAAGACACCACTGTAAGATGCCCCCTAACCTTATTTTGAGCTACAACTTTGACACCATAACGTCAAAATAGCAGATGAGTATTGTAAAGGTTGTTGTTTGAAAGAAAATCTATAATTCAATAGTTAGTGTTCGCTATAGTTTGCCCTAAAATGATGGAAGACTACCGGTACATGTTTTCCTTCTCCTTTTCTTCAAATTTTTTCAACACATATTGTATGTGTTCTCTGACGCCTCTCACTGATACATGTTTTCCAGTTGCCTCTAAGAAATTGGCAATCACCAGGTTTCATTTGGAAGGATCCACATAAGGATTATTTGCCAGTATTTCTGTTAATAAAATTTGGTCGTCTTGCTCGATAAAACAAACTCTGACTCTTTTTATTATTTGTAACACAATCTTTGAGATTGACGAATTTGGAAGCATTTTTGTAAAACGACGGATAATAAATTGTTGCAGATCTACTCAAATTCAAAACCAGTGTCACTGTCAAAACCAAAACAGGTTATGATCTAATTTTTATTCGTGCTGCGCATGCGTGTCGCTTCGTTAATCGCTATGGCCGCTATCGTCCGTACCGGCATTTAGCGGTTGCGATATACGTACAACGAAATGCAAATGTCAAAGTTGTCAAATAGCGTTAAACGGAAAATCACTTTTTAAGTAACGAAAACTGCCTATTGTTTCTAACCTAGATTTAGTTATTTTTAATTTTTATAACCTGCTACATTGCTTTATACCAATTTTAATTTTGTAGCTTAAAAATTGAAGACTTTAATAAAAGAAAGAAAAAATCTTTATTGTGTTGTTAAAATGCTGATAGCAGTTATTTATTACATCCCCTTGTATTGACGCCACGCTACGTCACTGAATTATTTTATGTAGAAGTGGACAGTGGAGAAAACTGACGTCTGACGTCCTATTAATTCCATTTTCGCATTCTTTTAGTTCTCATCTGACAACACCGTATAAATCAATCTGTAGCTCTTGCGGCTATCTTCATGACAGAGCGTGCAAACATATTCACACCAGAGCGCATTTGTAACAGATGAAAAGTTGCGAAATTGAATATGGCGGATTATGTCATGTGTGAATGTTGTGATTATTGAATGATGTTTATGTATGTTTTTCTTTGTGGTCATTCCCCCAAATTATCCAGAAACAACATTCCTCAAAAGGGTTTTTCAAATCGCGTAATACTGATTAGTTGTGGCTGTATAGCAGGTGAGTGTTATTAGAGTATAGTTTAATAAGGTCACCTTATCACTCCTTTGTTATGAATATTAAGGAAATAGTCAAATGTACATTGTTAATATTGTTGTTCATTTATATTATATCCACGGTTTGAACTTTCCTCACATGCACATTACATTAAATATGTAAATCACTCATGAGAAATAAAATTGAACAACCAGTTGTGGGATGTTACAAGAGACATGACAAATCAGCATAATAAACAAGAATCCACAGAGTACCAAAAGGAAATCAGAACAGGAATATAGGTATTCAACATACTGCTATTACAGTACAAACATTACAAAAAAAAGTTTGTCATTATGACTATTCAAAGAACACATTGCCATGAATGTATAAAAAGAAACTTGACTACTGATTTGTAAAT
Source organism: Callosobruchus maculatus (assembly GCA_951848785.1). Classification (NCBI taxonomy): domain Eukaryota; kingdom Metazoa; phylum Arthropoda; class Insecta; order Coleoptera; family Chrysomelidae; genus Callosobruchus; species Callosobruchus maculatus. Next base: position 481,843 of record CATOUR010000120.1, on the reverse strand, counting down.
TAGTTTGCTGTCGAACAGCATACTACTTGATATAAGTAACCTCTAAATAAATACATCTTGCATACTGTAACTGCTAAAACCTAAAACATACTCTCCTGTGCAACGAAAATATGAGGGGTCTAGAATTAGAATGCGCCATCTCCAAAATCTTGAATTTCTCAGGAAATAAGAAAAACGTGTAAGTCAATTTATTTTAGTGTTACTGGGTTTCTTGCTTTATGTAAGTACTATGTAGCATATTAACGATTCAATACTTGAAGGATTAAACTAAGTATCAGTGAATTTGCCTGTTATTTAACTTTTTTTAATGGAGATAGCAGATTTTGATGACAAAAGTTTGGACATAGCACGTTTTGAAGACGAGCATGATGAATATGCAGATTTTCGTGCGATGTTTATTCTCGGGAATAATCAACAGTTCTATTATTTTAATATTTATTGAGACAGAATCTAAAAACGGGACTTAAATTTTCTACTTTTTATTACCAACTTTTGAAACAACAAACTGATATTCTGAAAAATATTTAAACAAAAGATCCAGAAAAAACATTAGGTTGATAGAGTAACGGGTGCACATTGAGATGTTTCTAGCACATTCTTCCATTTTTTATACAGTTATTTAGTCTAAAAGCAGCAAACGTCTAGAAAAACCAACGAAATACGTTGAGAAACAGCAGTACAGTAACCACTGTTTTTGACAGCTCTCAGCCACACATGCGCTAATTACTTTTAGAAGGAGATTTAGCAGAATTTGCTTACAAATACATTTATTTTTCGACTCCAATGAAAATTAACTACTGGGAACATGCAAAAGGTAAATTAGTGGAGTTAGCGGGTTTTAATTCTAGACCCCTCATATGTTCTTAACTGAGGAATATCAATAAGCCATGTATAAGCTTAGTTAAGTCCCTGAATCTAGGGGGGCTTAAGCCCCCCCCTCAAGATACAATAAACTCAACAGAATGTTACTGATTGAATTACTTTTGGGGGAGCTAAGCCCCCCCCCAAGCCCCCACCTAACTCAGCCTATGAATCTATACCTGAAGTTGTACAGCAGAAATATGTGCAATGTCGGTTGCATAGCATCTTTCAAGTAGGGGAGGGAAAAATTACTTTTGAAGGAACTTGAAATTGATACATATACATATAGAATGAAAGACAAAAATGCACAAAAAAACAAAAATAAAAAAGGGTGGCAATTTTAAAAATATATATTAATATACAAAATGTTACCTTGTCAAATATTCAGCCCTAGTACTGAGTACTGCTCTACCAGAAATAACGGAATGACAATATTTGGAAGGTAGAGGTATCAAAACTACCTACAATTCTATAGTACTGACACCCTCTATGATGTTGCAAGAGGTAAGTTAGAGTCCAGTATCTCAGAATATTGCAATCTGAAGTAGGGCTGTATAGCAGAGTGGGTAACACTCTGTAAGTAATAACTTGTTGAGGGTAAATAGTAAACCTCAAGAGAAGTTATGAGCCTTATCAAGAAGTTAAAATTGAATAGTATTAAGCAACATGTTTGATTATTGTATTTTGTTAATCCAACCTTATAACCAGCCACATATAATTCCTTATTTATTTTACACCCAATAGTCAAACATTTCCATACTTTATCAGTATGGTATGTTTTTTATTTGGGCAGTTCACCAGACCATGCAGCAAAACCTTACACAGTATAAAAATTTAAATGTTTAATAATATAGAGGGTGATGCAATACAAAAAATGGAGTCAAGTTGATTGACTCAATACTTCCCACACATAACAGTTGCAACCAAATCATCGCCTGCCTGTCTTCAAAAAAACATCCAACACAAAAACTAGTAAATAGTTTCCTAAATCTCTCCGTAGGAACTGACACAATTCAGCTTCAACTGGATGAAAGGAAACAATCAGAAACCCCCAATTTGCTTAAAAACGAAGTTTGAGCTAATTTATATTTTTAATTTTTTTATTATTCCTGCGCCGCCACTGACACGTTTTTTGAAAACCATACGCGCTTTTCATCCTTGCCGCGGTTATAATACTGTGTCTAAATTTCATTAAAATCAATTCCATAATTTCCATGTTACTAAATTCAGAACGATCTCGTATGTATACATCAGACAATCAGACAAAGTCCCTTGATTTCTGTAATAGCCAAGGCAATGTTCGGATGGACCTAACAAACGTCTATTATGCCGCTAGGTCGTTCTTTCACAGGTCAGTGGACAGCCTATTATGAATGGAATAAATTTTTGAGTTTTACAACCCCGCACCCACTAACCACCCCAATTTCACCACCACCCAAAAAAAAGTAAAAAATGATCAGAAAACCCTAACGCTCAAAAACAAAGTTTGAGCTATTTTTATATTTTTAGTTTTTTATCATTGCTGCGCCGCCACTGACACGATTTTTCCAATACATGCGCGTTTTCCATCCTCGCTGCGGCAGTATTACTGTGTCAAAATTTCATTAAAATCAATTCGATAATTTTTGCGTTATGCAATATAGAACGATCTAAAACAACACTCATATGTATACATCACAAATTCTAAGTCCCTGGGTTTCTATTATAAGCAAGGCAATGTTCGGATGGACCTAAAAAAGTGTATTATGCTGCTTCATTCACAGGTCATTAGACAGCCCGTTATGGATACAACAAATTTTTCAGTTTTACAACCCCCCACCCTCCAACCACCCCAAATTCACCCCTACCCAAAAAAAGTAGAAAACGATCAGGAACCCCTAAAACGCCTAAAAATTATCAGAACATTACCTACTTCGATACCACAACATGTTGCTGCCCAAATTTCATCACAATCCATGCAGCGGTTACTGATATTACGACGTTAGAAAAACGCCAACAGACAGACCGACGGAAATGATTGATATGGATTTTCGTTATTTAGACATCATAACATGCCCAAAAAGTGTATTATCTCGAAATCGAAAATTTTCGCGATCCCAATACTCCCCTTACCTGTCGGTGTGGGAAGTAAAAGTACAATACTGGTGTGTAAACTTCATGACCAACCATAAAATTAACGTCTTTACTGCTTTATAGATACTCAAAAACCCTTAAACAATGTTTAAAACTTTTTTCAATAGCGACTGTTTCTGGATTGTCTTAAAAACTCAGTATATCTAATAAATTGAATTCTTTGGTTGGAGGATTCTATTTTGTATATTTCAACCATTTTCTTTAGCAACTTCGACATCCATCTGTAATATTATTATTACTATAGTTCCTTCAGTTTAGCTCCCTTCTTGGTTTTAGCAATAGGTTTTCAAAACTAAAATCCTAGAGAGATCAATGAACCATTGTACTGATAAATATTTTACAAAAAGGGAATTACATTTTTAAATACAAAGAATATAATATAGCAGATCAGGATTTATCTGATTACTTTATTTAGTTTGTTTTCCAAGACAGAGTAGCCATAAAATCAACAAGTCTAACAGTGATAGTGATATTTTTTCCAGTACAGTCAGTTTCATTTCAAACTTTGACCTTAATGTCCAGTTTGAATTGATAGCCAAGCAACATTATTATTTATTATATAGGGTGAGTCCTAAGTTGATACTTTTTTTACTGTGTACAGAAGTCGTTAAAATAAGGAACTTTTTTAAGTAACTTTTTTCGGTAACCTGAAAATTAAGCAAGGCACTGAATCAGAAAAGTAAATCTGGGCTTGTGTATCAAGTCATACCTAGTCTGTTTATGTTCAGTGTGCTTAAACCCATTTCTTATATAGAACGGCTGTAGTGATGCTTCACCTGCGCCATCTGCTGGTCATGTCGCGTCTGGGCAACCCAGGTAGCGGAAGCTGCACTCGCGACTGCTCTGGACGCGGCGAGTGCTACAATGGCACTTGCATGTGCAATATCAGGTTCACAGGCGAGCTGTGTGATGGCCCCAACCTTCCCTATCATGCAGGCATTGGGGGAGTCTTCTGTTTTATTGGTAGGTATTGCTTATATAATGCGGACTTTTGGTGATGTATGATTAGAGTAATAATAAGTATATACTATTCGTTATTTCTCCATTGTGTACAGGGTGATTGGTAATTCGATACAGATATTTGAGGTGGTGATAGTAGAGGTGGTAAGCTATAAAATTGATCATAATTCCATATCGAATTCCTAATAGTTTATGAGATGAATTGAATTTCTGCTAAAACACCCTCCAAACGAAAAAGAAAGTGGTCATGTATCAAACACTTCGTATAATCTCAAAATCAGCATCTGTTGAAAAGTGAGTTGAAGAAGCATATAAAAAAAAATGAATTTATCATAAAAAGTCGCCGAATAATTAGCTGTGCCCTTTACGGTAAAAACATGCCCATCTTTCTAGTTATCCATTTCCATTGGCATCATAAACTTGTTGTAAATATGATAAACACAGGTAATAAGATTGAATTTAAGATCTGAAAGCATGATGGATCTCAGAAGGTACAAAGTTACAACAGATCGTTTGGCGAAAGCTTGATGTCATCGGATTTCTAAGTTTGTTGAATAATTTACTTTTGCATCATGGTTACTCATAAAAAGTGATCGATTATTGACCCTCAATAGCTTGGTGGGGTTATTCGGCCGGCGTCGATACGCTTTGCTATCTAAGCGCCGTAACATTTCACTACTTGACGTTTCGCCAACCCGGGTGCATGGCAGCCTCCGAAACTGTTACCTCTTGGTCGAACTGAGTGAAACAGTTCCGCGATCCCTCATAGACAGAACCGAAACAGTTTCTTGAGAGTTTCCGGAAAGGTAACAGCTTCTGAGGATGCCATCCACGCGTGTTGGCGAATCTTCAAGCAGCGGAGCACGCCGACGCTGGCCAAATAGCCAATAACCACTTAGTTGATTAAAGCATGGACATGAACGCTTTCCTTCAAAGGAGAGGATATATTACTTACCTATGCCCATGTCGATAATAATTTATAATTCCCTATTTTGTTACTGCAGGCCTAGTTTGCGCTGTTCAACTGGTGATGTGCATAGTCTCTGAATATACCAGGCTTAAAGCTCCCACATGGCTGAAAGCTTGTAAAGTCACTACACAGAAGCTGATCTATTTCGTCATGTGCATTGCCAGCTTGCTGAGAGGTGCATACTTCATTTTTCCAGTGAGTATTGCACATCATACATTTGTTATATTTTATAGGAGGCCAAACTTGTTTTATGCGTCCTCTAAGTGTCTGGATAACTTATATCATATCATAAAAATAGGTGGTATAGTCTTAGTCCAGGCGGTAGGGGTTTTTTGACAGCAAAAGGTCCGAAAGATATGAAATTTGGTGGGATGATAGACATGGGTCCCTCGAGTGTTGCCGCTCGAGGGGTGAGGGGGTGACAACTCTGTTTTGCGACGATTTTCGAAAAATAGAGGTGTTTTGGTAAATGATATCGAAAAAAGCTTCAAATGATTTATGGCGAGAACAAAATTATGCATAATTTTGGTCTTTATATTTTTCGTGTGGGACCAACAGTTTCCGTCCTACACTGCGTCAAAGTTAGGGGTTGATTTGTGATTTTCACATTTTCATTTAAGGGCGGATTAAGGCGAAGAACTATCAAAAAGTCGTGTAACATTTTTGATTCCTTAAAAGAATGTTATGTTCTCATACTTTAATTATCTATAAATTTCATTTCTTTTCGACCTTTTGCTATCAAAAGCCCCTTTTTACGACGTAACGATTGGACATATTGGACAACATATTTGAGATCCATCATCAAGTCACCATATTTTGTTGGGTTTAACATTTAATCCTTTGGGAGAAAAATAATGATAGCTATTAAAACGTCGTATATTATGTATATTAGTATATTAATGCTCACAAGTTCATGAAATCATATAGTTGTATATCAATATGCACTTTATTGAACACAAATACAACGCAGTATGGTATCAAATGCAGGATTGATGTATATTTTTTATAACTGGAAAGGAGATTAGTATATCAGAACAAACAAGCAAATAAACTGTGTCTAATTGAATTTGATTGAAACAAAGAACTCTTTAATCACTTCGTAAACAACCCATGCTTAAGTACGCTGAAATAATGATCCACTTGAATCAAGCATTAATTATTATAAAACTGCAAACAGGTGTGTTGAATTTATTTCACTATCAATGTACTACATTGATACACACTAATGTGCATTGCATTTTTTGATATTTAGGTAGGAAGCTTGCTCTGACATGAGACTTTATTGTCACTCATTTGGATACCAAATAGATAAATACTTTTGGAACATTCCAACACTTATTTATTATCACATAGTGAGAAAGTTAAAATGGATATTTTTCATTGTGCTTCACTGGTCCATAAATAAAAACTACTTATACTTGAAGATAAACCTTACTGGCGTTTCAGCAACCTCTGTAGCCTTTATCAAAGACTTGGCTTGTTTGCATCCCTCACTTTGCCTCCACTGTTCCTATATAAAATTAAATCACGATTGAATTTCTAATGGGGTATTTTGCAACTTTCTAATATTATCTCTTTAATCGCTGAAATGCATTGTATGCATCTAATTTATAATAATAGCTCTGTTTGTTCAAATTTTTTCGGTCCACGTGGAGTAAAAATAGAGTTTCAAAGTCCTCCCTTATCCCTTTGATGAGTGAACTCGTTTAAATCTGTTTGAGCTTCCTAGCTAAGAAAATAACCAATAACAAATGATTTTTATTCAGGATTTAGATAGAATGTGACTATGTAAATTTGCATTAAGCGTAGATTACGTTGTTATGTTGTTAAAATTTTGTCTAGTTTTTCTACAACGGATGTAAACTTTATTTTGTGTTTATTTACTTTTCCACTTTATCACTGAATAAAACTGAATTTTAGTAAATCAGATTTATTTTACTGCACGGTTTTTCTATTTTTTACATTATTATGTAATTAGCATTTAGCTGAGAATTGATTCCGGTTACTTTCCACGATTTTACTTTATATCATTCGGCAGCACTGGTGACCGTTACGTCTTTATCGACCTGTCACTAGTGTCACGTATACATAACCTCCCCCTTGTGTCACGACTGTCACGGTATTTAATTGACCCAAATAAAACACGAAATAATGTAACCAAACGTCCGTCAATGTCAATAATTGAGGATGTTATGCTTGTAGACAGCGAAAAGTGGTCAAACGGCAAAGTAGAGTCACATTCTAAGGCTGGCTTCACGAAAGGCTTATATGACTTCACGCTAGGATTCAGAACGTCACAGTTTTGGCGCGGAATTTCATGTTTGAACTTTGAAGAGGATTTAAGCCACCTCCTGTTCAGAGATTAAAGTTAAAATATTTGTTACGTGGTTTTTGGAGACGTAAAATCAATACGCCGTATGTTTCAAGGAAAAATCTGATCAGTGTTCTCCAAACCAAAGAGTAGGCCATGTTTTTTCATGTTTCCTTATGGTTTGAGATCTTAAGACACTCATTGACTCTTATTTTGGATATATCAACAATGTGAATGCAACACCCAAGATTGCAGAATCATCTTTAGTTAGTTAGGAGGTTACCAAAAAACAAACGAGGTTTCTGCGCACAGTTGATATTTTTTCATTATTTTTTTTATTTTGTACTTTTTACGAACTAATGTTTATTTGTATACTTAACGAATAAATATATTGATTGATTGATAATGGCCACTGAGGTAAACGAAACGTCAGTCAAGTTTATATTCAGGTGTATATGGTTTTACTAATGGGCCGGTCAAGAGCGATGAAATATAGAGGAAACCACAGGATGACGTTTAGAAATTACATGTTTATTCTTGTTGAGTATGGTCATTTTTGCATGCATGCTGAGAGTTTTTACTTCCCACACCGAAAATTTTCGATTTTGAGATAATACGCTTTTTGGGTGTTTTATGATGTCTACATAACGAAAATTCACGTCACTCATTTCCGTCGGTCTGTCTGTCTGTGCGCGTTATTCTAGCCTCGAAAGCTCAGTAACCGCTACATGGATTGTGATGAAATTTGGGCAGCGATATGCTGGGGGGTCGTAGTAGATAATGTTATAATTTTGATAATCGGTGCATAGGCGGCGGAGTAATCAGCAAAAAACAAAAAAAAAATCAAATATTCCTCAAACTTCGTTTTTAGGTGTTTCGGGGGTTCCTGATCATTTTCTACTTTTTTTTTAGGTGGGGGTGAAATTGAGGTGGTTGGGGGGTGGAAGGTCGTAAATCTCGAAAATGTGTTGTACTCATGATAGGCTATCCAATGACCTGTAAAAGAAATAAAAAATAAAAACGCCTCAAACTTTGTTTTCAGGCGTTTTAGGGGTTCCTGATCGTTTTCTACTTTTTTTTTGGTAGGGGTGAATTTGGGGTGGTTGGGGGGTGAGGGGTTGGAAAATTGAAAAATTTGTTGTATTCATAATGGGCTGTCCATTGATATGTGAATGAAAAACCTAGCGGCATAATACACATTTTTAGGCTCATTCGAACATTGCCTTGCTCATTATAGAAACCAAGGGACTTAGAATTTGTGATGTATACAGACATACGAGTACCGTTTTAGATCGTTCTATATTGCGAAAATTATTCAATTGATTTTAACGAAATTTTGACACAGTATTACTACCCCGGCGAGGATGGAAAACGTGTATGTTTTGGAAAACTCGTGTCAGTGGCGGCGCAGCAATAATAAAAATACAAAAACAGCTCAAACCTTGTTTTTAGGCGTTTTAGGGGTTCTTGATCATTTTCTACGTTTTTTTTGGGTGGAGGTGAAATTTGGGTGGGGGGGGGGGAGGGTTGTAAAAAGATTTTTTGTACTCATAATAGTTTGTCCATTGACCTATGGAAGAAATACGTACCGGCGTATTTTTTTTGAATCCATGTGAACATTTCCTTGCCTATTACAGAAACCAAGGGAGTTTTCTGATGTATACATATACGAGTATTGCTTAATTTCGTTCTATGTATATTGCGCAAAGCAAAAATTATTAAATTGATTTTAATGAAATTTCGACACAGAATTGACTATCGCGGCGAGAGTGGAAAACGCGCCAGTGTCTAAAAAATCGTGACTGTCGCGGCGCAACAATAATTAAAAAACTAAAAATATAAAAACAGCTCATACTTCGCTTTTAGACGGTTTAGAGGCTCTTGATCGTTTTGCATCGTTCAGTTGAAGCATGCAGAATGAAAACTGTGGCGTCCTAGTTTCTAAGGAGGGAGACGCAAGAAACTATTTACGAGAGTTTTTGTGTTGGATGTTTTTTTGCGGGAGGGTGGACGATGATTTGGTTGCAAGGGGATTTCAGACTATAGCGTCATGCAATGGGAAAACAATAAAATGAACTCATTATTATGTTTGGGAAGTACTGAGTCAATCAACTTGACTTCATTTTTTTCATGTACGGAACTCGAAAATGAACAGAGGGTGGTACCGGGTTAATATATTGGGCGCTATTTTTTAAGTTTTTGAAATTGTAGTGTTTTGATTGAGTACCTTGTCTCTCTGCTTGACTACTTTAGTGTCCTTAGAATGGAAATGCCTTAGATAAGGAAAGAGAGGGGATACCGCACGCCTGTATGATGCTATATGAATTAGCTGTGACAGAAAACGAATAGCTGTCAAAGGAAAACAAATAATTTGATACCTTAGTATTTTTTTGTGACATTTAGCGTTTTTAAGACCAATTATTCAAATATAACATTAACATTCGAATCATAATGTCTTTGAGCATGTCAAGTGTAAACATTATATTTTTTAAGGCATGCTTTGGTTCAAATAAAATCAGTTTTTCAGTGACTTATCTGTTATAGCTTACACTTTGCAAGACACGATATCCGTCAAATGGAAGTTCACGGTTGAGTTAATGTTAATTACTTAAAATTAGAAATGTGGATGGTGAAATTGGCCATGCAGAACTCGTGAATAACAATATTTTAATAAATTTTATTTGAAAATAGATTATTTCTCCAAATAGCTTAACAATAATGTTAATCCCATTAGTTACCTCAATGCGACTAGCGCTTTGGTACTTTTTGGTAACAGAGATGTCAGACGCGCGTTCTGTTCTCCCTCTTTCCTTGTCTAAGGGAAATGCGTTCATATTAATACCTATACCAAAGAGTAGGTAACTAACCTATACTTCATTTCACTCTGGCCGACAATTCAATGTTGATTTTAATCGAAGATCTTTGAACCGCTTTGGAAACTAAAATATCGACATATTGTATTATTCGTATCAAGTGCATATGATCCACGGTATTTTAGATGTCCGTATAAGAACATCAATTTATAATACATTTTTCATTATAACTGTACTTCCTGATTAAAGCGCCAAAACTCAAACAGCTGGCAGAGTGCTGAGCCGACTAATTCAACTACCATATAATAGTTAGTACATAATTTGAGAGAGCAATAATATTGTATCTAACTCGTTTAATTATAACCTTGATAACATATAAATCCTCATTATCTTGATTACTGTTCTTTTTTATTTCACATTCACCAATTCTGAATAGGTGAAATGACCTTAAATTAACAATTTTCTTCAAAATGTACGTTGACGAATTTTAGTCATAAAAAGTGTTGTGGTAAAGACTGTGTTGCGAGCTAGCATTACTTCAGGTATCTTTGAACACTTCTTTGACAACTACATTTCCAGTTTTGAGGTGTACCTTGATTTTTACCCGGTGGCGATACAAATCTTTAAAGCAGCCCAGCTGTTGGATAACGATAACATTTACAATACTGTCGTTAGTGAATTATATCTGAAGCTTTCATTGTTTGAATACGATATTTTCAAGTGATTTTTATTTGTTCATAGTATGGAATCGATTGTTTTTTCATGCATATTATGATACGAGGGAACCAGAAATTTTTTTGTCAATTGCAGTCGATAGTTACGGGGACCTTGAGAAAAAGATTTGGTTCAAATTAGTAAGAATGTTTTTTTCAATTTTTAAAGTATTTAATATTTAGTAACAAATTGTTCTTGCATATTTTAAGATTCCGTTATTTAGTTTTACTCTACTAAAAGAAATTTTATTATTTTGCACACTGTTTACATATGACGAGTGGAAGATACCTTAGGAGAAGACTGTACAGCTCATTTCTAAAAAAAAAGTTATATAATGTAAGGTCCGATTTTCAAGCGTTTCAGAGATATTTCGTTTTTATTTATGTTTTGATTTTTAACTACCAAATACACTTAGTGGAAGGGCATGGAATTTCCTATCAGAAGGTGCCTTTATAGTACTGTAGCGTCGGCTGATAATAGGATTACAAGAGTTTAAAGTGACGAATACATCTTTCGATGATTTGTTGTTGATGCTTTGCGTGAATATAATAACAGTAAGCTTAAATACAAATAACAGACAAAATATCTGCAACAAAATTTTACAGTGGGAATATTTTTTCTGTATTTTGATGAAATTTTGGCTTTAAACTTACGCGCATACATTCGTAAAAATTATCAGGCACAAACTACCAGAAGCAGTTATTCGTTACAGAGACGATTCAGTGCTATGAAAGTACCGTTTGATGACAAATTTTATGCCTTTCTACACTGTGTTTTTAGTATTTGATAATAACAAAAGAAAATTAAATATCTCTGAAACAGTTGAAAATTGGACCCTACTTTATATGCCTCTTTGTTGGAAATGCTGTACGGTCTTCTCCTAAAGATCTTCCACTCGTCATAGAACACCCTTTATATTGGTTATGGAGCAATTTTTATATGGGGGATTATTATCCTTTCTCCTTTATTCCTTATTCGATTGATAGTAATTTGTAACCCTGCAATATTTTCAAGTTTATGAAATGTATCTGAATAGTATGAACATTTGTCACTCATTTTCCTTTTTTATGTGAACTGCACTGTAGTAAAATATAAAAAACGTTGTCTCAAATTATGTAGATATATCCTGCTATAATTTTTTTCAGGAATCATTCGAAAATGGTTGGTCAAGCAGTCTGCTGTCTGCATACTACCCATTGCTGCTGTCCAGTGCATCACTTATCGTCTGTTTCTGGGCTGAGGTAAGTGCAGTTGAATTTTCGTTTACAGAATAAAAGTTGTTTTGTTCTAACAAAGTATTTGAAAATATTTTCCAATGTAGGAAATCGCAATTTTATACTACACAGTAGTTTCCCATCTGTATTGATTGATTATGATGAAGTTGACAACAAAAAAAGTATGAGTACTAAACATCTTAGTATAATAATCAATAAAGCTCTAAAGTATTGGGTGTAGCAACAAAAGCAAACAATATTTAAAGTAATTTCTAAAACTTAGCCTATGTTGTCTCCTTGTAAAAATAAAAACGTAATTTACAAAAATGCACCCCCCCACACAAAAAAATATCGACAACCTTGGTTTCACAGACCCTCTAATAAAAATTACATACAGAGTGAGTCTAAAGTATGGAACGTCTAAATTATCTCGGAAATGGTTGGCACAATTTTCATGAATTTTGTGGTTGGGGGGTTTTGCAATACAGCCAGACTATCGTTGGTATTTACAATGTTGTCAGATCTACCCTTTTTCCGGAAATATAATAACCGTTCTTACTTCAAATGGATCACAGGAAGAGCAAAATATGTCTCCAGCTGTTCAACAATGTTACTTATTTAAAATTAACTTTTTTGTACTTTAATATAGGGTACAGTGTAACCGAAACCTCAATCTTCAGTCTTTTTCATGGCAGCGTTTACTAAAATCCAGATTTGTGAAACAGTTTCTTAACATACATTATTTAAACATGATATGACATGACTAAAATTACTGAAAATATAATATCGTCGGATGAAAAGGAGTAAATGAATATCTTTCAAAAATGTTAGCACCAATTTTTCTTAAACATTACGGATACTACATCGACATATAATCCTTCTTTGATTATTCTTCATAAAAAAATAAAAATAATAAATCATAGAAAAACATTGAACCTCTCATTGATATATCAATTGCCTAAAAAGCCTAATTTTTTTGTGTTTGTTTCATATATGACATACTCCCTAGCTCAGTGGAGACCAAATTTTAAGATTATTTAGATGATATAGTGTTGACAGAGACCTTCGATTTGATCGAAATAAGCATTTTAATTGTTGTGGATACGAAATATATTTTATGTAGTAAATGATCGTGATGATTACTGTTTAAATGTAAAATTCTTTAGTACAATATGATGTTTTCATCACGAAAATCAACGAAATACAGGAAGTTAACATTTTGTATCTTCATCCACTATATTTCTATAGAACGGAATGTATGTTACTTTATTTACTATAATCTTCTACTTTTTTCTAAATGGTTTTTTGTAGAATGTCAAATTTTCACAACAGTTTAATTTGCATGAAATAGCCGAATAATATAAAAACGGAAGTATGATTGTTTTCAAATACTGAGAAACAAGTAATTCACTCCCTGGTATATGCTCTTAAAATTAAAGTTTACGCATTCATGCGCTGAATTTGGACATTTCCACTGTCAATAACTTTTGCGACAGTGCTTCTAAGAAAAATCACGTCCTCGCATGACACAGCCACTCTGTAGATATACCTACTTAATTTTCCTAGATAGCAGCGCATTTTATAATACATTTTAATTAACCCTGAAAATAGGGTACTTGCACTCAAAAAAATATTACTTTAAAGCATTCATTGTAACGTATTAAACATCATAAAATAGAAGTTGTTGATTTTTTGAGTTGCTTTTGTGACTTATCCTTAATATAAATTTGAACTCGTGAAAATGGCGTGAAAACAACCTCTGACGTCACTAGAGATTATGGGGATGGGATTTGAGGTATCATAGACACTTTTTTGGTCGATAATTTTGGTTGTGACACTAGACGTTATATTTTTATTGGGGTTAGGCATATGATTTTTGGGATTTTTGGCATTGATCGGTGCCAAAAGTCCAAATTAAAATGCAAGATTGACATAAACAACCTTTTTTTAGGGGTTGTCAGTTATAGCTAGAGATGGTGTGTGATCAATTTAATAGTCATGCTACGATTGTTGATTATTGTCCTATCTTATGACGTCAGCAACCGTTTTCAGGCATGGGGAAAAATTTGCAAAAACTAAATTATCATCATCATCATCATCTAAAGAGCAGCAAGAGTGGAAGTTTTGTTCTAGACAGCCTTTTAATACATTTTTCTTCCTCTAAACATACTCTTAATCGAAATTTACCACCACTGCAAGTACCCTATTGCTTTATTTTCAAATGATGACCTAGAAAAATAAATTAAATCAAAAGTAGTGGCTTACGCTTCACTAAATGTCGCTTTATTTCCTTTTTGGATTACACACTGACATAGCATCAAAATAATTACCCTTTCCTTATTCAGCCAGTTTAGTGTTATTAACAACACACTGCCGGGTATGAATGTAATTTGTGGATAAGCTTTTCATACACTACTAACACTGTTATGGATGTAATTGACAGCTCATACACGCATCATCTACGACCCATTGTTCGCGGTGTGCGGTTTCTTGAATGTATTGCATTTTTTAAGGTGTACTTGAATTCGCGTCGTATTTCACGTTTAGTATGAGTGCACATTAGAAATATATCGTGAGCTAATCCTCGCAAAATCGACCTATTAGACAATTCTAATTCTAAAAGGTATGTATTTTTTTAGTATAGGGTCTATAGATTGTAATTTTTATTTGGATTTTTAGTTTTTTTTATAACTGAAGCAGAGCCTAAATACCAGAGTACCGCGGCTGCTGTGTTACTCGCTAATATCAATTTATCAAAAAAAAAAAATAGGTTACCTTCGACAAAACAGTTATTTAGTGTTTCACGAATTTCACGAATTCTCGTTTTAAGTACTTTACTTCGTGATGTTATAGACATATACATTAGTAGAGTAATTTATTATTCTATAAACAATAAAATCTCTGATGGAAATCCTATTTTTCAAATCCCGAGTATTGTGTTTTTTTCCGTAAATATCTGTACTAAATGTTACAGAATGTATACTTTTTATAATTTCGGATCGTACAAAACATATCAAAATATATGGAAGAGAATTAACAGCGCCCAAAGATCATCTTATTTCTGAAATCTGTGACTATTCTGTTCTGGGAGGTATAGAGCACCACGAATATTTAAAAAGCAGAAAATATACCTGAAATTACTATTCTGGCTCGAAAGAAATTCTGATATTTAGTTGCTACCATAGTTCTGAAAATTGGCTAAGCACAGTGGAAGTAACCAAAAATGAACTATGTTTTAGCTTTGTTTCTGATCTCTCTTAATAAATAATTTTCATAACTGTCGAAAAGGTTAGCTAAGCTTTTCAGTTTTCATTTAATTCCCTGATAAAAATTGTATTTTCTATTCAAAAACATCCATTCCCTTCAATAAGCGCGCAAATACCCCAATTTTTTACTGGCCGCACACGGAGAAAAAATAGATGTTCGTTTTTATCTGAAATTTTTCTGACGAGGTGACCTCATGACATTCCAAGCAACAACATCATACAGCGATATTATTTTATCGTGTAGAAAACCGTATTGAACGCATTCTAGCGAGTTGTAAAAATTTGAACGCGAAATAAGTACTGAATCAAGAACGTTCATTCTCTACGGTAGAGCCAAATGAGTACTAACTTTCTGTGAGTTGCAAAGTAATAATAAGCTTGCAATTATCTATAAATTCTTCTTATATAAACTATAATCTAAATCAGATATTACTTTGATTACATTATTTAATCAATTTGTCAACAACGCGTTTCTCAGCATCTACGATTTAGACCTCAATGATTCTTGGATAGGTCAAAAGATAAAAAAAAATATAGAAGGCTGTGGGTTTTTAATATAACGCGCTGTTGCCAGTTTTCAATATGGTTCTTTAATTTCCGAAACAATTTTAACTCCCATGACTAAAATAATTAATAACTAATTCAAACGGTCGTCAACCCTATTTTTTTTTTGATGCAATCATTATATACTACAGATTCCAAAGAATATTTTTAAACTTTATTTATTTTTGTATCTACTCTTAAATTATGTTTATTCTACCTTTAAATAAAAACAACCCAAACCTGTCATAAGAGCCAATGTTAAAATTCTGATTTTTAATCGTTCATAACTTTCTGAAATGATAGTAAAGAAGTTTTGAATTTTTGAGGGTAGATACACTATGCGATTAAACTTATCAAAATTAAAAAAAAATAATTTCATATAGGTACCAACAAAT
The DNA here is from genome assembly GCA_951848785.1 of Callosobruchus maculatus. Classification (NCBI taxonomy): domain Eukaryota; kingdom Metazoa; phylum Arthropoda; class Insecta; order Coleoptera; family Chrysomelidae; genus Callosobruchus; species Callosobruchus maculatus. Next base: position 465,663 of record CATOUR010000120.1, on the reverse strand, counting down.
CTCGTGACTATTTTTTCTTTACAGGTGTTCCACTTGCAAGGTATAAGTTGGGAGCGACCTCAGTTTCTGTCCAAATCCTTCCTGGCTTTCATCACGTTCAACATAATCAGTTACAGCTTGCTATTCGCAGAATTCATAACTACGCAGCTGGCCAGTCCACCACCGGACGACCCCAGCTTCTACCATCATCTGTTCAACGGTTGCTATGCTGTCCTTATGTTCATCGTGGTGATCTTCTTCCTGATCTATGGCGTCGAAGTATACTTTAAGGTAAGAAATGTTTGGGATTCGAGTTTATAACACGCTTTTATTAGCTTGACCTGTATGTTTGTGAGTAACACTCCTGTGTAGTGTCCGACCGAACATTCGGTTTCGGCCTAGTTTCGGCCAAAAAACTGGTTTCGGCTTAGTTTCGGTTTCGGCTGCCATCAAACCGAAACTACGGCCAAAACCGAAACTAAATTCGATGGATTTAGCGCTGCGATCGGACGCCCTCGGAGGACTAATCTTCAAGCGAAGAAGTGTCATTTTGCTGGGTAGATGATGGTAATAACTTATCACAAGTTAAGAAGCCTACTTATCGAAGCCAAGCTTGCAGAGAAACGCAAATATTACTCTCGCTAGAATTTCAGTACATTTCTGTCTTCGAGAAAGGTTCCCCTAAAATTCACGTCTGCCTTACCGACGACTGTTTCCACTGAACAACTACTTAATGCTACTTTCTAGTAAAATTAATTCAGACTGAGGAAGCTATTTGCAAGGAAAGTTGATAAATTATTGTTTCTAGCTTACAATATTACAATATTGGATTGTTGAGTTATTAATACTGATAGTCAACAATAGCTGTAGCTCAGTGCAGCTCACAACAGTTTCTTAAATTTAGAGAAAACTCCTTACTTTCAAAAATACTTAGTAGTTGTACTTAGGACGTAGGTACTTCTGAAATTTAGTTCTAAGGCAGCTAATTGATAAAACTGTCTTAAAGAATCACCAAAGTTTGGAGTGTTATTTAGTAGATACAAAATATAACGTAAATATAAAATAGTTGATATTTGGTTCGATTAACTTGTTATTTCAAAAATTATAAATAATTTATTTGAAATAAGGTGTGATAATGCTGATGAAACGTTATTCATTTTTATATCCACGAAAAAATTACTGACGTTATATTGATGTTTCGGTTTCGGCCGAAACTGAGACAGAGGCCGAAATTCGGCTTCGGTTTCGATTTCGGCCGTAAAAAGTAGTTTCGGTCGGACACTACTCCTGTGGATTAAGAGGTCGGGTCGAACATTTCCAACGTTACCGCGAAAATGATTTTGACGGCTTCAAATTCGTCGGTCCGGTGGTCGCATACGCTGACTAAGAGATGACGTCTTTAAGGGTCTACGCATTCCTGTGTTAGCGAGGAGGCGTGACCGCCTGTTCCCTTGTGTCTAAAATGAGGGGAGGTAAGTCCAAAAGTCCAAAAGTGATTTAAAAATGTCCAAAGGTCGCCATAAAAATGAATTTCGCATTTCAAAGCTTGACGTTACCTTTAAACTTATAGTAGTGATTCAAAAAGCAAATTGAAGAAGGAAGATTGCGCTATGTCACTTCGGTGACCTAGTTTTGATATCGTGATTGGTTCTCAAATTACAGAAATTTGAAGAACTAATGATTTTGCATTGCGAGTTTTTTTTGCACACTAAAAAACTTTTTTGAAAAAATTGCTCTGAGATGTCATTCATTAAGGCCTTAACTATCACCTTCTGAAATACTGTGTATATGTAGTTTGAAAAACAAGTGAGTTCTGTTCGAAATGGATCTGTGTTTTACATGGCAAATACATGTGTATAAATGTGTGTATCCAGGCCCCTTAAGTTTCTTAATATTACACAAGGGTGTAGAGCTAGAACTTAAAAAGCGTAACATCCAACTGTGTGGGAGTTGGTATTTTCGTGAAATTTATTCAGGAAATTCGATGGTTTTAATTATCGTTTATGCAGTAATGGTAATTAATGATTATGCTATGAATTACACAGAGGATTAATAAATACAGTTAAAAAAAACAACAAAAATTGGATAAAGATGTATCCAAACTAATAATATGTGTTACCGAAACATGTCTATGTATAACTTATAACCATAGGGTTTATCGAATTAATACACATTCTAGTAAAGTTCGATCAGTGCACCCTATTTGCAATACAAGAACGGATAAGCGGAAGGAAAGTGAATTATAGCTGAACTTCGCTTTTTCATTATCCCCAACATTGTGAAGTTTGCATTTCAAACCAACGAATAAAGATGACTATTATTATTATTACTCCTAGTTATTGCTAGTTTCGTACTTTTTGATGATGTCTCGTCACATGCAATCAAGTGTTTTTTTTATTTTTCATTTAGTCGAAGTAAATATGTCAAGTTTCAACAAAAGTAGGTAGAGGAGACTAAAGACCAAACGATTTTTTAAAGTTTACCTCTGCATCTTGAAAAACATGCATGTCCAGACAGACCTATATGAACTTAACGTTCAACAGTAATTCAGAAAATCACAATTTAGTCACGCCCTGTATAATATTTACAGAAGATGAGCATTCCTTAGTTTACGATTATGAATAAATTATAGAGCAAATGATCGGTTTTGCGAAATAGGTGGAAATTCCATTCGATTGAATTTTATGAACAAAACAAACCAATTGTCTTTGATTGCATCGTGCTAGTGCTGTGTTGGATTTTTTCGAACTAATACCGGTCGTGCTCCGTGAAAGATGACTCGCAAGCTTTGTGACTCAGTTTTTCAGTACTTTTTAAAGGATGTCTACAGAGGACTAGTATTCCGCATTACTCGACAAAACTTACAAAGTAAATATTTATTTATGATGTATTTTCATTACTCAGAAATCTATTTTCGACAAAAATTGATGCTGATAATATTTGAGTATAAAAGATATATATATCTAGTTTTACACACGAAAAAGTGCTTTTTTATACAGACGTATCTTACAAAGCTCCTGCTCATACTGTTTTAAGCACTACACCTGAAATCCAAAGGCAACTCAAGCCTGATTTCATGATGTATGGCTTTTAGGTTTCGGCAAAATTTACGCTCTGTATGTGTTCCAAAATCCTCAAATTGATGACATATTCCATGCGTTGTATTATCTGGCCAACGGTTCCGAAGCTACGGGATATCGGTAAGAGGGGTATAGTTGTAAAAAAAATAATAATAGCCATGGGCGTGCGGATTTTACATGAATACTTCAGGGCTATGAAGCGTCTTTCCTTTTGTATAAATGTTCATTTTTAAATAAGATAACTATAATAACGACGAAAAACAGTGTACCTAACAAGCTGACAAGACAATAAACACAATCTGTAAAAAGATTATAAACACGACAAAACGCCACTGGTATTCCGATATTTCCAGACAGAGAGAGAGACAGGAACATAAAGTTGGTAGCAGGGCGGCCAATAGCAAGATTTAATGTCCATGGCAACGACATGGTAGCACATCCTCGACCAATAAGGTTACCTGACGAGACGTTGGATGACAGGATTCGTGAGTTGTTGCCGATTCACCTGAAGTTGATGATATCTTCAGAAAATATGTACATTTTATAACAGGCATCATCGAACATTTTTGTCCGCATTCCTTTTGTAGCTTCAGATCCGCTGGTCAGAAAATATCTGGGACTACATTGAAAGCATTTTTTTTGTTCAAGGTGAGGGGCGGTTTCGTGACGACACCGTTGCAGCTGGCTTCAGGAGGAGTGGTGGGAGGCGGAGGCGGGGAGAATACGATCAACGAAGTGCAGCCTCTGCAGGCGGACGCTGCCTTCCCCAAGGCTTACATCAACGTCTCCCAACTGCACCAGTCGAGGATCGGCCTGCTCAGCCAGGCGTTCATGCTCATCATCATCGCCGGATTCCTGTTTTCGGAGACCCTGTCCGAGTTCTGGAAAACCAAGGTAAGAACGAATGCTTTAGTCATCGCCATCGACTGCTTTGGTCATTAGCCTCGTGTTCTGTGTAGGCTTTGTTACTGTTTCCCGGTGCCACTCTATATAATGTTTAGTTATGTTTGGTTGTAGTTAAGATTGTCAAGATGTTAAGATTGTTTCACAATTCTGCTCGCATTACACCCTGTTCACGGAACACAGAATTTTTGGTTCAATCTGTGCTTTTGAAATAATTTGCCGGACGATACTACCCAATTTATACAGTTCAAAAAATTAAACCAAATCTTGTTCAAAAAAATAATGTGTTCGAAAGCAGTCTTTGGATCTAGGATTGCTCTCCATGTTTGGATGCGGAATGCAATGCTTGTTGAATTGTGAAAGCCTGGAAAATGGGGAATAAGATATGGATGATGTTCGTGTAAAAAGAACCATGCACCATTTTATAGCTCTGTGATATAATGCTTTAACCCAATAGTCACAGTTATCAAATGTACAGCTATGTTTTGAGGTGAATTCTGTGAGCCGTAAGTGTACTTCTGAAATATCTGAAATGCATGACTGCCGCCGTACAAGTACGGCAGTCCTGCAACGTTGCATTCCTCGTGCCCTGCTACACAGTAGAGCGCGAAACGTTAATTCGTTACGTTAGAGTCAAATAAGTACTAACTTTCTATGAAATTTATTCGGGACTTCAGAAAAGTTGCAAAGTATAATAATGATCTTGAAATGATTTTCATAAATCCTTTTTACAGATTTTAAGCATAAGGATCCTATTTTAAAATATCAGTTAATCTAAAGTATTTACTATTTTGACTCCATTGCAATTACTTAATCAATTTGTCAACAGCGCGTTTCTCAGCATTGACGTCTTAGTCGTCAATGGTTCTCAGTTAAATCAAAAGATAATACACAAACGATAATCAACAAAGCAACCTAGCCTAACCGACAAACACTGCGCATTTACGTCGCTGTCACTATGGCTTTTTGTGCAGGCTTTGGGTTTGTAAAATAGCGCGCTGTTGCCACTTTTCAATGTGGTCTCTTAATTCCCGAAACAGTTTTAGCTGCCGTGACTAAAATAATTAATAATAAGATCAAACGGTCGTCAATCATATTTTTTAATGCACCAATAGAAAATACATATTCCAAGTAATATTTTTAAACATTATTTATTTTCATATCTACTCTAATGTTTATTCTTAAGACGCTAGTCTGTCAAGAGCTAATAAAACAATTTTTAATTTTTTATCGTTAGTAAATTTTTGAAATGATCGATAAGAGGTTTTGAATTTTTGAGGGTAGATACCTATGTGATTAAACTTATCAAAACTGAAAAAAAATAACTCTCATCTACCAACAACTCTTGTAAACGAACAAACACCTTTAAGTTAAAGCATTATATCTCAGAACTATAAAATAGTGGCTGGTCATTTTTAAACGAACAACATCAATATGAATATTACACTTCCGGGAAAAACTGGAACATTGATGGAAAAATTAGTTCAAACCGGGAACTTCGAGGGAGCAAGTAATAGATGTTAAAAACTTCGGATAAAAATATATAGCCTATTGCAATTAGCATGATTGGTAGTTGGTATGCCTCTAAATTTTTAAATAAAGCTACAATCTTCTTGAAGCTCCGCAAAATCCTTATATTTGTGTTATATTTAATAAAGTAGTGATATTCTTCAAGAAAAATGTAGGAACTGTTTCTGTTTTGTCAAAAGTTGCTCAAAACCACACGAAAAACGCGACTGAAAATCGCCCCGATCTTTAGTGTAGTCTAGAAGTGACAAAATATGGGGCAACCCAATGCCCCTTTGCTCTCGCTGTATAGGTGATTGGTTAACCCTATTGCACTCGGCACCGTTTTCTCGAGTTGCAGACTAGCACTTCTGAAATTTATGTTTATTTGTCGCGTTTTTAAGATTCAATCATCTTTTAGCAAAACAAGAGAAACGAATGCTACTGCTTGGCAAATATAGAAACCACGGTTAATGGGTTTTTACTACGCCAAGATATATAAAACTATCTTGGCTTGCAATAAATATTTGGTATTATTATCTTTGATGGCAGGTTAACTTTGAACATTTTTAAATTTAAATCGAAATGCTGTGGATTATTGACTTATAGATAACTTGTTTTGCAATATTCTTTTATACTAAATTTCGACTTTCAGGTTCCCATAAACTCGCGAAATCTGCACGATATCCTTTTCCGCGTCGTCGAGATCGGAGTTACTCTTTGGTTCCCAGCCGTACTGTGGAACTGTATGCAACCCTCTGAGCTGTGGATCCTCAACCCCAGAAAGCTTCTAGCCAAATTGGACCAGCCAAAGAACGAGGGCGAGTGTACAGTAGACGGTGCCACATTACCAAAGGTAAAGTTTATAATAAGCTAGATTAATAATCTACTACAATCAAAAATTATTTTTATACCTTCAAAAAGGAAAATGAAATATAAAAAAATATTTCATAATTGTTAGTTACATACCTAATATTCATTTTCAGAGTATCTAAATACAGAAATTATATTCGAGTACAATTTGTAATTTGACTTAACAGATAACAAATTTGAAATTTTTCACTAAAGACTGTATACAAACAATATCGTAAAAGTTTAGTGTTAAAAATAATGAACTTTAGATGGCATATTGTTTCTGTAATTAACATAGCAAGCTAGAGATCACTAAGCTACCAGCTCCCGAAGGCGTATTAACTTTTCACGTAAATTTTGAAGCATAGAATCCAGTGTAATAGCACTGTTATTTTAATAAATATGTTCATTGTTCCCCACAAAATACGATAATAAAGTATAAAAAGGTTTTATTTGTTTTTATAATTTTATTTTATTTATTGTCTTGTGAATCTGTATTCAAACATTGGATGAATATCACAAATTTTCATATTGTGATTACACTTCTTACCTGGTCCAGAAAATCTTTTATTGAATTTAATGCATTTTTGATAGTGATTTCTTCATCTATATGTGACTTTTATATATCATATTCTAGTAGAATTAACATAATGTTATAGGTCGACACAGATGATGAAGCATTCATAGACAAGAGGGAATGTTGGATCTGCTACGATAGCGATAAAAAGGAACCACTTATACAACCTTGCGACTGTACGGGAGATGTGTCAAGTGTTCATCACGAATGTCTCAGAAGGTAAGGCCATTCAAATGCCTAACCTCATCTAGATTGGGACTTATAACATCCATTTGAGCCTGATGACGCGAATTAATAGAAATACGCATTGTTTGAATTACCATCCTTCAGTCTTTCTGCTCCTCAACCTCTTGCTCTTCGGATTGGTGTTCATTTTCTGTGTTGTTTTAATTTACTGCATTACTTTGTAATTTTTTTTAATGTCCTACACGTTTTTGCATATACTCTTCTAGGATTCCATCATCCATCTTTTACGCATAATTTTTAATAGTAATTTGCCTAAGGTAAATATCAATTTTTAGTCAAAGACTATCAGGTGGGGTAGCAATAGATTCTACGAAACTTTGGATTTTCGAAATCTCCCTCTTTAGGTTTTGAGTATTCAAATCTTCGTGGTTCACAATTCCCAAATCAAAATATACTCACTGATGTTTGTCTTCACTCTGCCACAAAATATTTTTAAACTCTCGGTACCAGTTTTGCTGATATGCTGATTCTTATACAACATGACATCCTGAATACGAATCTGATCTGTGTTTTTGATAATAACTGAATTTGATGTACAAGTAATAAAATTATTATTTTGATCCTATTTTTTTGTGAAGGGTTAGAGAGGTAGAATGCCTAAAATATCAATATATGTAGCTAGGAGTGAGGTTAGGGAAAATAAGTTGAAGAAAAATTACAACAGGTCGCCAAATATGACAACGTCAACTTCAGTGATCGGAGATTTCAATTGCTAACAGGTCTAAGCACCAACTAGAAACAAAAAGAAACTGAAAAACCTATTCCCATTCCCATTCTTGGTATTGGAGCAAATTCGATTTTTACCTGAGACACATCCAATCACACTGGTTCGCATTGCTGTCAAATTTGAAGTACACTCATGATTGGCGTTTTTTGTCTTGTCTCAGGATTTCGTTGAATTGTCTTATATCAGGGATCCACAACCTTTTCTTGGTCAGGGATCACTGCAGGTACAATTAAAATAAACTGTAACTTTGATTGAAATTTCAATAATAAATTATATAAAAAGAAGTAATAGTATTTTTGGGATATATGCTTCTGTAATTTTGTATTAATGTGATTTCTGAGTTTGCATCTTCTTCACGAGTTCGGCTATCCTAGGACTAGGATTCAAAGTTACACGAAAATCACTTACTTTCAACGATTCTTCGCCTTGTTTTTAATGGCCTCCTAAGCAGAACATCCTTGTTCACGTAAATAAATTGTTGAGAAAAACCCTGAAATAGCGCAAGGCGATTTGTTAAATTTTCAGTCATTTTGGAAATCAGTGAGTTTTGCTTGGGTTCCCTCAGTACTTCACGAATGTCTGCGGTAAAAGGGCTACAAATCCGTTTTTGATCAACTTTAGCTTCTTTTGGGAAGTAACGATTGGATTCATCGATCAACATGTAAATGAGTCTTGATGTTTTCTTGTATATTTGCATTATTCACGTCATACTGTATGTCTTCCACAAGTTCTTTCAATCGCAAATGCAGTTTGCAAATAAAAGCGCGAAGTGTATTTTCGAAAAACAAATGTGTCATGGTTAGAGTTCATTTCACTGCGTAATTTTTTGCCTGCCTCAATTCTTATCGAAAAATAAAACGCATGGGTTGGTAATTGGGGACAACGAAAGTCTTATATGATTTTTACTATTACTACCGTTACATAAGAATCAGCAGACATTTTGTCGGGGTTGATTTTTATGCAGAACAATGTTAGTAAACATGCTTCATTCGATTAGAGCGTTAGGTATGACTTATGACATTGACATTTTACTCTGTCGAATATAGATGGCTGATGGAGAGCGCAAGCACCTCGTCCGCCGACCAGATGCGGTGCGCGGTGTGCCGTTGCGCGTACGACGTCCGCAGCGGGGCGCAGCTGAAGTGGGAGCGGGGCTTTACTGCGCGCCACTGGATGGGCACCGCTTGCGTGGCCACCTGCATGTGCTCCGCAGTTGCCGGAGCCTGGATCGTCATCCAGATGTACGACAACTCCTATGCCAGGATGGCCAGCGCCAGCGGAGCGCTGCTCGTCGTCTACATCTGCATCAGGTATCAATATTATTTTTACGGATATATTTTTCACCACTTGCTCACAGATTTATTTATTTATCGTTTATTTCCAACAGGTTGAACCCAATTACAGGAAATGCAAGAATAAAACGATAAGATATAAAAGTGTGAAATACCATTATAAAATATGAAAAAAAGATGTATCAACTAAATCTAAAGGTAGGGATAATGGGCAGATTGTAACGTTAACAGCTGATTAGTCGGTGATGGCTCCCTACTGCGGCCTGGTGGTGTTCCACGGTTATTAATTAGTTGAAAAATTAAAATACATTCCAAAGCCAATAAATGCACTTTTGTCGTTTAAAAAAAATATAAAAAGACAAGGCAACAAGGCAAACCGCGTATTGATGTGCAATAAGAATGATCATTTAGTGACTGACTGCGCAGTGACTGACGCTTACTTGCCCAGAGCGCCGGGAATTCTGTCACTGCGCCTGGGTGTCCTGCTAATCTATGAAGGTTCGTAATCTTTTTGGCAAAAAATCATTTTATTTGTCTACATAATTTCCTTTTAGCTTAATATATTTATTAATCCAACATGTTTCTAATTTTTGTACTCCTTCTAAGTCCCTCAATTAATGTTGCTTCCACGATTTCGCACTAATATTCTAACGTATAGTCATTTCTTCAGGTTTGAAAACAGCAAATAGTCAGAAGGGGGATCAACATCCTCAAATCCTCGTTTGAAGTGGTCGATCTTGAGCAATCATGACACCTATCGCGAAGGGAGTTTTCTGCTATCTAAATATTCATGCCAAATTATATGCACTTTCTTGGTTGAGATGTCTACAGGCTCAGTTAATTCACGCACTTTCAATTTTTAACAATTATTTCTGGCGTAACAACTTCTTTTCAAGAACCTTTGGAAAGCAGTTTAGGACCTTTACTTCACAAAGTTGGAATAAATTGTCTGCTTTATGTGGATGTTGTGGATGATCTAAATATATACCAAGAGGACAAACATTTTGGAATTGGAATCCATACTATTCGATGCTTGTATAGAAAGTTGAATTGGTACGAAGGTGGTTTTTTAAGTTTCATTTAACATAGATTTGAATTTGTGGTTTTTTTGGACCGGCGTCGTTTAGCGCTAAGGCTTGACGTTTCGGCACCACGAGTGGATGGCATCTTGAGAAGCTATTTCACCTCGGTGACTTCCGAAATACTTTATTTATATAATATTTATTTCGGAAGTCGCCGAAGTGAAATAGCTTCTGGAGATGCCATCCACTCGTGGTGGCGACGTCAAGCCTTAACGCTAAACGGCGCCGGCCTAAAAATCCAAGAACCACAAATTCATTGGACGATGGCCGCGAAAGCCTTACACAGAGCATAGATTGCTGTTATCCTTATACAGGAATATCCTAAGACACCCTTCTTGGGAGACATGCTCTGTACACTCTGAGAACCAGGAGAAAATTGCACTGCCATTTTCATATCCAAATTATGAATTGGTGACATTAATCTGCTGAGCAATTTTTCAATATATATTCGGAGATACTTACTGCTCGAGGAAACATTAAACACTATTCACCTCTGAGTAGGGGTAAATACGGAATGTAATGCAGTAGGTAATCAGCTCGATATATTTAATAGCAGTGTATCAAAAATTAAACATCATTTTATGTGACTGTATGATTCTTGATTTCTACCAAATTTCCGTTACATTTATTTTTTTTCCTGTTTCTCAGTTATTAAGAATACAGTTAGTTGGGTGCAAATGTTCACTTTATACGAAATCTACCTCACACTGTAATTGGTGTTAAACTGTTGACTAGTGGAAATCAATAAATAAATAAACCTGAACGTTCAGCGTCACTTGCACCAGTGCGGGCTCAATAAAATTACTTTTTAACCATTTAAATTGACTGTGCAGAGTTTCCATGGTATTCAATAAGCGCATTCTTGGTTACAGTAACGTTTTTTTGCACAAAAAGCAATATTTATCCAGAACAGGAAAATCGTTTTTTTGTCTGGAAATTGTGGAGGTTAGATTCTTTCATTGGCTGTCAAAACATAAACAAAATGATGCACTAGTCTACCCTTAGATAAGGAAAGAGAGGGGATACCGCACGCCCGTTTGATGCTACCGAAAATGAATAGCCACCAAAATATTTTTTTATGATATTTAGCGTTTTTAAGACCAATCATTGTAAAATATTGTGGTGTGCATAATGGTAGGGCAGTTTACGGTTGTAAAGGCCACAGCAGTAGGAAGGAACCAGGAATCACTTATCACAGATAGATCTTGGTACATTTTTGGTGTCATTTGGTTACAGAAATGTCAGTCGCGCGTTCTGTCCTCTCTTTTTCCTTGTCTAAGAGTCTACCGTTAGATGGTAACTGCACGGGAGATTAAAAATGTGACAAATTTATCAAATCACGCTCGAATATCATTGAAAAAAAAGACAAATTTTACAGGGTGGCACGATTATAAAGTTATAAGTATGAAATCATGATGAATTTGGAATCTAAATGATCTTATCATTTTTTTAATTGTGCTGTTCTCCTGCGGATGAAGTACCTTCTTAATTTTGTTTCTTCGTCAGATTCCTGGGCCAGAACACGCTGTCGGCGTACCAAAGGGCCAAGATCGCCGCTCTGGACATCAACGGTCACGTGAAGACGATCAGCGAGGAGGTGAACGTCGGCGGCAACGTCGCCGAGCAACCGGCAACGTCGCGCGCCCACCAGACGACAAGTGAGTCGGGGGCGGCCGAGATGCAGACCGCTCTGTAAGCATGGGATTCCCCGGCGACGGTTCGGCTACGTATGCGTACGTACTCGTGGGGAGGTCGGAGGTGCCGCTGTTGATGTGTGTCGTAAAGCACGGAGCTTGGAGAACGGGTGGTGTGATGTTGCGTGCTACCGCTTGGGTATGAAGGAGACTGTGTTGTTGAGTTTTGAGGTGTTTTATACAGGGTGTTCGGATATTCGACCACTGGACAGGGAATAGACCTCACATTTCTATGAAGATATAGGGTGTCCAAGTTTTACTTTTATCTTCGTTTTTTCTCAATTATTCCCCAATAAAATGGTACAACGATCTAAAATTACACACCGGGGTGTTTATTAAGGCAAGAAATCCAAATTCAACCTCAGCTTTGCTATCATCAATAGAGGGCGCCAACTACGCCACATTAAACGCATTCAAATTATCAAACATTTTTTCTCGTTTGGTGCATCAATGTGAGTATTAAAAAAATCGTTTCCCCAATATATTTTACGTGAAAAAGGTATACTTTGTTTAAGTCTGTAGAGATATCCGTTTTCGAGATAACCTTCATTGAAATTTCCAATAGGACTGAATTATCGGTATTTCCGCACCAATGAATATCAGGCTCATAATTTTACATAACATTAAGGAAGTATTCTTAAACTTCAACAAAACCTATTTTAAAAATTAGATATGTTCAAAGTATGTGTCTACAACTAATTGGGGTGCCCTGGAAATTTCAATAAAGATTATCTCAAAAACGGTTACCTCTAGCGACGAATAAAATATACCTTTTTTACTAAAACATATTGCGGAAACTGATTTTTTTAAACTCGCATTTATGCAGCAAACCGGAAAAATGTTTTCCTAATTTAAAAGAGTTCTATGTGCTGTAGGTGGCGCCCCCTATTCACGACAGTAAAGCCGTAGTTGAATTTGGATTTCTCGGCTTAAAAAACCTCCCGATACGCAATTTTAGATCGTTGTACCATTTTATTGCAAAATATTTGATAAAAGACGAACATAAAAATAAAATTGACACCCTCAATCTTTAAAATCAAGCATTTGAAGGCTTCATGTTCCTATCTCAATGTTCATAAAAATGTGAGGTCCATCACCTGTCAAGTGCAACAGTGCAACCATGCGAAATTAGATCTCATTGGCGTTTATAACCAAAGGCCGTTTTCATAGGCTGAATAAATACTTTCAAGCAAAATAATTTTCAAGGTTGATGATGGCATATAGTGTTGATTTTGTGGAGGTTAGTTGTATATGATAAGTAAACTATAGGGCTGTTCGCAGAGCAATCACAAACTAGTCAGCGTCAATTTGATTGGCCAGTATTAGTCAGAAATAGTTTGGCAACTGCAATGTCGAATACTGATTGGCTCTGACTGGTTTGTGATTCTCTCTGCGAACAGACCTTATATAGACTACTTCTATATACAAATAACTCTGAATTTCATGGAATGGTCTGTGCCCAGTTATGGTCGTGGATTGTAGAAACAATAATGGTATATTGTTCAACGACCGGTAATGACAGTAATAAGCTACGCAGTTGAAGTTGCAGAACTCGCCTACGGTTCGTGCTGTAAATTAACAAGTGAGTTGTTGCCATTATCGCGATTTGAATACTATACTTTATCTACGACCAAAACAACTAATAGTACGATTCAAATACATAATAATTACGAACTATTGACGACTTAACCTCACTTCTGTCACTGACGTAAATAGTGTACATCTTTCGAATTAGCGTTTGACATCTCATAGCTACCTTTGAAGTTAATAGCTGCATTCGTTTTGCAAGTGAAGTGAGAATGAGTTGATTAGATTATAACCTAAAATTAATAGTTTTTGTTAACGTCAAAAGTGAGAAAGCTGATGTTAGTCTTTAGGTTGTGCGATTGGGCGACAGCTATGCACCGCAAGAAAAGTTTAGATTAAGTGTCAGATTGAACAATCGATCAGCGGAGCTTGGATTAGCAAGTGACATTCAATGACGTTTTGTCTAATTGTCACTTGTGATTGTCACAGTGGCATCTTTTGACCAAATGCTTGCAGAAGCTGTTGCGTTCGCTGCCCGAATCGGAACGCACACTAAATGACATAAACGCTTCACAAAAATTCAAGTTTCAAATTCAAACTGACAATTTTGACACTGTCACCGTCAAAACAATCTTGCGAACGCAACATTGCCGAATCTCCAATCTGGATGAGTTCTTCGCGGTCCGTGGCTAGATGCCAAAGGTTACCAAAACGTGATTAGGGAACTAGGATTAGAATCGTCAAACGGTTGTCAATTAATCATGACTCTTCTGATGACATTTTTTGACTACACACAAAATTAACACTACACTGTTCCACTCGCCAAACCAATGTTTGCCCAAAGCTGACACGTGTTTCGCCAACTATGTTAGCATCACTTCCCTTGATAATGTTAACGCAGCGAAACATGTGTTGGGTTTGGGAAAAGACTGGTTGAGCGGGTGGTTAAATTATGTTGTATCAAGTGGCACTTTACGCACAGAATTACTTCCAAAACCGGGCAGGAAAAAAGAAGAGAGGATATTTTGATAGTATACCCATCTATAAATATATCAAAAATCGCTAAAACACCTAAAAGAAAATATGCACCTCATTCAATTGGTTATGTGAAATTCTTATGGTTGCCTTCATACCCAAGCGTTTGGATATCAGCCTGTATTTGTCTAGTTTGCTGGTGCTTAGACAGGGACTTCAAAGGATCCAGTGTCACTTATCACACAGAATTAGATGCAAAATCGGGAAAGATAAAAAAGAAGTGTGGGGATGTTTTGATGGTATCCCCAATTACAATTTTTTTCACCGGCGCGGCGTCTTGGAAAAACATCAGAAATTGCTAAAAATAGCTAGCAAAATCTGCGCATTATTTAAATGGTTGCCTTTATACCCAAGCAGCAGTAATTGCGTGGTTTGCTGGTGCTTAGACTGAAACTTCTTCAGGTATACTTTATTAAATAGACCCTTCATCCATCAAATGCCAGTGATCGGTGTGTTATTGGGTATATTCGGACATTTGTACTAAGCGGTTGCTTTAGAAATATACTGAGAGTTATTGGATGCTTGGACTTGAAATATTTGTTGCCGCTAATGTAATGGCCTCAGTTAAAGTACGACAAAGTTATGTCTGTTTTCATTTCTATTCATGCATATTTTTTAGAAACGTAGAAACGCGAATGGACGTTTTCAAGGTAAAAGGTAGATATCGTCGCAGGAATCAGTGAATAAGTTTTATTTTTGGCAATTAAGAATAAAAAAAATCGTTTAATATTTTCTAAGTCAGTATTTTAACGATATTCGGCAGAATTGTTTTCCATCAAGCTGTCAAACAGTTGACATTTGTGGATCAGAAGTTACCTTAAAAGAAATGAAAATAATGTTCTTTGACTAAAAAATAGTCAGTATACGAATAACGATTGTCCGCCACTTATTTCGGATTTAACTGATTTTTGCACATTAGCGGTAACACGTTCATGACTCGTAACACTTATTGTTTGGTACAGGAACATATATTGTGTGTATGTATATATTGTATAATTTTTTGGCCTCATTTTTATAGTGACACAATCATTTGAAAAAGCGTTAACGAAAAACAATATCCAAGAATTGTTAAACCATTTAGTTGGATTTAATCGAGATGTCCGCTGCAAAATGTGTATTCCATAATAAAAAATTATTGAGATATGAGAGAACGCAACAGATGTTATGCAACGTATATTGCAACCCTACCAAATGTATTAGTCACTGTAATTTCGAAAATACACTAGACTCGGCTGCAGTTTCTGTCCGCGAGCGGTAGTGGACTGCTTTTTGCTTTAAATACAGAATTATCTATTGCAGTGCCTCAATACAATGAATATCATATGGTTGCAACTATGCGTGACTAATAACACAGGTTTGTGAAGTTTTAAAGACTCGGTATGTCATTTCGGAATAATTTCGAACGCATAATCCAAACGAAAGTCTGAATTGACTATTTCGTCATGGTTTTGAAATATATACCTATATTTAAATATGTAAAACCTACATTTAAACCGTTTTCGAGACTTAATTTTTGATTTATTCGTGAAAATTACGTTATATAACAATTTTTTTCAAAATCGGCTTTTCAATGGTCATTGTCGTGGTGGATGAATTCTAATCTTCTATGCAAAAATAAATTAGAAAATGGCCCCTGTTCCATAGCAATATAACGACTTTTTGCAGACCTGTGTAATCTTTGATCAATAAATAGTAAGACACATAACTAAAGTGTCATGTTACTGTAGAATTATTTTATAATCTTTCTAATGGTATTTTAGTATTTGGTATGGTAAATGGACTTTGTACAAGCTCTTTGTAGACCTTTAATGGAAACTAGATTTGGCCGTCTGTGGGGAGCTGATTAATTTTGATTTGACGATTATTTTCAAGTTTTTCTTCCATCGTAACAACAAAATATTGTCGCCGTTTGCTTTATTTAGAAAGGAAGAAAAATGTAGTTGTATCAATTTTTCAACCAAAGTTGCGCATTATGTAGATGGAATTTTAAGAATTTATGTGCCAGTTCAAAGTTGATTTTGAGTTTCATAGATACAATTATTGATACATTTTGCTGAATCAAATTTCGATTTCGATTCCGCACTTCAAACAGTCTGTCTGTCTTGTGGTTTTGACAAATGCTTTACAAATACTCCTCAAGTTTTTTTCTTTGTACGCTTGCTTATTTTGGAGAGTTTTAAATTTTAGTCTGTTATCTCATATCACCAGTTAATTGGTTTTATGGCTAAAAATTATGTCGTACAATTAGGTGGTTTTTAGTAAATTTCTTTCGGAAAATACTGTTACGGATGAATGTTTGGATTTAAGTGTACTTCATTGTTAAAACAACGTTAATTGTAGACTTTTGTTGCATTTTATATAACGTATTTTAGTACGCGATTGAATCTATAAAATTCTACAGAGATTTCATAAATGAGATCTTTATTAGGTTTCATGCTTAAGATCACCCGTTTGTTACGATGGATAACAGAGTTTTAATTTTTATTTTATGAAAAGGGTCAAAATTACAGCTCACCTGCTTAGTACTAGCCTAATCTTTTCCTTAAATTGCCAAATTAATTAATCGTACTATGTATATTCTTATTAGAAAATCTAACAATTGCCAAATTCTCGTAAAAGTATAAAATGTAAATATAGAAACGCTTCTCAGTAGAAAGCTGGGTAGTTGAGTAGTTTTTTACGACGCTCTAAAGAAAAAAAAATTGTAGGGCATAAATCGGTTCTGTGATTACATCTCGTATCTTAAAAGTACCTCGGTATAATAACGAAATAAGCGATGGGCAGAAATATTGTTATATCATTTTATTGTATAGTTTTTTGTTGACCCTGTACATAAGGCTCAAATTTATAATAATGTAAGGCGTACATGATTCTGATATCAAACGGGCCATAAGTCAAAGCTATTCAAACCTATGTATATGCTCAGATTGTTGAGACGACTATAAGACCCAGTTTTACAATTGTTAGTTAACTTAAAAGAAAACTACACCTTTTCTAGCTGTAGTTTCTAAAGCGTCAAGTGATAATTCAAAACGGTCAGGTTAATTTTCCAACTCGTCAATTGTAAATTCAAACTGACACCTGACAGTTTGAAATTACAAGTGACGAGTTGGAAAATTAACTTAACCGTTTGGAATTATCACTTGACGCTTTAGAAACTACAGCTGGAAAGGTGTAGCGGTTATCAAAAATCATCCATTTTATAATTGGTGGTTTACGTCAAAAGCTCAGGTTAACCAGCAGTTCAGTTAACCCATGGATTAAGTATGGGTTATCTTGACGTTTGTTGTGATTAACAGACGAAATATAAGCTAGCTTTGGAGGTTATGAAAATATGGGTTTTAACATTGACATCTAAGACGTTGATGGATTTGTGGTGACATAAATCCAAAATATGAATACAAAGGCTAGGCCTCTTTGTCAAAGGATTAGGTTTTATTCACGGAACACTAGTACGGCAGTGTTCTGAGACCCATCCGTGGTGCCGACTTAAGGATAAATAAGCTTAACCATTGGTTTTTTCGTGAGATAGAGCACCCCGATAACTACTCGTTAACTACCATCTGTTGGTTAAGTGACTACGCGAGGTTACCAATGATTGTGGAACTGGCCTGAAGTATAACCAGTACCAAACTAGTTGCGTAGAATATACCACTGAGAATGGAATAGGTTGTCAGTTTTGTTTTTTCAAGATTCAGACATAAATAATAACGATATTAATTTCTTCAACATTCCCCAATATTGTAACGTAGTTGAACTGCTAGTTTTTGGGCTGTCTCTCAATTTCTCGGAAATCGTCGAACAGGTAACAGCTTCTGAGGATGCCGTCTACTGGTGGTGGCGAAACGTCAAGCAGAGAGGCGCTTTGACTTAGAGGCGGCGCAGCGTATCGATGCCGGCCGAATAACCTAAGAATCAGTAGCTCATCGGACAATGGCCGCGAAAGCCGTACACAATACGTATAATGCTGTACTTCTTTTTCAAATTGCAAATGTGTTTACACAAATAATGTTAGTCCAAAAGATAATATTTGGCTCTCTACAGAAGCAAAAATTCATTGTTTTGCCGCTGATGCTTTGATGTGGCTTGTTTGATACTGGAATTTTAGTATGTTATAAAATAAGGTGTGTAGATATTGTATTGGCGATAGGTATTTTTGTCTACCGTCATTTTGGATATAAATATTCGTATTCAATATGAAGTGTACTATTTATTCCCTGAATTGTCATTTAGATTAGTATCATTGGCGAATACAATGTTTATGTTGTGATATTGACGTACGAAGTAAAATAATTGAGCATAATGGAATTATTATTTCTAAGAGTTCCCTTTATATATTTCCTCGAAAACCTGAACAACCACAATTTCTGTAAAAAGGTTATAAAGTTGATACGAGTTTTTAACAGGAAGATCTAGCGTACTCGCTTACCTAGAATCTAGCACAACTATGAGACACATTACAGCGTACTGAGTTGACAGGACAGAACTGATTTTTATACTGCCCAGACGCTGTGACAGAAATTTCAACTACAATAATCTGCAACACTATTCAACCCAAATGTTGTCAACTATCAACTCGATCATGCCCTGTAGTGGCGAGAATTTAAAATTGTTAGATTGAAAGTACAATTATTAGCTTCACTCAATCTTGGGCAAATCTAGGAATAATAAAATAAGTACAAAAGTAATCTAGAGAATTATAGTGAGAATTGGCAGCCCAGCCTCAACCCATCTGACATCACTGGTGTGAAAGCAGAATATGTTATTTTGTGAAATGGTCAGCTACATGCAAAATAGCTTCACTTAATTCAGCGTACCGATTATTACTGTCAAAAAATCACTTTTATTTTAGACAGTCTCCTCCAACATTCCTTCTTTTGGAGAACTTCGACGCTGTGGAATGACCTGCCGGAATTTCTTTCCCGACGGCATCAACCTGCAGCGTTTCAAAGCTAACATGCGCTGATACTCATCCTCTCGCAGCGCTTCTACAGCGCCATAGGCTGTCTTTGCTTCGATGTTGTTATCCTACCGTCAATATTTGGTACAATTAGAAAAACATATTTTCAATCAACAGGCCGCGAGTAGCATTCAAGTTTTTCCAACGAATTCACAAACACTATGTTATTTTTTACAGAAAACCGCAGGATTTAAATTATTTATAATAGTAATTTAACCCTTGTGCACTTTTAAACCCCAAAAATCACTCGGCTCTAACAATAAACCAGAAATGTTCAACCAAAACAAAGTTGCTATTTATATTAAGCCACTATTAGGGTTCTTTATGTGACTACCTACCTCGTCGCGGGTATACAAATGGTTTATCAGCGATTCAGCGGTTCGTGTGCTAAATCATCAAGCTAGGATTGTGGACACAAACAAAATTCTCGTTTACTTCTAACTTATTCGAATTCATTGAGTTTTTCAGATTGTAGGTTGCGTGTAGTGTGACTGGCTTAATAACCGTCAGAAAAGATTTACCAGTTAATCACCTGTAGTAGGGTTTACAACTATTTCCAAGAAGTGTGGCTATGGCTTAATGTTCAGAAGTCTATGCAAACTTGGTTGAACGCAATATTTTTATGTGGGGCTATGCTGAATTATCCGACAATGCGATGATTATTCCGTCAATGACTTTTACGCTTTCCTGGTATATACGAGGATGTATCAGAAACTCTAAAGTACTGCCCATTGTGTTCAATCTTATACAAGGAAAGAGAGGGGACGGAACGCGCGACTGACATTTCTGTTACCAAATGGCACCAAAAAACTACCAAAATTTACCTGTGATAAGTAATTTCTGGCTGCTTCCTGCTGCCTTTGGCTTTTACAACCGTAAGCTGCACACCCTACCATTATGCACACCACAGTATTTTAGAATGATTGGTCTTAAAAACGCTAAATATCATAAAAAAATATTTTGGTGGCTATTCGTTTCTGGTAACAGCTAATTCATATAGCATCAAACGGGCGTGCGGTATCCCCTCTCTTTCCTTATCTAAGTGTTCAATACACTTTTTGACCCGCAGACCCCAGCGCCCACCCTTCGTCGGTAAGTGAGCCGTCTGTATACCAGACTGGTTTCACATCCTCGAAAGGCCTCCTGCCGCCAAGGGCGTCGTAATTTGGGGGGGGGGGGGGGTCACTTTTTTATCATGGTTGGGGGATTTTTTTGTTGGGGGGAGAGGGCTAAAGGGTTATTCGGTTATTCTCTATATATTCGGCAACAAAATATACAGGGTGAGTCAAGCTCAACGCCTCGGAATCTTGTGACCAAACGATACCACTTTTCGAAAAATCGACTTTGCAGTTGTCTGTAGGTCGAGTTGGGCTACATTTTAAAAATAATGACTTTTATACAGGGTGTCTAATAAAAGCGTGACATATCAAAGTTATGTTTTTTTTAAATGGAATACCCTGTATATTATTGCATATTTAGATTCCTGGGTGTATTTTAGTGTGACTCTATGTATCACACATGGTACTTTAAGCGAACCGTTTAGGTGCAAATCACAATTTTGGGTATAGGTAGATGTCACAAAAAAATTGAATATCGCAGCTATTATAAATCTTAGAGGGCTGTGACTTTGCCGTGTTACTAAGCATGAAATGTGTCAGCTTGCGTTAGACGGTCGAGTTTGAATTACATTTGTACTTGGAGAAATCGATAGATCAATTAAGGAAACTTCAATCAAAGGTAACTTGATTTTTTCAAATGGGAATGCATAATATTTTTTATACGATCAAATGTGCAATTTGATAGGCTTTCTGATTATATCAGGTTGTGAATATCAATCTATGGTAGTTTTTATTAATTTTCGAGATTTCGATCAAATCAGTGTTTTTCAATTTCCCTACCTATAAACAAACTAGCAGGCCATGAAATATAAACAAAATCGTATTCAGATGGAAGGAAACAATTAACTTAGCAAAAATATCCAGCAGAACTAGAGTGAAAGAACAAGATTATAAAAATTCCCTACAACAAATCAACTCTAACCAGAAACAACGGCGGTAACATGTCTAAGGTTAAAGAGAAGCTGGAGTACGACATAAATGGTTAATTTTTATAGCCTACTAGCGACTGCAATGTACTAGAGATTAAAAGTTTCCAAAATCACTAAACACTCTGAAATGAAAGCAAAACTTTCAGCGATCGTTGCCGTCAGTCTAATATCTTCAGAACGCAATTTCACATTTAATGGTATAAAACAGTAGTCATTTCCGTCAAAGTCAAAAGTAATGATACCTCTCACTGTCGTCCTTTAAATTTTTCAGTATCTATTAGCAAGATCGCAAAAAAGGAATACTGACAAATCATATTTTAATTTTCTGCCAGGTAAATTATGTTTAATAATTTGAGCAGATTTTTAATTTATTCGTTGTTTTCGGCTATCTTCCTTATGGGTATTGAAGAATTTGCAGAACTCCAGTCAGAGGTATCGGTTACTATTTTTTTAAATCATGAAATGTGAAATTTTATTCTGAAGCTATTAAACTGCCAGCAACATTACGTGGTAGATTTCCTTTCATTTCAAGATTCACAATGGTTTTGTAAATCGTCAATCTTTAGAATATTGTAGTAGCCGGTATGCTGTGAAAAATACCCATTTCTGTCGCATTCCAGCTGCTTTTTGACCTTAGACGTGTTATGTCTGCTATTTCTGGTTAGAATTAATTTGTTGTAAGTCATTTTTATAACTTTGTCCCTTTACGCTAGTTCGTCTGTAACTATCTGCTAAGTTAGTTGTTTTGTTCCATCTGAACAGTTTTTTGTTTATATTTCATGGCCTGCTAAGTTGCTTATAGGTAGGAAAATTGAAAAACTCCGGTTTTACTCAAAATTTGAAATTAAATCAGAACTACCAGAGATTGATATTTACAACCGCATATCATTAGAAAGCTTATCAAATTGCACATTTGATCGTATAAAAAAAATTAATGCATTCCCATTTGAAAAAATCAAGTTACCTTTGATTGAAGTTTCCTTCATTGATCTACCGATTTCTCCAAGTACAAATGTAATTCGAACTGGACCGTCTAACGTAAGCTGACACATTTCATGCTTAGTAACACGGCAAAGTCACAACCCTCTAAGATTTATAGTAGCTGCGACATTCAATTTTTTTCTGACATCTACCTATACCTAAAATTGTGATTTGCACCTAAACGGTTCGCTTAAAGGCCCATGTATGATACACAAAGTCACACTAAAATGCACCCGGGAATCTAAATATGAAATAATATACAGGGTATTCCATTTAAAAAAACATAACTTTGATATGTCATGCTTTTATATGTATAAAAGTAATTATTTTAAAAATATAGTCCAACTCAACCTACATACACTCGCAAAGTCGATTTTTTGAAAAGTCGTATCGTTTGGTCACAAGAGTCCGAGGCGTTGAGCTTGACTCACCCTGTATAATAGTGGAATACTATTTATTATTCTTGTAGAGAGGGAGATCTACCCCCATTACTCTCCTTATCGACGCCCTTGCATGCCGCCAGACTCCTTCCTTGTAAAGCGGCCTACAGACGTTGATGCATGCTGCGATTCCTGAATCGACTCAACGTTTCATGAAACTTGTAACAGTTGCGTAAGTTCCTACTCAAATCGAAACGTGTTGCGATGCCTGAATTGACTTCATATTTTATGCAAGTTTCATGCAACACAAGAATAGTAGGGTGGAGTTAAATAGATATCGTCTTTGCATCGACGCAATACTATACACGTTGAAATCTGCATCAGCGTGAAACGTAGAAGTCGATCCCAACTGATGCCAATTACGTGATTCAGTACTACACACGCTGCTGCTTGCATCATGAAACGTAGAAGTCGATCCCTGCATCGCAGCATGCATCAAAGTCTGTAGTGCCAATTTGATATACCTACCAAAAATAAACATTTGTTTTTTACAGCAGTTTGAACTTTTTATGGAACCGAAGTAACATGTTCTTGGATCGAGCGTTGTGGTTGCTGCCTAGAGTCTATGCAGAATTCTTTGCTGACCAGATCTGTTATATGTAAAATGATTTTTTGTATATTTTAATCCGATATAGAATACAAGCAGTCTTTGCGTTTATACAGCTTCATCATTCTTTCACGCAAATTCATGAGGAACCACTTATGGTAGGCACCGGGAAATCCCTCAAATGTATTCCTGAAAATGATTGTCAAAACTATATTTAAATACGAAGGTGATTTAATGCATCCTTTTATATGTAACTTTTCCGTTAAACGGATGACGAGATTGAAGATATCTCATTAATAGAAAGGTTCCGTTTCTTAAAGTCTTCATTAATATCTTTTTGGCAAATCGTCGCCGTCGGTCACATTTTGTGACGTCACCTTGAAGTTTGGTGAGCTATTCCTCCTGCACATCCCTATGCTTGCTTTTGTTTTCTTCAACTAACTGTATCAGTTATTCACATCTTAAATAAAGCAGCAAAATATGAGTCAGTATGATACATCACCCATAAGACAGACTAGCGTCAATCAATATCATTTAAATCGTAGCATATTATATACTACTGTCAAGTGAGAAAAAATGGGATGCGGTCCATTAAATGGGGCAAGATAATTATAAACGAATCCATTTCTGATAATTATAAAAATATACTACAGATCAATTAAAGGTGCGCCCTCTCATGTAGACGAATGCACTCCCCTAGCCTACGCGGCATGCTTGTAATCTGATTGTTAATAAACTCTAGCGGTACAGCTTTCCAAGCTGTAGCATCTTCCAGTCCAATCCAGCGTGGTCGGAGGATTGGGCAAATCGCGAATGTAGCGATCCAATCCAATACTTTTTTGAATTGGTGATAAATCTGGTGATCGTGGAGGCTAGGGGAACACCTTGTTCACATTACTTTGTGCCGTCATTGTACCACAAACCACAAGTAAAGGTGACTTGCAGTTAAAACGCAATGGCATCAAACCAATAGGACGGTGTACATGCTGCTTAACTGGAGATCACTTCGCTCACCCCGTCGTCGCTAACTCACTGTTTGCGGACCATAATATGATCTTAAGCCCAGATCGTATTCTGTCTCGAAAGGCCCATAGTAGTAGATAGCGATCTTGCTGGTCTGTACTTCTGTAGTTCTCCTATGTGTTCCAGAACCTCTAGCTCTCTGCATTCGCCTTCATTTGATCTTCTGATGTTTGAAGCATTTGATCCATGTGCACAATGCTTTTACAACTGTAGCCTCGCTACGCCTCATGGTTTCAGCAGTTGCTTTGAAAGAAGCACCACTTTCTCGTTGGCCTACAATCCGAACTAGTTGAAAGGGAGTTAACTGGATGAACTGTGCACACACACATTTTTAATGTGTATATCTCCTTTTTTTAACTGTTCGGATTTCAATTGCGAGTAGTATACATCATACAGAATTCATATTTTCAATCATTAGTATATGCCTCTGTACGCTGTACGTATTTATTTTTCACGCACAAGGTTTCACCGCTTTGTGGATTCAAATTTGTAAATCTGTTTGCAATTCAGACGAAATGGTATTATGCTTTTCAAACATAAATAACATGTGATATACAACAGAAATAATCGTTCCTATGCATGCCATTTATCCCACAATTTGTAGTAAATACAATAATCTTGCAACTCTTTCGGTACAATACAGGGTGTCCCAGAAATAACACGCCAGAGTGACATGGAAGGTAGATTGGCTTTAGATCAATCAGATAACATCGACATGACCTTAGTAAAAGTTTTCTGGTTTTCGAGATATTGCCACTTTTGAGGTTTTTTTTAAATTCCTACTTTTACTCCTTTTGTTGCTGTTATGACTATAAAGATTTGCGGACTTATTATCTTTTTTTTCTTGGGCTACTATTAATATTTGGTTGAGACAACAGAGTATTGATTTTATTGGAAATAATTTTTAAGCAGATGCAGCTTGTGTATAAGAGTGGGTGGTAAACATTTTGAAAATCTTTTATAGTGACTAAAAATCAATGGAAATAAAAATACAGCTTTATGTTCTATCCATTATTTTAATGCCTATAACGAATTAAAAAGGACAATTTATCTAGGCGTTTTAGACGTAGAAGTATTATGTCAAAACTTGGGGCTATTCAGTTTTTAGTAGAGAGAACCTATAAATGTTATACTATTTTTGAAAAAGCATTAAGTAGGTTTTTTTTAAGAGCATTTGCTGATTCAGTCTGGTTCATTCGTTGTCACAGTAATCAGTTAAACCGTGGCTAAGGTTTTCGCATTGACACAAAATCTAAGAATTCGGTTGTTTTTTAACACACCGTGATAATTCTCAATGAAATCAATACTCTGTCGTCTTAACCAACTATTAGTAGTAGTCCGACAAAAAAAAATCGTACGTCCGCAAATCCTTATAGCCATACCAGGCAACAAAAGGAGCAAAAGTAGGAATTTTTTGAAAAACCTTAAAAGTGGCAATATCTCGAAAACTAGAAAACTTTTACTAAGGTCATGTCGATGTTATCTGATAGATCTAAAGCCAATCTACGTTCCATGTCACTCTGGCGTGTTATTTCTGGGACACCCTGTATATTTCTAATAGGTTTCACACAGCTACTGACAAAAATATCTCATCTACCGCTTCTTTGGGAAGAAATATTTATTTTCAAACATACTTGAGTATTTATATAGTAATTTGACTTATATGTTTACATATTGAACTTTAGTTGTTGGTTTGCTTTGTATAACAAAAAAATTAATAAATTTTTGTAAGTATTCCGTTGTTTTAATTGTTCAATAACTGTGTATTTGTCCGCAGCTAGAGCTAGATAGATAGATAGACACCTACGTAAGATCTCGGAAATTGTTGCTTGTAAATTCATCATAACTATAGAAAGCCTTTCTAAGGAAGTAGTTTTCTATTTTGTCATGAAACAGTTCGTCCGGTAAAGCTCTGACATTCCCTGGTAACACATTAAAAAACTTAACACAGTAATAGTCTGTACCCCTTCTAGTTCTCGAAAGTCTGTGGAAACGAAAACGAAACATCTTCACAGTTTCGGGATAGCTGTGAATGTCAAAGTGGTAAGTGAAGAGTTGCAAAGTGGCTTTGATGTACGTTAGGCAATTTGGGATATAGAGGGAAGACCAGAAATTACCCTTATGCACCGGCGATGGAGTCGAAAAACCCGATCTATATGAGATGACTGACCCCAGATCAAAATGCCATACAGCATAGTGGAGAAAAGATCCCATGATATGCAGCTAGACTAGAAGTGGTGGCAAAGATACAAACCGTGAAAGATCTAATAAGGTAATCCAGGCTAGTTTGGCATCTAAGTAAACCCCAAGGAACTTGACGTGTTTGTTACAGGGTATTCCATGTTTAACTCGTCGAAGGGAGAAGATCATATACTGAGTTTTTGTCTCATTTAGGTTGAATGTATTGGCCAGGAACCAGTTTGTAAGACCCAGCTGGAGTTTAAAATAGTAATGTCACTTAAGCCGAATTTACATTACGAAACTAGTTTCTCAAAACTAGTGTGATGACATTAGTTTCAGTCTTAGTTTCACGTATAAATAGGCGTTTTCACCACGCATGCATCAGTTTCACAAAACCGAATTGATTTCGCGTGTTACGCAAATTTTGAATACTACATAGTGTCATGCAACTAATTTCGACCTGTAAAATGTCATGAAATTATAGTATCACGAAAACGTTCGCAGAGAGTGTATAATGAGTGGTCAAAATGGCAAGTGGACGCTGGGCTGCTAATAAAAATATTAAATTTATAAATGAATACCAGCGTAATGAGTGTCTTTGTGATCCTAAACATAGACAATATAAAAATAGGGATAAAACTTTGATATGCTACATATTGATACTCTAAATTCGTGTTATAATGACTGGAGACTGTTTCCAGTTGCTAAGTAACATAACGTAATTTGGAGTTTCACTTTTGCTGTCAATGCTTCACAGCATGTTGTATGTTGTTTTGATATTCAGTTGTAGACTTTATCTAATAAGAGTGCTTCACTCATTCGAAAATAGTTTTTGTAACTTTCAGGATCACCATTTGCTAATTCAGAAATCAACTGAGTTGTACCCAGATCTTTTCTCGATAACTATTCTCGAATCCACCATCGTTTTTCTTCGGTCCTTGTCTCTTCTTTAATTTGTAAATAACCATTTGTGCAAAAACATTACGAATTGCAGTAAGTTTGGATGTGGACAGTGCCATGGTCACTGTGATACTGAAAGTTTCACGACACTTGATTTCATGAAAATTTTCGCATTAACTAGTGTCGTGTAATTAATTTTAGCATGCATGGAACTAGTTTTGTAATGTAAATTCGGCCTTAATGTCAAATCACCATAATGTTTTATGATATTTGTTGTGTCATCTTCAAATAGTATTAAATTTGAATTCGGATGAAAATTTGATGATGAGTGTGTGGAATTTGGTAACTAAAATTATTGTTATGCTGAGCATGTGTGGGAAGTACCTTCGAACATTAAAGGTGGAAGTACTGAGTCAAACCTCTTGACGCCATTTATATATAAACTACATCAGTATTTTTCATTCCCACGCTCCTACGCGGGATAGACGAATTGATAAGGGTTTGGATATAAGAACCACATCCTTTTGTTTTGGCTGATTTAACCAACGAAGAAACAATTTGAAACCAAGTCTTTTCTCTTTTTTACCATTATAATATTGCGCCGTTTATTGTCTGTCTCATTTTGTTTGGTTGGTGACGTTTTTTTTATCAGTTGGCCAAAAAAGTGCAAAAAACTTCTAAAAGATTGTCCACTACTAGAATTATCTAGTCCTTTACCTGGTTCAAGAAGTAACATCCATACATTTGTCCCATAAATTTAATAATTCACATGTATAGTGCGGAAAATATCAATAAAAGGTAAGTTACATTTTTGATAGGATTTAGCTATTTCCATATTTTATACTGTACATTAACTGCAAGGATTACTTGTACCTCAAAAGATTATAAAATTTTTTTTGATTAACTTTTTGCCGAGGAACAAGACGTGTTAACCAACCTATAATCCATAAAAATAGTTTTTCAAATTAATCACAACCCTATTATGAATTTTACCCTTAGCAGACTAGCATTTTTGTAAAAAATTCTGTTAAACAAGTTTTCTGTCTCTCCCTTGCACCTATCCAAAACAGTATTTAATAAGCCGTGTACCTTTAAAATTCCTCTATAACTAGAGTCCTGGAAAATGGTTCTATGTTATGTTATTTTAGTTTCATTTATGTTTCCATTCACTTCCCCGACAGAGGAATAAGTTATTAGAATCGGCCCATTTCCGCTAATCTTACCGAAATCAACGCGTCAAGGTATCATTTCTAATGTAAAATCACCTCCTGACACATTTTCTGAAAAGAAAATACTATGTTATATTACTATTTTCCCTACCAGCCCTCACCATTAAATCATAGATGTGGACCAAAAGTAGACCAAATGACCTCTTGACAACAGTAAAGATTGAAATAATTATTTGGATCATTTTTGTGACAGTTACTGCCATTTTAAAGTTCGAAAATTTCCTACTATTTATTAATTTTTATTCGGCCATTTTGAAAATGTTGCAGCATGCGCGGTAGCGTTTTAGGCATAAGAAAATATGCTCTTTAAGGCGCGTTTTCACGGGTCGATCTGGGTTGAACGATTTGGATCGGTCGACCATAATTCGATCTGTGCTTAAAGCAAAAAGGTTTACACGACAGGAACATATATGTCGTCAGGTCCAGAACCACTCTTCAGTGATTTCAGGACTTTGGTCAATTCACGATTGTATGTTGTTCTAATGTTTTTGATTTTATTTTTCAAGTCACTTTCGGACATTTTGGGTTTATTCACATGTTTTAGAATTGCTTGCAATGCTGCTTGTTTTGCCTGTAGATTGCGATAAAGCTCGGTTTGTGGATTCCATAAACATCATAGTTTTGATAAGCATCCAAAAATCTTGCCATATCCGCATCTGACCATTTTCAGTCATTTTTGAACAAACAACTTCATACGCACTATTTGGCCAAGGCGAAAAGTGGTTCACATATTCAATTTGCTTTCGATTTAATAATCGATCTAAATCGTTCAACCCAGATCGACCCGTGAAAACACGCCTTTATTGTGGCGACATTAGAATTTCACGTTATGACCTTTTTTTGAGTTACCCCCACCTCCACCCCTTTTTATCATCGCAGCGGAACCAAAAGCTATGTGGATTTTTGTTTCTAATGATAACCTTTTTATAGTGACCAAGTTTGAAAAAAATCGGAAAACTTTGGTTTTTTGATGTCCGTCTCTGTGTGTCTTCTATACGTCCGCGATTTCGTTTTCCAACGATTACTCAAAAACGCCTCAAGCGATTGCTCTAAAAAATTTGGCCAACTTGAATTAAGGTTTTGGAGTCGACAGCGTAGGGTGGGAAAAGGTGGGGTATGCACAAAAAATATGTAATACAACATATAAATTCGATAGCACCAGTTGAAAGAGAATGTGTTTTTATGTCTAAAACGATACATCACATGCTAATTTTTTCTGAAATGGGGGGGGGGGCAGGCTCCGGACCCCCCCTTATATACGCCACTGAGCGTATTGTGTAAATGACCAGAGTTCGAGAGTGTCACTAGGCAATTGGGAGAATTTTCAATGTAGGCTTTTAGAATTTTCGAAATTTTCAGGATTTTCCTAATTCGCAAAATTTTATAAATTTTCAGGACATTTACTGGTCAATTTTCATAACCTATGTTCAATTTCTTCATCACTCTCGTAGTAGCAATATAATGTCAACACTTCATTACAGCTAAGCTAGTAGTTAGAGATTAGATACTATTGTATCAAAAGTTCTAAATTCACATATTAAGTTAGTATTTTGATAGGCCTGTAAAGTATATAATGTCACCAAGCTCATTTTTCAAAGCAGTAGAGTCCTTTATGAATAGATAAATTCTGGACTTCTTTCATCCCCCACACCTAAATTCACTCCCCCTCCTAGAAGAAATTAATAATTCAAAAAATAACTAAAATGAGGTTTGGGCGGTCGGAAGATTACAGTTTTTTTCGTAATTACTCCTCCAATGCACCGATTTTCACTAATATAGATGCGTTACTTACTATGATTTCACACAATTTCCATTTGAATTGATGCAGCAGTTACCGAAATTACGCGATTGCAACAATAACAATGTTCGTCTTGATATATACAAGACAATAGCACAGCAGTATAAAAAACCTTGAATTTCGTTGTTTTCTAGTGCCACATTTCATGGAACCCTCGCATTGTCGACGACTGTCCTTTTGAGAACAGCAACAGCAAGTACCACGTAAATGACTAGGTATTTACTTTTACCATTGATTAACGTCAATGCTTTTACTTCCCACACCGATAGGTTCCCGATCATTTTTTATTTTTATTTTGGGTGGGGGTGAAATCGGGGTGGTTAGGGGGTAGGGGGTTGTAAATCTGAATAAGTTTTTGTATCGATAATAGGTTCTCCATTGGTCTGCAAAAGAAGAACCTAGCGGCATAATACACTTTTTAGGTCCACCCGAACATTGCCTTGTCCCCCTATCACAGAAACTAAAGGACTTAGAATCTTCGGATGTACATATACGTACTAGTATTACTTTAGATCGTTCTGTATTGTGTAACCTAGAAAGTATAGAATTGATTTTTATGAAATTTTGACACAGTATTATTACCGTGGCGAGGATGGAAAGCACGTATGGCTTTTAGAAATCATGTCAGTGGCGCCGCACCGATAAAAAGCTAGAAATATGAACAGCGCAAATGTCGTTTTTAGGCTCTTTCATTTTCTACTTTTTTTGGGTGGGGATGAAACTGGGGTGGTTTTGGGGTGGGGGTGTTGTAAAACCCAAAAATTTGTTGTACTCATAAAATACTCTACAATGCGCTCAAAAAATTGACTTTCGTGACATCATGGGCTTTTTAGATCTATACGATTTTTGCCTTTGAATGTGATATCTACGGACTAATTTGATACATACCTCCATATTATATTACTATAACGTGTGGCTTGGAAACTACAAACTTGATTGTTATGAAATTGTGACACCATATTACTACCATGGAGGTAACAGTGTTTCGTTGTCTTGCCAGTGGCGGAGGACGAATCAACAAAAAACGAAAAATGTTATAATCGCTCAAACTTCGTTTTTAAATGTTTCAAATGGAGCTTCAAATTTTTTGTTAATGTGTTAGAAGTACAGAAATCAAGACACTTGACGCCATGTTTTTAATAGATTTTAGGATGCTGAGAATACTACTGCTTGGCATTCAGCTAACATCGGGTATTGCATTTCTGGAAGCCTTTTTCGGGAGTCCCAACAGTTGCACAATCCACCAGTTTAGTTGTAGTAACAACAAATGCATATCGATCACATCCAGATGCGATGGCAGAGATGATTGTGGGGACAATTCCGATGAACAGCATTGCGGTAAGCACACATCACCGGTACTCTGTAACTCAGAAACGTGTTTCTATGCAGTATGTACTATGGGATCGGGCAACTTCGTAGATATTTCAGCATAGTATGCATTATGTTGTAGGCACTCGAAACTTCCCGATCATCATGGTCGTCATGGTGATAGAAACAAGTTTCTATCTCTGAGGTAGAGTACCGGTGCATATATTTTATTTTTGGTCATGTTTTTTGTTTTTAATTAGTCACGAATTATAATAATTATGATATACTAGCCTTTTCACAGATTTATTTTGAAATCCATTGAAGCTCTCCTTCTTTTTTGGATTATCGGTTAAGAAAGCAGAACTTTGAGTCAAATTTGCTGACGTTTCGAGAAGTTCTTTATTTCATATATTATGTTATACAATAACTAAATTGAGGTTATGGAATTCTACTTTTCTATTCAGATCTGTACTTGTGCAAGGAACCGTCTTTCTTCAGATGTCGAAACAGTAGATGCATCCCAAAAGCGTTAGTCTGTAATGATGAAAACGACTGCATAGATTATTCTGATGAAGAAAACTGCGATTCTTTTAAGGTAGGCATTTTTTTGTGAAATATAAGTAGTAGCGAGTTTGCAAAATAAAAAAATAGAGCAATGTGGATCATCCCGACTTTGCTCTCACATTGATACCTATTTCCAAACTATGAGATCACTGTAATTTCTTAAACCCAGCTTGTGGTTTTCTTTGGTCCATTGCGATTTACTGGATCATCAATAAAACCACACATGGTTGAATATGAACTTTTACTAACGGTCACTTGGTGAGGGTGGTCCTTATCAAGTATAAAATTTGTGCATATTTGGTTGTGTTGATGCGACAATAATGCGCGATAGATTATGACGTCGCTGTTAATTTCCTTCAACGTATCGAAGGTTTAGGAACTTATAGGAATTGGAAGATTTGATACAAAACGCCTTTTATTGTTTTTTGGCTCGTTGTTCATCATTATTAACATCTATTCGGTTGTTGGACCCATTGGCCATTAAAAAAAAATTAGAGTAGCCGAGATATCTTCATAATAAGTTAATTAGTCTTCAGGTTGCTACAAATTGAAGTTCATATTAGGAATAAGGAAAGAAAAAAAATAGTAAAGTCCTTCTAACACATTTTTTAGTTATAAGACATTCCAGATCACAAAAAGCTTTGAAAGATGAAACATGAAACCGTCAATGATTAAGTCAAATACCTTTTTTAGCTGCGCCCAAATCCAAACCTGTGATGCGTTAACACTTGGATTTGAGGATACCTGAATAGTTCCATTATTTCCCAAATATTTCCACTCCTTCCAAATTTCTCACCTTCCATCTTAGGAAAAAGTCAGGGATCATGAAAATGTCCAGAAGCTGAGCTTGGGCATTTTTTAATATTCCATTATTCCAATATCCTTGCCAGCGTAGTAAGAACGTTATTTATCTTTTTGTTCGTTCATCTTTCACTGGCCTTCTAAAAAAAACCACCATTTTTATACTATGATGAAGGCCACATATGTCACCAAAGTAAAGTATATCTCAAGTATATGTGGCTTTTATCAAGAGCGTAGCCAAGGGGAGGGGTCAGAGCTCCCCATGTGAAGACAGGTTTTGTCCCTTTTTGAAAATTTGAAAATAGTGATCCGCTCATTAGGACTGTAAGCAGCTTTTTGCCTGATGCTAAGGAATGGCATGCTCACATCTCTTCCTGCAAGTCACGAGAGTCCATTCTAAAAGAGTCTATAATCAATATAACTAAATATTTTTTTAAGATCTACAATCTACATTCATTACATCATACATCATTTATTTTATTCAGTAAATGTGAGCTTAAACTTGTTTTCCGGCGACTATAAGCTATGGCTGACTTTTTCGGATTTTCAGTTAATAACTACACTATTCTTCACGACGTTTCGGTTTATTATATTTAAACCATCATCAGTTGTCTATAAATTATACAGGGTGAGTTTTTAGTACCGGCTCGGTCGATAACTCCATTAGTATAGAAGATAGCGAAAAAAGTTATATATAAAAGTTGTAGCCACGGATATGCTACTTGCTCAGAAAATATTCAGATTTATACAGGGTGATCCATAAGTACGTGGTGATGCAAACATGCATTTTTTTAAATGAGACACCCTATATATTATTCCAAATTCAAATTCTACTAATAATTTCCGTTATTCCAATATAGGGTATTGTTACATTATACAGGGTATTTCAAAAGTTATGGCCATTTTTATATCCAAATCACGGTCAAATGAACGTACTGTATATCAAAAAGTAATTAATCAAACATTATTTTTTTTTACATGAGAAGCTTAGAAATATCCTTCAGTTTTAAAACCCGCTATAAAAGAAACCCGTGACGCATATTTGTATACAGGGTGATGTAGAATGCAAAGTCTAGATTTTCTCTCTTTTTTTAAATGTGACTCCCTATATTTTATTATACCAAAGAATTGCCTTTAATATGCTCTTTCATCTTTGTATAGCACTTGTTATGGCTGCATGCATCAATTTCTGAGATATTTCGATTTTTCTACAAATTTTAAATATACTTTCTATTTGTTTACTAAAATTTATTTATTTTGAGAAAATACTGTCAAATTTTGTTTTTGCTTAACAAACAACTAAAATATAAGGCCATACTAATACTTAATCAAGTCAAAACACTGAATTAACGATATAATATAAGTCAAGTGTGCTGAGGGAACAATTTTATAGACGCCATGCATAATTATCAAGCAGATGTATCAGGGAGGCTATGAAATATCAATCGACACAGTCCAAATAAAACGATTCTTCAATCTTTCAAACGCATCAGTTTTAGACTGCCTCCGTTCTGGATATTGCTGTTCATAGTTGATACATTCTAGAGGCAAGTAAACAATTTCTCAAAGATTCTCCTAAATACTCTCAATGGAAAAATTAATTTTTAGAGCTGGTTTTTCACACAGTACGAAATTATCGAGCAGGTTATGAGAACAGTCAATTTTTCAAAGCACACCTGATAAATCTGCTTGATAATTATGCATGACGCCTACAAAATTGTTTCCTCAGCATACTTGACTTTATTATTTCGATGATTTAGGGTTTTGACTTTATCAAATAGTATCATGACCTTATAATTTAGTTGTTCGTTAAATAAAAGACAAATTAGATAGTATTGTCTCAAAATAAATAAATTTCAGTACACAAATAGATGCTACATTTTAAATTTACCGAAAAATCGAAATATCTCGGAAACTGATGGACGTAGGTACAACAAGTGCTATACAAAGATGAAAGAGCATATTAAAAGAAATTCTTTGGGATAATAGAATATTGGGCGTTACATTTAAAAAAAAGAGAAAATTTGGATTTTGCATTCTACATCATCCTGTATACGAATATGCGTCACGGGCTTCTTTTATAGTCGATTTTAAAACTAGAGGATATTTTTAATTTTTTCATGTAAAAGAAATAATTTTTGATTTATTACTTTTTGATATACAGTACGTTCATTTGACCGCGATTTGGATATAAAAATGGTCATAACTTTTGAAATATCCTGTATAATGTAACAAAACTCGATATTGGAAGAACGGAAATCATTGGTAGGATTTGAATATGGAATAATATATAGGGTGTCTCATTTAAAAAAATGCATGTTTGCATCACCACGTAGTTATGGATCACCCTGTATAAATCCAAATATTTTCTGAGTAATGAGCATATCCGTGACTACAACTCTTATATACAACTTTTTTCGCTATCTTCTATAGTAGTGGAGTTATCGACCGAGCCGGTACTAAAAACTCACCCTGTATAAATATTTTGTGTACATGTT
Organism: Callosobruchus maculatus; assembly: GCA_951848785.1. Taxonomy (NCBI): domain Eukaryota; kingdom Metazoa; phylum Arthropoda; class Insecta; order Coleoptera; family Chrysomelidae; genus Callosobruchus; species Callosobruchus maculatus. Next base: position 429,886 of record CATOUR010000120.1, on the reverse strand, counting down.
GAGCTCAATACCCGAATTCGGGCAATGCCCGAAAAAATACGAAGAACTAGTTTTGAGCAAGGAATATTTCCTAAACGCGAAATATTAATTTTATACGGCTATTGAGCATTACCAAATAGGCAGAACTAGTTTTGCGCATCTTGAAATGTACACTGCTGCCATTCAGTACCACAGAACTAGTTCTGTGCATTTCAAGTTGCGCAAAACTAGTTCTGTGCATTTCAAGATGCGCAAAACTAGTTCTGCCTATTTGGTAATGCTCAATAGCCGTAGAAAATTAATATTTCGGGTTTGGTAAATATTCCTTGCTCAAAACTGCGTATTTTTTTCGGGCATTGCCCGAAGTCGGGTATTGAGTGTAGCAGATATAATTACAATATATTAAATTGTATATGAATATAACTGCTTAGTACATATAAAAAAATATGAATTTAGTGCACATTTGCGGATTAGATTTTTTGGAAGTTTCGGGAGGGTCCGGACCCCCTAGGCCCCCCTATACGACGCGACGACCCCTGAACGACGCCGATATCGATAAATAGTGAAACCCTTACCGTATTTATTGCACTCCAGATGCAGCTGAACAACAGCACGTCACATTGTGAGCAGGGATTTTGGCAGTGCATGGACAAGGTATGCATCTCGCACTCATGGCTGTGCAACGGCATACAGGACTGTCCGGACAACAGCGATGAAGAATCAGGCTGCGAGGATGCGAAGAAGATGCCCTGCGATGAGTTCCGATGCGGCACAGGCAGGTGCTTGCCACACCAGTGGCGATGTGACGGACACGATGATTGCGGCGACGCCAGCGATGAGAAGGATTGCGGTGAGTGGATTGTTACCCGATGGGTGGAGTCAAGCCCAGGCCCGTAGCAAAGTTTACTACTGTCTTACTCGTACATCTTTCACATGTTTATTAAACATGGAAAAATTGATGCTCTCTACTTCCGTCAATCGACCTATGGCGCACTGATGATCGCTAATAAGCGTGAAACAGCTGTCTGCGTACTGGTGGATTGACGGAGGTATAGAGCAACCCTCGGAATACATATAAGTTGGATCACTCCGCAAAAATATCAAAACGGCCTGCCCCTTGCTCCGTCTCCCCGGTACACCGGTGGCAGTGTACCGACGTCAGCCGGGAGATACGGGGCGGCGCAAAGTAGAGGTTGAACGTGTTTAACGCGAAGTGTATACAGTGTCTCAAAAATATCGGATTTTGTTATCTCGGATTTGTTTGCAGGAAATGGATAATCTTTTTAGAAGTTTGATTTTATCAATTAAATTTATTAACGGATTGAAAATGACAATCGGATCCATCCTTATTTTGTGGTAAACCTTGAAATGTAAAGGTTATAAATACAGGGTGTTTCACGACGATTAAGACAAGCAATATGTCGGAACTGGGCAGAAGTAGAGAATTATAATTTTGGGGATGTAAATCAGAGCAGATGTTGTGTCTTTTTTTGTCATTGGACTACCCAATGAGGTATTTGTTTTTGGTCACGTGACATTCGATTCAAAGTTATTAATGGGACACCCTGTACATTTGTGCCTTTCTGTGTTCCTACCGATAAAACAATTACTACAAACTAGCACACTTGGGGTCTAAAGTGATTAATTCAAGACCTACAGGTACTTAAAGGATTGTATCACGCTAAAAGCGTATAGTGGTCTTACCATACCAACCAGGGACATTCTAAATTATATTTTAGAGCTCGGAAATATTTTTGTTGATAACTTTAACAATTTAGTTTCTATAGTAGCAATTGGAATGACTCTGAAAAGCAAAATTTTATAAGCTGTGGTCTCAAAAATAAGCCAAATAAACAGAACATTAAGGTAAAAATACTACAGCACCATTGAACCAATTTTTACTTATCTACGAAATAGCTACAATATGTGAAATCATTTGAGATTCATTAGTAATAGTTTTACTAGGTTTTATTTTTGATATCCATTTATGTAACTTAGGACTGGTTTCTCAATGTCCAGTCAAATATTTATCTGCAAGATAACAGCAATTATTAGATGAATTGTTTAAACAATTGAAGGCTAAACTTACGAAGTCACGTAAATCTTATCTGACAGTTGTATTCATAGCAACGCTATCTGGCAGATACCTATCTGACACTTTAACTGGACATTGAGAAACCGGCCCTTAGTGTATTAGCAAAATAGACGTTATATTTGTATTTGTATGGCTGTCAATACCTAGCCTTTCAGTGACCCTCGTATATACGTAAAGGCATTAGCAAGTCTTCGCTAAAACACCCTCGTACTTGGACAAAAACCAACGCAAAAACTAACTGGCGCGTGTGCGGCCGCGGCATCGCTTTGATGTGAGATCTTCAAGGTGCCGACGGGGAGTGATCCAACTTATATGTATTCCGTCAACTTTGCCCGTAGCCATGACTTCACTTTACAAAAAAGTGCTTAAATATTTAAAGTTCAATATACCTACCTTATACATTATAAACTCACCTTGTCCCTCCACGTACAGTCACCTCTTAAACTTTTTTGTAAATTAAACGAAGCTTATATAACGGCAAAAATATAAAATTTGAGCATACGATTTTGTCTTTATGTTTTGCTCCTTAATTCTCACCCTGTCGCCCAAAATTTTCTTTTTAAAAACTATGATCTTTTAATCTTTCTAAGGGAATATAGGAAAATAATCCACAATCCTCAAATTCCTCTTAATATGGTCTTAAACTTCTGAACAATAACAGGCTGCGATATAGACATTCCTTTCTTAGAAAAGCTAGATCTCTTAATAGTGGCAGTTTCAACCCCACCGAGACTTGGGAGGAAAAGTGGGTCGCATCTCATGCGGGGGGGGGGCTCACTAGCTCTTAATCATGTGACCTGGGGGGGGGGTAGAAACCGGGAGCAGTCAGGTATCACCAAAAACGTCCTACTGAAGAAAGGACGTCTTCGGTATCAGGAGAAGGACGTCATTGGGTATCATCATTTTTGACAAGCAAAAAAGGGGGGCGGTTAGGTTTCCGTTTCTGGAGGAGCAGTAAAGAAGCGTCACCATTCGAGCAAAAGAAAAAGGTTTTGAGGGGCTTGAGCTCGATATGTTTTTGCTGGCTATTATCATTCTTTGATATAAAAAAATTAGCTATGTCTAAAATAGAATAACCAAAACGATATAAATATAACGTTGCATGTTTTATCGGAGTTTATATTTGACATTATCAAGGAGCTAAACTCAAAAAGTATTCATTATACCCTACTTGATTGTAAAGGTAAAACATAAAAATGATTTGTTCCCTGAATTCTGAGCAAAAACTGTATGCAACATAATACTCGTATGTGTATATAAATTCAACTGTTTTACAATTTTCTTATTTTCATGAACACCAAAACAAGGAAATTTTGCATAAACTGCAATTTGGTATATCTAGCTTTTCAACTATGCATCACTACATAATTAGTTGTACTATTAGAAATAATTGTTAATATTGTTTATTTGTCAATTCTTTTATGAGCAACACTCAGAATCTAGATAGTGGATAGTCCTAAAATTTTTGTTTAAATTTGATTCGATCCCTTGAATATTTTACCCAATAATTGACCATATTCAAGCTTTATTGAGACGGTTTCTTCTAAGCTCGTAGCCAAGTAATTGTAGCATAAAAAAGTTTCAACAGTTTAGAAATATACAGGGTGTCCCAGAAAGACGGTCCCATAGAAGAACCCCCATCTCACTGAGTCAAAATATTGCGAATAAACACAACATACCTATATACCAAGTTGCACTGTTTGACCGTGAGAGGGCTTCAAAGTCAAGAATAATTTTTCAATTTTTGTTGATAACTTCACAACGACATTTGCGATTTGAATGAAATTTGATAAACGTGTAACACCATAAAAATGTCACATTTTAATACTTTTAACTCTAACACTATGTTGTTTTGGAATGGTGAACCGATGTCTTCGCCACTTACATTAACCACTATTTTTCTTACTTTTAGTGCTTTCGGTTTGAAATTTTTCCACAACAAAGATACATCATTGACAAATATTTTTTGACTCTCAGTCAATTTTCGTATCTGTCACGGTTTAACAGTTAAAAATAATTCTGTGATACTTCAGTAGTAACGCACTGGTCTATTTTATCCGGAATTTAATTGATTGCATTTTGTTAGTCTTTCGCTTGTAAAATTATCGTTATCAGGGTAAATTAGTTATGCTTCTAAATGTGTCGGTTCGGTACTTTTACGCACAAATTGACAGTAAATAAATTGAAAAAGTGTTATTGATATTTCGCAATTTCAACAAACATTAGATATCAAAAATTGAACGGATAGTATATTCATTAATGTCAAACTGTACCAAATCAATGTACAAGCAAATCGCAGATGAAGAGTAACAATTTTTGTGATCGGGTTATGAGATCGTGTAAAACCGTTAAATGTATTGACCAAACAAATGTAGGACTAGGAAATGGGTTAAAATATTGTTTTTACCATTAAAGCCAACAAAAAGATTTAAACCACCTACATCATTCACTCTGATAACAATAATTTTTCAAGCAAAAGACTAACAAAATGCAATCAATTGATTTCCGGGTAAAATAGAGACCCGGCATTTTTTGAAGTGCGCTTTTACTAAAGTATCACAGAATTATTTTTAACTGTTAAACCGTGACAGATACGAAAATTTACTAAGAGTCAAAAAATATTTGTCAATGATGTATCTTTGTTGTAGAAAAATTTCAAACCGAAAGCACGAAAAATAAGAAAAATAGTGGTTAATGTAAGTGGCGAAGACATCGGTTCACCGTTCCAAAACAACATAGTGTTAGAGTTAAAAGCATTAAAATGTGGCATTTTTATGGTGTTACACGTTTACCAAATTTCATTCAAATCGCAAATGTCGTTGTGAAGTTATCAACAAAAATTGAAACATTATTCTTGACTTTGAAGCCCTCTCACGGTCAAACGGCGCAACTTGGTATATAGGTATGTTGTGTTTATTCGCAATATTTTGACTCAGTGAGATGGGGGTTCTTCTGTGGGACCGTCTTTCTGGGACACCCTGTATAAATCATTGATATTTTGTAACAATACTCGCCTCACCTATTAACGCGGGAAGTAAAAACGGCGTAACGATCTTTGTAAATTAATAAAAAATAGTTATCCAAACTTTAACGTCCTGTACCTTGAACGCCAAACTCTTTAGGACACATGTTTATATGAACTTTTCTACTCGAATTTAGTTCATAAATGCGCCTTTGTAATTACGACCTATCATTAATGACCACCCTGTATTTAGGCATTGGATAAACAGTTTGAACTTTTGAACATCCATCTCTTAATTTACAGAACATCATATTCCCGTGGCTGAGTGCACCCCGGACAACCAGAAGTTCCTGTGTTCAGACAACTCCACCTGTCTGGACATTGGAAGGGCATGCAACGGCATCCATGACTGTCCTGGAGGTGATGACGAATCTGCAATGTGCACTGCTCCCGAGCATTCCTGTGACAAACACCACTGCTCCCACGAGTGTAAGCAACTGCCTTCGGGACCCAGATGTGTCTGCCCACCAGGCTATTCCAGAGTAGACCAAAAAACTTGCAAAGACGTCGATGAGTGTCAGCAGTATGGTGAGAATTGGTTTTATAATGATGTGTAATGTGATTCTACTATTTTTTAACCTAAAGCGTGCTTTAGGGACGATAGATCATAATCTGTTGCTGGAATAGTTACATCTTTATGGTACCGTAAACGCGGGCTACTTTGGCCCACTTTTCAGTAATTATTGTATGTACGTTTCTCTAGAAACTGTTGTTTTCACTGCCCAGAAGTTCTGGTAATCTTTTTTACAACTATAATATCTTACATTCTAATTAGTAATCCTTTTTTACCTACAAAACGTTTTTTGAATTAATATATTTTTTTATTTTGGGCCAATGTTATCCTGCGGTTAGGGTAACTTTGGCCCAAGTCAATTTTTGGCGTTAAAAGCATGATACAAATGGTATGGACAAAGGAGGACTTGGATATTGACTAGAACAGGTTCTTCACCGAAGATTATATTATCAAATGTTATCAAGTTTCGTCATAATTATGAATGTTATCAGGTGAAACACCTTTGACCACCTCTTTCAGACTTTCAATGTAGTCCGTGATGATTATTTGTTCATGGATCTGAGTACGATTTCTTTTGACGGCTGATTTGACCCAGTCACGTCTTGGAACATAGTTACAAAAACACTGCACAGTCTTCCATTGCCTAGTCAAATAAGATTTTATGATGAATCTTAAATCTAGTTCATCGAGAATGCTAGTTCTTCTTGCGAAAAAACTGTTGGATGGCCTGGTCAACTTGAAAACAAATTTCATCACCAGATCTGATTGCTTCTAGACAAGTTAGAAGTTGTTCGTTGCTATAGCCAGTGTATATTGGGCCTCCAGGAAGTATTTTACAGCATCCTGAACAAGCTGATAACGAGAATACGCAATATAAATACGAAAATAATATTTTATAGCAATTCATAACTTAATATTATGGGTTTTGACCCAAAAAACGGTTGGGCCAAAGTAGGACGTTTTTTATAGATTATCGGGTCTGATTTAAAAAAAAAACATGAAAATAAAAAAACTTGTTGATTTGTTCAACGAGAAATACGTTTTTTGTAAATGGAAGTTTGGGAGGTAAAGATTGCACGTGGTTTCACTAGTCAAACAACTACAGGTGCTGCTATTTAGTGGACAGCAAAGGAACCCCTGGACTTATCAGATAGCGTGTATAGTGCGGCTACCTAGCGGAATGAGCCGGAAGAATTTTAAATACAGTCACAAATATGTTTATAGAGTACGATTTTGTTTTGTTTTCATTTGGGCCAAAGAAGGACGTTAGGGCCAAAGTAGCCCATGTTTACGGTATCAGAAGCGTTGACTTGAAGTGGATTAGGAGTTACCTCAAAGACAGATCTCAAATCGTAAAAATTGATCATAAGCATGTGGATAATATGTCTGATCCCCTTGCCAGTGTCCATAGGCATACCTCAGGGGAGTATACTTGGCCCGCTACTACTCATTTTATTTATAAATGATGTAACGACTAGACTTGGAGATTACTTTGTTACACCTTTTGCATCTAAAACCAGGGCAATCACAGATCGTACTCACAATCTTTCTTGCTCGACGGAGAAGATGAAGCAGTACTGTTCAGAGAATGGGGTGGTCTTGAATGATTTCAAGACATAGCTTATTAATTTCTCCCTGACTATAACTGATTATAGTATCCACGTGAGCTTATATCAGTTATACAGAAGGACGCAGTTAAATTTTTAGGTATTGTATTTCATTCAAAACTTAGAGAAATTATACCGATCCGGTGATTGATTAAGATATCAAAACACTGTTTTGTTCTTTGGCCTATGAGACAGTTTTTGGACTTCAATATCCTAAAAACATACTATTTTACCTACGTCAATTCACTATTGAAATACTGTGTGATATGCTGGGGAAATAGTACATCCATGCAAGAATTGGTTCTATCCAAAATAAAATCGTACGAACTATGACGATATCAGAGTGTCTTGCAGAAACTTATCCAAAACTCATAAAACCCTAACCGTATATGCCTTATTCATACTCAACTGCTTATATTATATCAAACAGAATAAGTCTAGTTGTACTGCTCGTTTTGACGTTAGTTCAGCTAGTGGCTACAACCTCCGAAATACACATACCTACCATTCAGTTTCCTCTACATGGTTTAGCTGTATCAGCGAAAGGTCCGATCATTTTATTCATCAAACTTTACAACAAGTTGCAGTTAAAAAATCAATAACATTCTTTAGGAAATTCCAAACAACTGTAAAACTGATTCTACTTGAGAATCCCGTATACAACAGCTTTGATGAATATATGAACCTAAATTTAAGCTAAAAATCTGTGATCTGTAATAAGGTTCTGTATTTTCTATTAACTTATCTGTGACCAGTAATTAGGCTTTGTATTTCTATTAATTGTACATAGCAATTTTATAACTATCTAGATCTTGTAGCGATGCTTATACCAATTTTTTGGTCTTAAGAATAAATAAATAAAAAAAATTCCATCAAGTTCCATAGAATTATTTTTACGCATTACGACAAATTTTATCTAGAAAGTCGCATGTTCAAATCTCGCTTGTAGTCAATACCTTTTCCGGCATCTTTTTTGGTAGCAACTTGATTGTACCTCATTGCATAGTACATCACAACAGGCATATAGACCTACAGATACACAGACAGGCGAAATATCCGTTTAAAGTAATGCCAAAGTATTCCAACAAACGCTTGTCCTCCTCTCTATTCTAGTAGTTAAAATTAGTCAACTTATTCAATTTATGACTAGCATTCTGTTCAACCTACGACCCCAATCGCTATGTCTTAGATATGCGATTACAATTTTTGTTATAAAGATTTGTTTTATAAGACACATTATGTGATGGTATTTTTTTGTTGAACTTTTGCAGGGATATGTGATCATAAATGCCGCAACGTTCCTGGATCCTACGAGTGTTACTGTGAGTACCGGTACTTTCTGAATGATAAGAAAACGTGCAAAGTGATCGGAGGAGAGGCTATGATGGTTTTCAGCTCAAAAACGGAAATCAGGGCGTTCACCTTAGAATCGGAGCTATATTTCACCGTAGCTTCTGATCTAAAGCAAGTAGTAGGTGGGTAAAATACCATAATTAGCAACATATTATGCTTAGAAGAAACGTGTTTTGCTAGATTTTCTCTTTTTTATATAAGGACGAATCCTGAAAACTTTATTAAGGGATGATTTGTGGAACCTTCTTCTTCTTCTTCTTCTTCTTCTTCTTCTTCTTCTTCTTCTTCTTCTTCTTCTTCAAGTTCCATCTCCTAGAGGAGGTTGGATATTATCATGGCATAACTTTGTTAGCCGCTGTTCTAAATAGTTGATTAGATGTCATTCCAAACCAGTCCCTCAAGTTTTTCAGCCAAAAGGTGCTTCTTCTTCCTTGGCTTCTCTTGCACTTGATCTTCCCTTCCATAATGTTTTGTAGTAGAGTGTATTTGGGTCCTCTTATAACATGACCAAGGTACTCTAGTTTTTTTGTTTTGAGGGTGTTCATGATTTCTTCCTCTTTTTGGATTCTCTGCCTTAGCTGCACGTTTGAGACCCTATCAGTCCAAGAGATCCTCAGCATTCTTCTATAACACCATCTTTCGAAAGCCTACAGTCTATCCATTTCTGCCTTCTTAAGAGACCAAGCCTCGGCACCATATAGCAGAGTCGAAAAGATACAACACCTCAGCATTCGTAGTCTAAGTTTCAGGTTTATATCTCTACTGCAAAGAACTTTCTTTAGTTTTACAAATGCAGTTCTTGCACTCTCTATTCGAGCTCTTATCTCTTGATATTGCTCAGCAGTTCCGGTTAGCCAAGTTCCCAAGTATCTATATCTTCTTACTCGCTATATTGACGCGTTATCTATTGTAATACTGCCGATTACGTTGTTATTTTTTTTAAATATCATAAATTTGGTTTTCTTTAAATTCATGTTCAGATCATAACTTTTACAGCTGTTGTATAGCTTTTGTACGACCGTTTGTAGATCTTCCAGTCTATCGGTCACTACGACAGTGTCATCGGCATATCGCATACTATTTATGATCTGTCCATTTATGATAATTCCCTCTTGGCAGTCATTTAGGCACTCACTGAAAATGGCCTCACTGTAACGTTAAACAAAAGTGGGGAAAGTATACAACCTTGGCGAACGCCGCGCAAAATCTCCACTTCATCAGAAAGCTGGTCTTCAATTCTGACCCTCGCTCTTTGATTCCAGTACAGATTGTGATATCGCGACTATCAATATTTTTTGATTTCAGAATTTCTATAAGTTTGTGGTGTTGGACCCTATCAAAGGCTTTTTCAAAATCAATAAAGCACGCATATACATCTTGATTCGTGTCCAGACACCTCTGCGTCAACACATTGATTCCAAACAGAGCCTCTCTGGTACCCATTCCTTTTCTGAACCCTACTTAGGAAAACCTTCAAAATATGACTCATAAGAGCAATTGTTCGGTGGTCGAAACATTCTTTAGCATTTGGTTTCTTGGGTATTGTTATAAACGTAGACGAGAGCCAATGATCTGGTATAGTTCCTGTAGAGTATATCCTATTAAAAAGGTCCACCAATGTTTTAATGTTGTCCTCATCTATGAGTTTTAGAAGTTCCACTGGAATCCCGTCAGGGCCGCTTGCCCTTCCTCCCTTTACTTGCTTAATGGCATGGATAACCTCGTCACGCAAAAACTTCGGTCCCGTATTCACCGTAAACTCTAGTGCAGGTTCCAGCCGTTCATCAAAAAGTTCTTGGATATATTCCTTCCATCTAGCCAGTTGTTGTTGGATATCTGGTATAATGTTGCCATCTGAGTCCTTTAGTATTGTGCATTGTTTATATCTCTTTATACCGGTTACTTCCTTTATCTTCTTATGCACGTTAAAGCTATCATGTCTTCTTTCTAGGTCTTCAATTTGTGGAACCGATTTATGATATACTTAGTATGATTAAATTATATGTTTATTCTTAAAAAAGTTGAAATTCTCTTAATTAGATCGCGAAATGGTTAATGTGTGGGCCTCTTTGTCATATTCGTACCGTACAAGCGATACAAAACATTCAGAATACCCGTTGGCGTAATCTGACCTCTTCCAATTTTGCAGGGAATTCCCGAAAGTGAAATTGAAATAAAGTAGGACACACACGTTTCAGCTACATTTACAACCAAACTTCAAACGTTGATTTCTCCGTAACAAATGCGAATATCAGAATCATTCCTTTTGATATCGCCTTCACAGTCCGATTAGGTATTTGGTGATCTCTTGAGATAAATTCCTTTTTTTGTAACGTTTGAATTCACTTTTTAAAACATGCGAAGTGCTTGATATATGATCACTTTCTTTTGGTTGATAATGATGGGATATTTTCTAAGAACTAATGCCAAAAATTCCTAAATCCGACAATAACATTTTGTTTTATCAGGGTTTTCATTCGGCGGTCTGCATTTTAATGAACATCTCTAAAAATCAATTTATCTCTGAAACAGCTGAAAATTGGACCCTACTTTATACGACTTCTTTAGTTGGAAATGAGCTATACAGTCTTCTGTTAAAGTATTTTCCATTCGTTATATAACACCCTGTATATGCTGCATAGAACAATGATGATAGTAAAAGTACGGCAGCATTGTTTCAATTGAGTGGGCCTATTTTTTAAACACAATTTTTAACAACAAACTGCATACTATAATTGCCAATACTGGCTTTAAATACATCATGTATTTTTAAATATCTAAAAGAATCAAGTTATCAAAACATATTATATTCAGGGTGACCTTGAAAGACGGCATCAGTCAGCAAGACGAGAATATTGAAGGAACACGTTCACGAGATCTAAGGGGCCATTCAAGTAGTACTTATGAGATTTACTACAAGAATGATTTACCCCCATCCTCCTTGTCAGCAAGCAGTGACATTCTTAGCGAATCTTCATGTTGAATGAACAACATCATCCGGTACTAATTCCAATGTTTTGGTATTCAGGTGTTGACTACGATGGAGACCACGTGTATTGGTCAGAAGTGGGCGCAGAACATGAAAGCATAGTCCGCGCGGCTGAAGATGGCAGCGACAAGCAGGTCGTAGCCACAGCAGGGCTAAGTTTGCCGGAAGACATTGCTGTAGACTGGTTGGCCGGAAATGTTTACTTCACTGATGCCGATGAACGCAGGATAGCTGCGTGCGCCAAAGATGGTAGAGCCTGTGCAGTGCTAGTCAGCGGAAAGGATGTCAGAAAGCCGCGGGCGATCACTTTGAACATCGATGATGGGTAAGTGACACCATATAAATCAAGGGCGCTTCCAAGGGGGGGGGGGGTAGAGGGGGTAATTACCCCCCCAGAAGACTGAACAAAACTGACTAATTAAAAATAAGATGCATTGAAATTTAACTGTTTATGTTTATTGCTTTAAATATATTTTTCTGTTTACATTATTTATCATAAGTCTGGTTTTATTATATGTGTTTTGTTTTGTTAATTTTCCTTATAATAACAAAATGGAAAATACCTGTGTAATGTTTAATTTGATCTTTGCGGCTGAAAAATTATAATTTCATAAATATTCATCTCTTACCGTATTATATCTTCATTTGACAAGATGTTTATTGTACCCCCCCCCCCCGTCTCCTTGGCGGCGCTCACTATATTATCCATAGAGTAACTACCCCCCCCAGACAAACTTCCTAGAAGCGCCACTGATATAAATGCACAAAGTAGACGTGATTAACCTTTACCTACTAACGTGCCGTCTGTGGGATGCTTAAAAATTGACCACAGCGCATTACTAGCTGTTCCCGCCTGATTGAGGTCCTACGCATCTATCTATTGTACCTTCAGTCCATTTAGTAGTATGTCAGCGGCAACATTTGAGCGCGATTTATGTGAAAGTTATTTTATGATAAAATACCAACCGCGCGGCGCAGCATATCAGAGACGGCAGGTTAGTGTTCATGTAACATTCAAAAAATATAAACATGGATATTCATCTCAGTACTTACGGTTCAAAAAGGATGTAGATCCAAATTTTGCGATACAAAGTGACACTTACAAAGAAGAGCGAAAAAATATGCGTCTATACCTCGGAAACTACGAAAAAATATAATTGTAATAATAATAATTTCTCAAATGAAATCCGAACGGTCAGAAAAACGCAAAAATTGCTACATATGCACCCCAATGAAGAAAAGAAGAACTGGATTTTTGTATTATAATGCGAATAACTTTTTGGTTTAGAGTGCACAAAATAAAATTATGAAAGCTGCGCAGAAAAATTGCCGTGAATTTGGTGCATGCGAATTTGATTCTATTTAAGTGGAAATTAACGGTTAGATTTTGTTTTTAGTATTTGTATATCTTTTACTTCCCACACCGATAGGTGAGGGGAGTATTGTGATCGCGAAAATTTTCGATTTTGAGATAATACACTTTTTGGGCGTTTTATGATGCCTACATCACGAAAATCCACGTCATTCATTTCCGTCGGTCTGTCTGTCGGTCTGTCTGTCGGTCTGTCTGTCGGTCTGTCGGTCTGTCTGTCTGTTGGCGTTTTTCTAGCCTCCTAATCTCAGTAACCGCTACATAGATTTTGATGAAATTTGGGTGGTGATATGGTGTAGGGTCGTAGTAGGTAATGTTGCTACAATTTTGAAAATCGCTGCATGGGCGGCGGAGTAGTTAGCAAAAAACGAAAAATTTCAAATATGCGTTAAACTTCGTTTTTAGGCGTTTTAGAGGTTCCTGATCATTTTCTACTTTTTTTTTGGGTGAGGGTGAATTTGGGGTGGTTGAGGGGTGGGGGGTTGTAATACTGAAAAATTTGTTGTATTCATAATGGGCTCTCTAATGACCTGTGAATGAAAGACCTAGCGCCATAATACAATTTTTTAGGTCCATCCGAACATTGCCTTGCTTATAATAGAAACCAAGGGACTTAGAATAATTTGTGATATATACATCCGAGTGTTGTTTTAGTTTTAGATCGTTCTTTATTGCGTAACGCCAAAATTATCGAATGGATTTTAATGAAATTTTGACACAGTATTACTGCCACGGCGAGGATGGAAAGCGCGCATATTTTGGAAAAATCGTGTCAGTGGCGGCGCGGCAATAATAAAAAAACTAAAAATGTAAAAATAGCTCAAACTTTGTTTTTCGGCGTTTTAGGGGTTTCTGATCATTTTTTACTTTTTTTTTGGGTGGGGGTGAAATTGGGGTGGTTAGGGGGTGGGGGGTTGTAAAACTCAAAAATTTATTCCATTTATAATAGTGTCCATTGACCTGTGAAAGATCGACTTAGCGGCATAATAGACGTTTGTTAGGTCTATCCGAACATTGCCTTGGCTATTACAGAAATCAAGGGATTTGGTATTGGTAGGGGTAGGTATTGATTCAGGTCGTTCTGAATTTAGTAACATGGAAATTATGGAATTAATTTTAATGAAATTTAGGCACACTATTATTACCGCGGCAAGGATGAAAAATGCGTATGGTTATCAAAAATCGTGTCAGTGGCGGCGCAGCAATAATAAAAATCTAAAAATATAAAAATAGCTCAAACTTCGTTTTTAAGCAATTTGGGGGTTCCTGATTGTTTCGTTTCGTCCAGTTAAAGCTGAATTGTGTCGTTTTAGTTCCTACGGAGAGATTTAGGAAACTATTCACTAGTTTTTGTGTTGGATGTTTTTGGACGACAGGCGGGCGATGATTTGGTTGCAACTGTTATGTGTGGGAAGTACTGAGTCAATCAACTTGACTCCATTTTTTATAGAGCTATTTGCAAGTGCAATTTTTCGTGTTAATATATGAATTAAAATTAATTTGTATGACTTTTTAAACTCAAAACACGTTTGTATCTGGTCTTAACCTTAAAACTGGGTTTTTTACATGTACGATGTATTTGATAAAAACGTTTTAAGAATGAGATTTTTCTTAAAGAAAAAATGCAAAAACACTCTCAGACGGTACGTTAGTAATAATGTTACAGAAATGTCACGCTAGTAGTTTTAAAAAATCGCGAACTGAACAAATTCTTTAATATCTACTACTACTACATTGCTGAAGATTTCTGATAAATGGAAGCAATTGATCATATACTATAGTGACTGTACTTCACGAATTAATCGAAATCCTTTGAGAGACCGAACCATGAACAACACTTATTTTCAATTTTAAAATATATTGATTTTTAAAAAATCTGGAGAACTCAGTTCAAACTATCTGCTAACTGCAAGAAGATTGTTAAAATTAACAACATTAATCTTATAAGCCTAAAGCAGGAACGAGAGGCGCACCCCAAGGCTCTATTTTAGGACCGCTTTCGTACATAGTACATCGCAACTATATAATTTTATTGCTTTAAGACCTGCTCAATGCTTGCATATACTGTCAGCATGCACATTTGTAATTGACATTTTTACTCAGAGTACATTTTGAATGAAATAAGTGAAGTGGCGGTTTTAAGTAACCTCAGTAAATCATTGCTTAAATTCAGATCCTGATAAGTAAGGCGGTTATAGCTATGATATGTACACTATGCAAGAAAGTGGTCTAAGTAGTTGCTGCCAAGAACTGTTGAGTACCCTAGTGCAGGGAAACTTTGCGCTCGGTACATGCATGACTGTTCTTCAGGTACACGTATGTATATTGATGGTGGCAGGCTCAGTACAACTTAAACGATGTCTTAACATAACATTCATAAATGCTCTGACAATTAAGTAGCTCTGAAACCGGTAGCATCTCCGAGACCTAGCCAGCTCTAGCTGAGGAATGCTCTGCTATCATCTAGAAACTTACACCCATTTTGGGTGCCTTGACAAATCGGTGCACCAAGTAACGAGAAGGAATTGGGGGCTTCTGCACCGTCTATAAACCCATGCTAGCAAGTAGTTAGCACCAGGTCAATGTTGTTCTGGGCCTACAATAAACTAATGAAAGCCTGATTAGAGAGTAGGGATACCCACAGACAAGCTTATAACATGCCCGGATAATATGGTTCTTGAACAACGGCAGGGAATCGCTAAACCAGTCGATGGGGGTCCTCACAAACCATTGTCGACTGAACAGACATTTATCGCTCTTAAAGGTATACAAGACCCCATTTATTCCAGATAATGGGAAGAAGATGAAACTTATTCTTTTTGGGCAGATTGTCTGTAGATTCGACAAAAAGGAGCTCCCCAGGAGGCCATGAATATTTTTAGTGTTAATTAAGCATATCCAATCAAATTGGGTTACCATCTTTCAAGACGAATTGGACATAATATCGATCACTATTCATATTTACATAAGCTGATCCTTCTACAGCTCTCTTATAATTCTGATCCTTCATTTATAGTATAGAGACATCCCACTTCACACTTTGCACTGACCCCCAAACGTGGTATCTTAGTGCTGATTTCTTTGTTCGAGTTAAGTCATTTTCATGACCTTTGCCTCCACATTTCAGATATATTCAATACTTACCAAAACATCATTTGTCAGGTCAGAGGTAACGTAGATTTTAGAAAACATTTTTTTGGGTTTTATTCATATGTGAAGCAGAGAAACAACTACAGAATAAATTTAACATGTTACGTTAACTATAGAGTATTTTTTCTGTATACAGCGTAATGTACTGGACAGACTGGGATGAACCAGCTGCTATAATGACAGCGTATATGGATGGGAGCAACTATCGACGCCTGATCGATAACAACATTCATTGGCCCAATGGTTTAGCGTTGGATTATCCAAATGGCCGCATTTACTGGACAGATGCCAAAAAAATTACCATCGAGAGCGCGAAACTGGATGGCACTGATATAAGGGTAAGCTAACATGATGTTGTGGACACATTCTCATACAATGTGGTGAAGTGGTAGACAAAATTAACGTATCTATTGTTGTTAATGTTATTTGCACTGACCGTTCTCAATTATTAATTAGAAACGGCTTAGAAACGTTGCTTCTACAGCATTTACAGGGTGTCTCACGACGATTAAGGCAAGCACTATATCGGAACTGGGCAGTAGTAGAGAATTATAATTTTGGGGGTGTAAATTAGAGCAAATGTAGCATCTGATTCTATTATTGCGTCAGCCAACGAGGTGCTTGTTTTTGGTCACGTGACGTCCGATTCAAAATTATGAATTGATTGATTATAACATGTACCCCTACAGTTAAATTATCTTCGTAGTGTTTCATAATGGTAGTGGTACAGTCCTTCAAGTACCTATAGTTCTTGAATTAATCACTTTAGACCCCAAGCGTGCAGTTTGTTGGAATTGTTTTATCGGGAGGAACACAAAAAGTCACAAATATACAGGGTGTCCCATTAAAATTTTTGAATCGGATAACACGTGACCAAAAACAAATACCTCGTTGGGTGACTCAATAATAAGAAAATATGCTATATTTGGTCTAACTTACATCTCCAAAATTATAATTCGCTACTACTGTCCAGTTCCGATATATTGCTTGTCTTAATCGTCGTGGGACACCCTGTATATTATATATTGCAAAAACACGTAGCTTAAACGGCAGAAATGCACTTATTATTGATTTCATGTAAAGACCCACATGCCTTTCTGAAACATTATATATCATTAATCTTTCAATACAATTTGCAATAGAAGTCCTAAGGTCATCTCTGGGTTGCTATTACTAATCCATACAGTGGGTTCAACCACTTTTCACCAGTAAAAATTAATGTGGCTCAAGTACCTAATCAATATTATTAATTTATTATTATATTTATTATTTTTTCATTATATCCACTTACAGGTCGTCTTGGAAGAGATTGAAAAGCATCCCTATTCATTGGCCGTATTCGAAGATCGTCTGTACTGGTCAGATTGGTCGACCCGTTCTATCCAATCGTGTGAGAAATTTACCGGAAAGGAATATCGCACAGTAATCGAGGATAAGCAGCTGATTTATGGGGCAAGTTTGTTTACTCACAATTGCTTAGATATAAAATAATATTTATATCGAGCTCAAATGCACGTATTATTGATTTTTATAGGACTGCGTTTACTCACAATCTCAAAATATATAAAGAATATTATATTCTATGGACTAGAGGTTAGACTAACGGGGTCTGTTATAGATATATAGACAGCAGCAATGCTAAGTTTGTATAGTTTAAAATAAATCAATATTATGTGATCGTAGGAATCATATGAAGTTGCATAACTATGAATTTTTGAAAAATGTTTACCCTCTTGTTGAAGACATCTAATAGGGTTATTCCGGTAATGTTTTTTTGGACTTTTGGAAGATTATCTTCATAATTTCATGTTTTAAGACTTTTAATTTTTAATACAATATCGTTGCAATCCATGAATTTGTCTAAAAATATAACAAATGTGGGAGGATAATTGTAATACATTAATACATTTACTTTTTTGGTTAAGACGCCTTTCCGTAAACATATGTATTGCCCAGATTTATTGGAATCAATTTTTGAATTACTAACCATAAGAATAAATGGCACATAATTGAAACCACTTCTATTAAAATAGAACTCTTTACTGCCTTCACTAAAGTACAAAATGTCTGTACATTAGGATCATGATGTAGGTATGCCGTACGAGCATAATTTAAGCAACACCCTTATTCTAAGACACTAATACATTACCAGTTTCTATTTTCGTATCATCAAAAATGCAGATAGAACACTATGTACTTTGAGATCTTAGCCATTGAGTTAGTTAGAAGGTTTAGTTCTTAATAAAAGCTGCTTCCTGATCCTGGAACAGTTGTCAGTCAACGACGCTTATTTCAAATTATATTATTTCATATCTGTTATATTATTTTTAAATCAATTTTGTTTTTTTATAAAGGCTACAGAGATATCTGAAACGTTAATAGTTTATATTTCGGCAGATGTTCTCAATACGAGCCATGAATAAATTATTATTATTGTTTAGGTGAGCATTTTCCATCCTGTCCAACGAAGACGTAAAGACAATCCATGTGAACAAGCAGCTTGCAGCGATCTATGTCTTCTGAAGGATGCCAAAGGATATGGATGCGCATGTCCTCTCGGAAAAGTTCTTGGAAATGATGGACACGTTTGTAAAGGTACATTATATTTCCAGTCATCTAGTAGTTCTTTAAATGCTTGATAGGATTTATCGGTGCTTCAGAAAGCAACAGTTAAAAAAATGACCGAGCAGATAAATCAAATAAAAATGTTACAATAAATCAAAGAAAACTAAAATACTACAAAGGTTCAGTTATCTATGCAAAGGTTAACCAAACGTCAATCCGAGTTTTATAAAATCCGACACGTGCTTCGACACTAAATTTTCTCCTGAAGATGTTCATACAGAGTGGGCCAACAGTGCGTGGACTGGAGATGTGGGCTTACATAGGGTCGTATTTATAGTCGATACTTAAGGGTCCCTTAATAATTGAGGGTATCCCTTGAGTTTTTAGTTTTAGGTAAGGGAACCTTAAGTATTACTCAAAGGACGACTATGAATGCCTTAAAACATACTTCAGAAATCGGTCACTTGACCATAGTAGGGAGCTTTGAGGGATACAACGTTAAAACATTTTCACTGAAATTTTGGCGTTTATACAGGGTGATTCATATAAAATTTGCACTTTTTAATTATAACCATCTATATATTATTGCATATTTAGGTTCCTTGGTGAATTCTATTGTACACATGAGTGTTTAAACGAAATGTGTCGCGCAAATCACAATTTTTGGTATAAGTATATATCAGAAAAAAATTGAATATCGCACGATTATAAAAATTTGCAGATATTGCAGTGTGACTAAGCATGAAATGAGCTAAATAAAATTCAACGCTTGGCTTGTGTTAGTATAACAAGTGCACTACGCACGACTCTGTTGAGCGCGCTAGAAGCACTGCTGAATCTCCCTCCACTCGACTTCGTAGTTCAAGGGGAGGCAAGGATGTCTGCGTAGATTGTGGAGTCAGGGCAGTTTGTCCTTTGTGAATCCTGGCAGGGGACATTCTGCCATTCTCTCGGAACTGCAAAAGGATGACCCTATCTTACACATGAGGACGTGATAGATTGCCTCGACTGCAGATTTACGGTGCAGTATCCTATAAGGGAAGAGTGGGCTTCAAGCGGCAGGCACAGCATGAAGAGGCGACCTTTTGAGCGCCAGTCTGGTACACAGACGACGCACTCACCGACGAAGGCTCCGGCGCTGGAGTCTGTGGACCAGAAACAAAGCTCTCCCTCTCTCTTGGGAGAAATAGAAATGTACATATGCGATTTAAGCTTGTGCCTTTCGTATTCACGAAATTCAGGGGCCTAGAAGGCGGATCACCTGCTCTGACAGTCAGGCAGCATTGTAGGATTATATCAAGGCTCATTCTGTAATGTAGAAGGGTATTGGATGACATTTCGGCTAGATATCAGGTGCTACTTATCACGTGTTACTGTAGTCATGCTGGTATTTGCGGTAATGAAATTGCGGACGCGATCACAAGACAAGGAACGAATAATTTCCACCAGAAAGCTTCTCAAGTTTGAACTCATTTTGTAGTTGGAGAAATCAGTAGTTTAATTAAAGAAACTTCAATCACACGTAAATTGATTTATTAATATATTATGAATGCTTATTTGCTTTATGCGATCATGTGTACAATTTGATAGCATTATATGATTTTCAGTATCAATCTATTTTAGTTTTCAACTTCAAATTTGTTGTCAAATCGGTGTTTTTCAAAATTCCTAAGAGGCCATGAAAAATAAACAAAAACCTGTTCAGGAAGACCAACCAACTTAGCAGAAACGCGTACTGTTGGCCTGCTCTGTATAACGAAACATGTATTGGGTTTGAAAAAAAAATAGTTTGGCCAGTAGTTATCCTGTGTATCCCTTATTTGTTGCTGCCAAAGAACCTAGTGTTACATTATAACAAAGAAAATTAAGTATAAATACATTGCTACACAATAAATGATTAACATCAGCATTGACTTTTCAGATGTGGATGATCAAGAATGGCTGATAATTGGCTTCAACAACACCATGTTACGAGTTCGTCATCAAGTGCTAGGCAAATACACTTCCATATCATTTCCAACTATTGCTAACCATATCGGATCTATGGTCTATAATGCAGTTAACAACTCTGTGTTTATCAGCGATCTGGACTCCAAAAAGGTCGTGGAGTATAGTTTGGATGAAGATATAAACAGGCTTTTGGAGATCGATAGCCTCGGGTGGATCGTATCCATGGATTATGGTGAGTGTTAGCAGCAGTGTTTAAACGAAAATAAAGCAACTGTTGTTTAGACAAGGTAGATGGTTGTGTACTCAAAATTTTATAGAAAATGAAAGTCCCAAATAGACCTCGGAACTGGAAATTCTGCATGATACTGAGATGTTTAGATGTGCGTTTGACACGATAGCGAAACTGTCGGTGTGAATGTTAGATAATCACTAGGTAACTACGTGGTTCCAGACTGGCGCATGAAGCACTTATATAATTTATATTAAAACCCAGAAATGATGGGATGGATTCATCAATCAGTTGAGTCAGAAAACTTTGGGAACTTTAAGGAGTCGATTTTTGAGCTGGCTGATTGAATGGAGAAAAGTCTGTGCAAAAAACTTATATTCTGTGTTCTTTATTACGGAATTGTTGGTCATACATATTATGTTGAGCTTAAATTTTGCAGAGGAAGACTTTTTAGAATAAATAATTAAAATAAGTCTGAAGTTTTCTTAAATTTATGTAAACCATTGTTTTCTTTCAGACCATCTTGCAAATAACCTTTACATGTGCGACGCAGAGCGAAACGCTTTGGAAGTGGTTAGCCTCAGAACCTTATCTAGAAGAATCCTGATTCGTGGTACTGATGATGAAATTTTAGAATCCGTGGCCATCGTACCTGAAGAAGGGTAAGTTATTGAATATTTTGCATTTTAATCAGAAATGTTTAAAATTGATTAAAAAAGATGTTATAAAAGAACCCTAGTATATCATATATGTATGTAATAGAAAATAGCTCAAAACGCTGAAAATATGTCTTCATTGCGAGATTTATTTCATTCAAAAAGGGTACTGACAGTTGACACTAGACTACAAGACTTCCCGGCGACTTGTACCAAGTAAAGAAAACTTATTTTCAAAAAACCGTATGTACTATAACATTCCAAAAAGCACAACTTTATATAAAACTGTATGGAGAATACCCTCAAATTGTTTCAGTGTAACACAAAAGTACCTGTAATTATTGTAGTATATTTCTTCTTGTCTGCGATGTCCTGGGATTTTGTATAGTTATCTCACAGTTGTGTTCCTACCAACACTTGATTCAGTCGTACTTGAGGCGGTAAATTGAAAAAAATTTGTCTAATTAACATATTTCATGTTAACTTAAGAATTATTTCCGGATCGATTGTATTCTTTTATATACTGTGCAGACTCAGATCCCTGAATTTGAGAACGTTATTTCTGGACAATAAATATACAGGGTGCTTATGCGGCAAACACTGTTACGGTGATTTTTTGGACTGTTTTAAGAGTATTTTGTACTTTGATGATGTTTGAAAAACCGCTTCATTTGAAATATTCAAAATGTTCAAGATGATTTCTAGCAGCTTGGATACAAGCATGCAGTCTTCTTATCAGTGACAGTCGTCCAAATTTTTGTCTGGTGTAGCGTAAACTAATGACTTTAGATAATCCCATAAAAAATAATCAAAGAGCTTTAAGTCCGGCGATTGCGCAGGCCATGCGTGTGGTCCAATCTCGCCAAATACAGTGATCTTCGTATGTTGTTGTTAAATATTTCACGAGCAACTAAACTAAAATGCGGCGGTGCACTATCGTGCAGTAGCTACATTGTATCATCATCCGATAAGCCGGGTACAGGTTCTTCTAAAAAGTTGCGACATACACTAATAATTTAAGAAATATCGTAAATAGTACCAACAATTCTTTTCACTGTTCGTCTTTGAAAGCGGCTTCTCAAAGAACAAAAATAGTTCAAAGAATCATCTTTTGAATGTTTGCCGCTCGTTTATCAAATACCTGCATTTGCATATTTTTTTTTCAGAACAATGTTTGTGGCTATGCGAAATCCATCCAGCGGGAAAGCACATGTAGACAGAATGCACATGGACGGCACAGGAAGAGCACATACCATAGAAGATGATCTTGTAGGTCCTATATCATTGCTTTATGATGCTGCCTTACACAGGGTATTCATTGCAGATGCTTACACTGGGGTCATTGAGTCAACTAGCGTTGACGGTATGTAAAAATAATATAAAAGCGGTTCATTTTCCGTTATAAATATTTTGTTAATAATATTAAATCCTATTTTCGATTTTCAACATATTATACAATACACTTTGATACAGTATCAGAAGCGATCATCCACTACAGTTCAGAAGATTCGTTTCACTTCCACACCGGTAGGTGAGAGGTGCTTATACTATAGGGATACCATTTATTCCCAACAGGTTCACACCCAATCATAGGAAATTCAGTAACAGAACATTAAATATTTTCTACAAACAGCTTTAAATCAGGATATTCAATACCACTAATCAAAATAAAAGTTACAAATCTACCAACAAACAAGAATATATATGCATAATAGTCAAGTAAATAGTTAATTAGCCTAATTTTCCTTCAGAACAAGACCTAACTTATCAATATGGTCATAAAAAATATCACTTCTGCTGCATATACCATTGTAAATAGCACATATCACATTAATACAAATTAAAATTACAGCGTTTAATTCTACTTCATATTTTTCTATGCGCTGTGACATATTTGACGCCAGTATAGTGTGCTAGTATAGTATACTCGAAGTAACATCCCAAAATAAAAAAAAACATACTGTTGCAGGTGACGACAGACATTCCTTCCGCACGCTTTCTTCAAATCCTACCACCATGGCTACAATAAAGGACGAACTTTTTTGGATGAATGAGCACTCCAAGAAGTTGTATTGGGCTAAGAAGGTTGGCAGTGACTACAACAAGCTTATTACTTTGGGTACGTATAGCGTAGGTATACAGGGTGTTCTAAAAGTTGGAACTTTCCTCTTTAGAAGCAACGGCCCTTGAAACGGCAAAGCTAATGCACGGTGAATCAGCAGCAAAACAGTAAAAAAAATTTCAAGCAAGTACTCACTATTTGATAGCTACGGAAGTTGTAAGTACGGTCCTGTCGCAGACGTCTTACAGGTAAAAGTACGATTTGCGATGTCTTCTTCAATTTGGACCACACGATGTTGTCGAGGTCTTCCAGCGTGACCACCACGATATGGATTCAGACATCCTGTGTCTCTAGCACTTTGCACAAATCAACGAAGTGCAGGGTGAGTACGGTTAGGGAAACGATCGGCGTACACTCGCGAAGCCGCAGCGGTATTTTGACCACACTCACTGACACTAGCAACAGCAACGTGACGGTATGATGAACTGCCTGTTTTTCTCACCGGCATCGGCAGTTCGGGCACCACTAGCGCTGCCTTGTTTGTTGTGATATTATGACAGGGTGAGCCATTGCCCAGGGACGGACTTAGAATTGAGAATTTCTTTAATGGTCAGTACCTCATTTTCTCTAAATATTTCATTTATATGTTACTGGGAAAAAACACTCATTTTGGCGAGTACTATCCCCTGTATGAAAAAAAGTCCCTACTTATGAAGCACCCTGTATATCTGAATTAAACAGACGAACTTTTTAACGACTGACCATCGTTTATATTTATTGTTATTTTTACAGCTTTTGTTATTGTTTCATTTTTGCCTCGTTATTTTTTTCATTTGTTGTTTGAGTATTTCTCACATATCCGGGGTGCTACTGCACCTAGTGCCCTGACACAGTCCATAAGAAAATTCGACTCGCTTATTAAAAAAAAGAGCTATACTAAAATCTTTGAAGTTTGGTGTGTTGTTATTAGCTGTACAATCTTTGTATTTTCAAGCAGTGTAAGTTCATCAGACGTATTTTCAATAAACGTTGGTGTTCTTCAGGGATCTATCGTATCCTCTACACTGTTTCTGGTGTACATCAACGAGCTGCTGGAAATAACATCCAATCCAATATACAGCTTCGCAGACGACAGTACATTAATATCATGCATGGAACCAGGCACTATCATCCCAGGAGACGGTATTTTGGCGACATGCCTCACAGATCAACGTAGATAACAAAACAATTGTCGAGCGGGGATTAGTAAATAGAGTACAGTTTAGCGTACAGAAAACTCAGGCAGCAATACTGACAAAGAAGTCTGAAGTTGGATTATCAACTATGGAAATGGAGGATCACCCAATATTTGAGTCACCTTCCATCAATCTTTTGGACATCAACATCAACAACAGCATCCTAGAAGCTTGGAGTTTTGTTCCGCTGTAGGAAGCTGTATACACCACAGCAACTACTGCTGCTGCAAGGCACAGATCCAACCATGGTTGGAGTTTGCCAAAGGTGGAGCGAAGTTAGTGGTCAAGCTACAATTTCTATTGGACAACAACTCACACCAGAAACCTTAGTGAAACTGATGGTGAAGGAAACAAGGCTTGGGGCTGACTAAGCAAATTATGAGCACCAAAGGAAACGACGAACTGATTCGCAGGATCAACCTCAGTACAAATCAAAATCTTGAAGGTACAGAAAAGCAAGTATCAGAAGAGGATGCGGCAACATGAAATCCTAGTCCATCCGGGGGAAGGGAGATGTAGGGTCCGAAGGAACAACTGGTGGAAATAGATAAAAACGGCTACTCGTGAAGATATGTTTTTAACAGTACCATGGTAGTCGTGGATTCAAAGGAGCCACTTGTTCTGGTTAGCCTAGGCGCCGGCAATGCGCCTTAAATAAAAAAAAACATGGTTGGATTATTACTTCCATGTGTGGGAATGCGCTCAGAAGCACCACTATCCAGAAGAGAGCAATTAGACTAATCGATACGGCTAACCTCACAAAGGACCGCTACAGGCTGCAATATCGAACAAGGGTGGCTGACCTGTCCCTGTTTTATGAGTTCGATCACGGAAGATGTTGAAGTGAGCTCTCCCAGATAATAACACCAAAGGCCGTCCGAACGATGCGAGGCTCTGTGGGCTCAGGTTGAGGTCCCTACTCCCCGAAACAGTCTCCTCTAGCATTCTTTCTTTTGGAAAACTTCGACGCTGTGGAATAAACTACCGGGGAATATGTTTTCCGGTGGCTACAACTTGCAGCGTTTCAAATCTAACGTGCACCGACGCTTATCCTCTCGCAGCGTTTCTACAATGCCATGGTCTTTCAGTCTTTGCGGGAGGCTGACCATAAAAGAATCTGAACTTTACTGAAAATCTAAGCAATAATCAGAATGTAGCTGTTTGGATTAAGAAAGATGAAGAAGACAAGGAAAAAACATTTTCAAAGCTTTTACGACCAGATTGCACCCTACATGACTGTTCCAATACAAATACTCAACTTTCAGAGGTTCCAGTAAGAAGCATCAGTCGTCCCCACATCATCTCCACATGGCGTCCAGTGTCCCAACTCCACCAAAACCACCCTTGCTCTTCTGGCGGCAACTGCAGCCACCTGTGCCTGCCAGTATCTTCAACGGCGGTTGTCTGCGCCTGTCCCCAGGGCTACGAGCTTTCCTCTGACGATAAAAGAACCTGCGTCCAGCGAAAGTCTTGTTCTGAAGAGCAGTTTTCCTGTTGGATGTCAGAAAGTTGCGTTTCTATGCATGCCAGGTGTGACGGACATAAAGATTGCGCGCACGGAGAGGACGAAATGGGATGCAATGGAGCAGAAGGTGGAAAGGGCTGTGCTAAAGGGTGAGTATACAGGGTGGGCCAATAGTGCGTGGACGGAGGATTGTGGGCTTACTAAAAAATATTTCAAAAATCTGTCACTTGACCATGGTAGGCACCCTTAAGGGCTATAACGTAAAAATATTTTCACTTAAATTCTGACGTTTATACAGGGTGATTCATATCAAACCTACATTTTTTTTAATGGAACCCCCTATATATTATTGGATATTTGGATTCCTTGGTCAATTCTAGTGTGACTTGATGTATCACACATGGAACTTTAAACGAACCGTTTAGGCGCAAATCACCATTTTTGGTATAAGTAGGTATCAGAAAAAAATTGAATATCGCAGCGATTATAAAACTTAGAAGGCCGTGACTTTGCGGTACGACTAAGCATGGAATGCGTCACCTAAGGTCATACGGCTAAATTTGAATTCTTTTTGTACTTGGAGAAATCGATAGATTAATTAAGGAAACTTCAATCACAGATAACTTGATTTTTTCAAATGGGAATGCCCATTTTGATTTACAGAATCAAACGTAAAATTTGATTACCTGTCTAACGATATAGCATTCTTGATATCAATCTTTCTTGGTTTTCATTTTATTTCAAATTTTTAATCAAATCGGTGTTTTTCAATTTTCCTGCGTGCAAGCAACCTAGCAGGCCATGAAAAATAAACAAAAGCTCGTTAATATGGAAGAAACCAACTAACCTAGTAGAAAGATGCAAACTAACTAAAGCAGCGAGGCAAGATTATGAAAATTTCTTACAACATATTAGCTCTAACCGGATACAGCAGCGGCAAGATATCTAATGTCAATGAGTAGTATGACAGAAGTGTTTTATTTTTCACAGCCTACTAGCTTTGGGATCTACTAGGGCTTGACAACTTTCCAAAATGATTAAAAATTTTGAAACAAAAGGGAAACTACCAGCGATTTTTGCTTACAGTCTAACATGTTTAGAATGAAATTTCACATTTAATCGGATAAAAAAATTAGTCATTTCCGTTTAGTTAAGTCAAAAGTGAAGATACCTCTAATTGGAGCATTCTGAACATCTATTGAAATAATTGCTACAATTTTTTAATTACGCTATGTTGTAACTGCGATTATTTCATGTAGTTTTCTACAAACTAAATTATGTTTTACAATTCAAACAGACTGCAAATAAAGTTTCATTTTCCACGATTTTTCTAATAAATAGAAGAAGAATTTGAAGGGTTCCAGTCAGAGGTATCATTACTTTTGACTTATGGAAATGGCTACTTTTTCATAGCATTAAATGTGAAAATTTATTCAGAAGACATAGATATTCTACTGCCAGCAACAATCACTAGTAGCTTCCCTTTGATTAAATATTTTTTTACTGACCTTGGAAATTGGCTAATAGCTAGTAGGCTGTGGAAAATGAGCGTTCTTGTTACCACTATTGTTTCTGGTTAGAGCTAATATGTTGTAAGGAATTTTGATAATCTTGCCTTGTTGCTCAGGTTAGTTTGCATCTTTCTACTAAGTTAGTTGGTTTCTTCCATATTAACGAGCTTTTGTTTATTTTTCATGGCCTGCTAGGTTGCTTGCACGCAGGAAAATTGAAAAACACCGATTTGTCTAAAAATTTGAAATAAAATGAAAACCAAAAAAGATTGATATCGAGAATGCTATATCGTTAGAAAGGTAATCAAATTTTACGTTTGATTCTTTAAACCAAAATAGGCATTCCTATTTGAAAAAATCAAGTTATCTGTGATTGAAGTTTCCTTAATTAATCTATCGATTTCTCCAAGTACAAAAAGAATTCAAATTTAGCCGTATGACCTTAGGTGACGCATTCCATGCTTAGTCGTACCGCAAAGTCGCGGCCTTCTAAGTTTTGTAATCGCTGCGATATTCAATTTTTTTCTGATACCTACTTATACCAGAAATGGTGATTTGCGCCTAAACGGTTCGTTTAAAGTTCCATGTGTGATACATAAAGTCACACTAGAATTGACCAAGGAATCCAAATAATCAATAATATATAGGGGGTTCCATTCAAAAAAATGTAAGTTTGATATGAATCACCCCGTATAAACGTCAGAATTTAAGTGAAAATATTTTTACGTAATAGCCCTCAAGGGTCCCTACCATGATCAAGTGACAGATTTTTGGAATATTAGTCAGTAAGCCCACAATCCTCCGTCCACGCACTATTGGCCCACCCTGTATATGCATAATTAACTGTATGATCAAGGTGAGTCGAAATGCTTTAATCCAGAAGATGTGTTTAATCGAGGTATAATGGAAAAGGGTATAAATGAGTTGATGCAATTTTCTTCCAGCCATAACCCGAATATAAATCAAGAAAGTCCAAAATTATGTTGTCTTGTACTGAGCGAAAGAAAAATTAATAAAATTAAAATTAATAAAATAATCAAAACTTACGATTTGTTAACTATACTAAGATTGTTGGAGTAATTATTGAAACCAAATTGAGGTTTATCGAACATGTTAAAAGTTTTTCTCAAAAAACTTACCTATATATATGTATATTGATTGCAAACAGATTTCTTATAATTATAAATTACATAAGAAACTCTGTGAGGCGTTGGTGATACCAGTCTTAAGTTGCTGAAATATTTTGTACTTTCCTTGTTTGGACTACCTCACTAAGAAAATAATCCAAGTTATACAAAACAATTGTGTTCGATTTCATTCAGTTCAAAAATTTCATTCATCATTAATACACACAATAAACCTCTCACGAATAAAGTTATTATAATACCTCAACATACTGCGTCATTATTTAAACGATGTTTTTCATAGAATAGAATAGAATAGAAATTTATTCGTTTTTTCAGTTACAAAAAATGCGACTGAAGTGACAAGTCAAAAAAAAAACAGATACAAGTAAGTAGTAGAGTAAATGACACACAATTTTTGTTGATAGTACATACATACGAAATAGAAGGATGTAACAGAACAGCAACTGTTTGGTGGACTTTTTTTTATGATTTTACTAGGGCGCAGAACTCGTCTAAACTGTAAGGCTCTAAATCGCATATGTATTTATGAATGGTTTTCTTGAATAGATGTACTGATGAAATAGATTGTATGTTTTGTGGTAACAAATTGAACATCTTAAGTGCTGAATAGTGTGGGCATTGTTTAGTAGAACTCAGTTTATGAGATGGATAAATATATTTCTTCGGGTATTATATGTGTGGTTGAAGACATTTTCTACAAAGTTTTCTTTATGCTTAAATATGAAAAGTAGAGTGCATACAACGTTGCTATGATTTATAATTCTTTATTAAAACCATATTACTGCTACTACTACTACTACTACTACTACCACTACTACTACTAGAACTTGTTGCTAACCTCATTGGTTCAGTGTAAGAGTAGCGCTAGCTAAACTTCGCCAATGAGGTTTTGTATAGTTTTTGTTACGATGTAGTTGTAGCAAAATAAAGACATTATTATTATTTAATGTCTATTTTGAAGTTTCATAACAATGGAAGTGGATAATATCAAAATCTCTGCAATACCGTAAACACGGACATGATGAATCTTAAATCTAGTTCATCGAGAATGCTAGTTCTTCTTCTTTCGAAAACTGTTGGATGGCCTGGTGGACTTGAAAACAAATTTTTCAACTTGTTTTCTATAGGGGTATGTTGAAATGACCAGCAGCCTGTATTTGCGTCATATCACCAGATCTGATTGCTTCTAGACAAGTTAGAAGTTGTTTGTTGCTACAGCCAGTGTATATTGGGCCTCCAGGAAGTCTTCTACGGCATCCTGAAGAAGCTGATGACGAGAATACGGAATATAAATACAAAAATAAAATTTTTCAAGATTTTTATAGCAATTCATAACTTAATATTATGGGTTTTGGCCCAAAAATTGTTGGGCCAAAGTAGGACGTTTTTTAAAGGTTATCGGGTCTGATTTTAAAAAAACATGAAAATAAAAAACTTGTTGCATTTAACAGTGTTGTAACTACAGTACGATTTAAAGAAAGGAAAATTGTTTGATAGGGGGTGCTTACCAGACTTGTTCAACAAGAAATACGTTTTATGTAAATGGAAGTTTGGGAGGTAAAGATTGCACGTGATTTCACTAGTCAAACAACTATAGGTGCTGCTTTCTAGTGGACAGCAAAGGAACCACTAGACTTATCAGACAGCTTGTATAGTGCGGCTATCTAGCGGAATGAGCCGGAAGTATTTTAAATACAGTCACAAATATGTTTATAGAGTACGATTTTGGTTTTTTTTCATTTGGGCCAATGTAGCCCATGTTTACGGTACCTATATACAATATCATCAAAAAATGACATTCTTGAGTCTATAAACCCTATAAACCCAGTCGTAACTCTGTCTAACTATATGCACTATATTCCCATCCCTTCTCCTGGGCTCACCATCCTTCTGTAGACTTCTATGGAACACTTTTAACTCGTCTAAGATGTACCTGAATTCTTATCTAAAAGTAGGCCAGAAAGGGAGACAGGATATTATAGTCTCAAAGTTCGCAAGAACCCACTGTCTGGGGGTACACAATGAGCCTTAAAGCTGAGCGCCAACTATTAGGGAGACTAAAAAAACCCTAACACCCTCACTACCAAAAGAAGCTCAAAGTTTGGGAACATTTGCTTAAAAGTGATTAAATACTATTAGATTAGATTATATTTGTGTATCCATGGAGATGCTCAATATAGATATATTGATATACTAAACACAACACAGTGCGGGTGAAGCAAGTGTTAGAATGAAGATGCCAAACTTAAATGGTGCAAGTGTGTCATGATATTAATTCCTCATTTTCTGTTATTAAAAATGCTTACGGACTCTTTTTAGATCATTCACTTGTCGCAATGGTGCCTGCATCAAGGAATCTCAAGTGTGCGACCTGCGTGTCGATTGTCCGGACAAGTCTGATGAGGAGAACTGCGAGGCATTCAAGAAAAAGAGAACCTGCCCAGAAGAGCACTTCATGTGTGAAGATGGTGACTGCATCCCCAGGACTTCACTGTGCGACGGTTTCAATGACTGTCGTGATGGAGCTGACGAAAAGGAGTGTCACACTAGGACGTGCCAGTCAAACCAGTTCAGGTGAGGTTATAATAGACCTGTGGGGGGGGGGGGGTGTGGGTTGGCCCAGTGCTTAGGGTTGAGGGCGCGTGGCCGGAAGGTCTCGGGTCCGATTCTCGTTAGAGGTCGACATTTATTTCTGGGTTTTTCAATCAAAAATAAATATCAATAAAAAAACTCAGCGAAGGATCTCCACCTGAGCCTTCACTGTTGGCTTCTAATTAACAGTGCAGTTCCTAAAGTGGCGACGGGAAACAGTAACAAAGCCTACACAGAACACGAGGCCAATAACCAGAGCAGTCGATGCTGATGATACAGAAGTAAAAAGAATAGACTTTGGGTGGTGTACATTCAATACGTCATGGCTTGTCAGAGCGCGAGCGGTTCGGTGGACCTTTACTCTTAGTTACGGCTACGTCGGTCGAACAGTGTGTCAAGTCTGGTTACCGACAGGCTAGAGAAAGTCAGGGAGAAGAAAGGGAAGAAAAGTAGAGGAAGGAAGGAGAAGAATATACAGGAGGAAGTGCGACGGTTGAAGGGTATATCTTGATGTAGGCAATTAGTAATTCGGTAATTTTGGATTTAACCAAAAGGGTGAAAGTGTCTAATAAAGTATGATTCAAAGGCAATACATTACAATACATTTTTGGTAAAAGAATAAAAAAATAGGTAAAAAAGCTTTGTCAAGCTCGGGGATCGAACCTGAACATTTCCGAAGACTGGCCCGTAGCCGTCGAGCTACCATGGCGCCGGAAAAGTTGCTTCAACATATTTGATTAGGTACTTTATTACTGGAATTTGTGATCTAATTTCAAACCTCAAAAAAACTACTTATTTTGATCATCTATTGTGCAACAAATATTCACTAGTTACACAAGTAACTATTTCCACGATTAGCTGGGAATCTAGAAAAAAATAATGCTGATAGTTATCGGAGTAGGACATCGTTGGTAAGAAATAACATTCTGACGTCACACGCGCTTGGTTTTGTTTTGGAGCTGTCGGCGCGTCTTCGGTACTGCTTTCTAAAATCAATCTCATGTTGATATAACCTTTGAATTATTGCAGAAAAGTACAAAAAATGATGTAAAACTTATATGTTATCTACCTGTGTATCATAAAAAAATTAAATTTGTATTTCAAAAACCCAATTGCTAGTCTTATGCACCTAAAATTAATTACTCGATAACCAAAGTTTGAATGGTGTAAATATTGAAAACTGTGAATAATTTTTATACTTATGAAGAAATATTGTAAATCGATAGCAGGAAGAATATTTGCGAAAAAACAAAACAGTATTTTGGTGACACAATTATTCTACGTTGAGACACAGAGACAGAACAGTCTTATTATAATGCAAATGTTGAATAATCTACTTCAATATCTACAACACTTAGACCAACGACTAGTTTTCGTTGATTAAATCCAGACAATACTGTGAGAATTGTCTCTTATATAGGCAGCATAATGATTTTGAGGCGTGAGGCCAGCATAGAATCTGTGAATGCTGACTTGTGTTGCAGGAACGGATAAAACTACATAAGCTAGTCTTGACGTGCTTAGAATCGCCAAAATAAATGTCTAAACGCAGCGTAGATTTTAGAAAATAACATATCTGCACTTTCCGTTAATTTCAGATGCGATTCCGGCAGCTGTATCCCAAAAAGCTGGGAATGCGACCATGAATTTGACTGTAGTGATTTCTCAGATGAGCATCCAGGTTGTAGTTGTAAGTAGCTTTGAAAACAAGTCTTTGAGTAGTATATATGTGACGTAAAATAGTGTAAAAAGTTGTTTTCATATTAACGTTCAACTTTTAGGATTTACCAGTTTAAAACAAACGATAAACAGAAAGTGACTTTTGCACTATCTGACAGGTACAGGTACAATGCCTATTTGATATAACAAGATATAAACAGAAGAATAAATAGACTAGGAACGCCTTGATATACAAGCCCTGATTTACTTTTTTTTATTCTGCATCTCGCTTATTTTTCAGTTTTCTAAAAAAAGTTTTTTGAAGTTGTTTATTTCGAAGACTTCTGTACACAGCTCAAGTATCAACTTAGGAATTATCTGTATATAAAATTAGAAATAGGTTAGACTAAAATTCATCCAGTTGAAAGAGGATTGTATAGAAAAACAATATTATGTGTTGCCGGAAACTTGTTTTTCTTAAAAACCGCGGACTTCTCAAAACACCCTCAAAAAGAATAACAGTTTTCTCCAGTGACATGAAATTTCGGGATAACCGAGTTATCGGGTTTTCAGTGAAATACCGTCACACTGATTGTCCTGCTGGTTACTTCAGATGCGCAGCTAGTGGTCGTTGCATTGACATGCGTCTGGTTTGCGACGGAGATGAAGATTGTGGAGATGGTAGCGATGAACCGCCTACTTGCGACTTAAGGTAATCTACATAATTTCAAACTAAGTTACACTTAAAGTAGTACTTTCTTCTTTGGCGTAGCACTGAACATTACCACTCGCAAAACCGATTCTTTCAAATTCGACATAAGTATAGTTTCCCTAACCATGTCAGCATCTTCAGAGATTTAGATTAGATTCAAACTCCTAATTATCACTTTTCGTATCCAACGTGTGCAACCAAGCATAAAATGCTCTTCCTGGGAGGTTCTCTTACCCATGTGAGGGACATCTCAGATAACCACGTAATATTTAAGAAATCAATCCACGTCAATCCACCAGTAGGCAGACAGCTGTTTCACGCTTATTAGCGATCATCAGTGCGCCATAGGTCGATTGACGGAAATAGAGAGCATCAGTTCTTCCATGTTTACTAAACATGTGAAACATGTGAGAGCAGACAGAAAGAATTCTGCCGGTGCGCCATCTGGTACCCGAAGGTAACGGCAACCAAAGAAAGTCGCTGCTAAAAACAGCAGCATACTTCTTGGTGGAACGCCACGGCGCGTCCTCTTTGAGCCACCAGAGAAGCGCGGGTTCTATATGCCGCTGCATATTAAAGCCGATATACGAGGGTTGCTCTTTATCTCCGTCAATCCACCAGTACGCAGACAGCTGATTTACGCTTATTAGCGATCATCAGTGCGCCATAGGTCGATTGACGGAAATAGAAACATGTTTAGTAAACATGGAAAAACTGATGCTCTCTAGCTCAAAGAGGACGCGCCGTGGCGTTCCACCAAGAAGTATGCTGCTGTTTTTAGCAACGACTTTCTTTGGTTGCCGTTACCTTCGGGTACCAGATGGCGCACCGGCAGAATTCTTTCTGTCTGCTCTCACAATAACAAGCTGTTTACTATAGGGCACTTATCCATATTCAGTTACATTGGCTGAATGCTGTGCTATTTCCGAGCTTTCATACGAGTCATGTTTCTTAAAGCTTACTATACTATAAATTAATTTCAAGTTACTTAGACACTGTCCAATTTGCGTTGGATTCGCTGCTTAAGTTTATCCATTCTATATTGTTAATTTGCCATATGTTTTATAAACCTAGTTCTAATTGGTGTTTCAGTTTGTCAATCACTACAGCTGATTTCATATCTTCCACACCTATCTAGTTCATCAATCTTTTTCTTTGGATCAAAGGATACTGAAATGCTTTATGTGCTTTTCTTTCAATTTGAAAAGTTGCAAAACCGTCTTCTTGAGCTATAGACATTATCTGGTTCACGCCTATTAACGCTGGTCATTTTTTGATGAATTTTAAAAACCTTGAATGACTCAATGGGAAATTGATAAGATGACGTATCAAAAAATTGAATCTGACCATTTTGCATTGCTGACAAGTTATTTAAGTCATTGGTTATAGTTCATTTTTCTATACATGTCGAATTCTAAGCTGTTTTCGCTTATGACTAAAATATCCAGAAAGGATAACCCTTGATTGCTTTGAATCTTGAATGAGAATTAATTATCCAATTTCTTAACAAAATCATTATTACCGCTGCCAAATCATTTCACAAAAGTAGAAGGGAGATAAACAATTTCCCATAACTGTGCCTTCATGTTGTTCGGTTAATGCTTCTTTATGTTTAAAAGGATTTGGCTCATACAGTGACCGAGTCTAAACATTACCACCAAAAAGAACTCTAAAAAAATTATAAAGCCTTTTTAAATCTGCTTCAGAATGAACACAATGACATCAAGATCCGATCAGTAGCATTCGAATAATGACCTACCAGACATACAAATACATTAAAAACAGACAGAAACACATACGACATATAGATAGGTAGTCGACAGACAAACCGACGCAAATAAGCGACATCGTGTGGGAGGCATGGTCAAAATTCCCTATTATACTAAATAAGTAATTTCTTACCATTTAGAGTATGAAAAGATTTCTGACATGCTCTTGTATGCTCTACAGACGCCAACAAGCAGCGACAAGTTGCCCAGGAGGATTTGCTTGTCCTCAAGGAGGAGAGTGTCTGCCGGCCATTGCTAAATGTAATGGTACTAGAGAGTGTCCTAAGGGAGAAGATGAGATGGGCTGTGAAGACAGATCAGAAGAAGACAGTATCTGTAGACCAGACGAGTTTGAATGCAAGAACAAAAAGTAAGTAGAACTGAGTAGAGGAAATACTTTGTCGATGGAATTATTGATATCACTAAATGCTGTCTCTTGTTCAGCTAGTGGTATGGGATAAATGTTATCCCGTCTTCTTGGTTTCTTCAGAATATGACTGCATTGGCATTGTTTCATTCAATTTTTCTTCCTCTTTATTATATTGAGGTTAGGTTAAATTAGATTTATGACATTCCTATTCTTACCAGGACCCTACAGTTTTTTCGGTGGCAAATCTAAATAAGTAGGGGTAGAGTGATCAGCTCCATCAAACTCCTTATTCTATTTTGCGATTTATATCTTTACTCTAGTTCATATTGAATATGTCTTTTCTTGAACAAATTGCTGAGTATTTGAAGGCTTTGATTAATATGTTGCCGTCTACTCTGCCAAATTCTTTCATGAGTTCCAGAAATGTCACAAAATGTTCCTCATTTAGGTGAGATGTTTCTGATAGTCTAGTGCTAGAATCGCTTCCCTTGTCAATGTTCACTTCTGAAACCAAATTATCTTTAAATTATTTTTCTTTTTGCTTAAATAGGTTTTTGTTACGCTCAGAATAGTTTGTGTGTGGCAGTAGGGCTACTTTTCTATGATTATCTTCTACGTGTTATCTCATCTAGAGCTTTCATAGGCTACGCCAGCATTTGGTTCAATCAGAGATCCATTTTACATCTGCAGCTCTCTGCTATCTTATATCTTTCGCCTTAATCTCCTAGTTTGTCTCGTGCATACAATTCTACAATGTATAGTCTTTCCATCTTTCAGCTACCTCTCCAACTTTTCTATGTTTGATGTTGTTGTTCTTACTTCTTAGGTTATATTGAAGATCCCTAACTTTGAAATACAGACAATCATCTCTCTCTACGTCTTCAATACAGGAAGATATAAAAGTAGAATACTGCTAAATTTCTTTTTAGTGAAGCTCAAAGCTCAAACGTTTCTGAGAAGTACGTGCTTTTGAATAGCTCTTCGCAGACATAAATAAAAAAGTACATAAGCATATACAATTGACACTAGAATTGCGATTTTTATACTGAATAATTACTTATCAAATAAGGCTACAGTTGCATATCCCCAAAATTCAGAAGCTGAGAAAACTGTTTGTAAAGATTTGCAAATAACAGTGCCTTAGTGACATGTATAGCGATATCTCTGTAATAAAGCGAAATCAGTCATAGGCCATTGTAGTATTGAAAATACATGAGCTGAGCGTTCGGTATTTAAACTTTTCCATATTCTTTGTTTCTTAAGATAAGCCACTCCAGCTCTCAATGCCTCAAATATCATTAAACAAAACGTAATATATACAGATGCGTATTTTATTATTTTATGCATTCTATTCTTATATGCTACTTCAAAGATATCTATTTTAAATAGGGTATTTTAATACCAATGTTTAAGGAATATTCAAAATCTAGAACATCTAGATCATCCACAAAATATTTGTAGGTGCATTCCTTGGCAATGGGCATGCGATAAAATGGCGGATTGTGAAGATGAGAGCGACGAAACCGAGGAAGTGTGCCTCAAACTCAATAATACTAAAACAGCAACTCACACGGATGCAGTATCTACGCATGCTGAGCATTGTAACGATGGTTTCAGGTAAGCATTACATGTTACGTATAAATTTGAAAAATATGGTGGGAGTGTCGATAAATCCAGGTATGTTGAAAAATGGTGGATGCGGTGGTTTGTTTAAAGGACTTAAAAAATGTACATTACATTTAATGTAAAAAATAGAAAACATGGTACAAAAAAACTGAATTTAAATGCTTTCCAAAATTTGATGCCCTTAGTATCATTATTGTATTTCGATCCATTCAAAAACTTGCCTTGGGGCTTGCTTATTGAATATATTTTAGGAACTACCAAGAAACCTAAGACCCAAAATTAATCTCATTCATATATTTTCCAAGACACACATCAATTGAGAAGCCTGTTTCTCTGTACTAGTTACATAGTCTAGAGGGGTTCCATCAGTGTTGGCTCTGAGGCTAAAACTAAAATTCATAAGGACTGTTCTTCGTCCATTTTCTAATATTTTCTAATAATAAATAGTCCAACTCATTATGCTTTAAGATTCACAAGACTATTGAATTTCGTCATCAAGAACATTATGAGTATGAGCAGAGTTATCCCAGAATATTAGTTTTCAAGACAGAGCTGATTGCTTCAGTAAAAAGTATAATTTTCTGAGTACATCAAAAAATATTGTGCCACGCATGTCTAGTTATGAATGAAAATTTAAGCATTGTTAGTATGCCCAATTTGAAATAGCTCAGCAAAGTAATTGAGTTTGCCAAAAGTATTCCAAAACTTATTTGCCACACAGAAGCCATCATTTTGCACATTTTACACTGATACATATTATTGCAGTATTGCTTTTAGTCGTTCTGTATTGTGTAACGTAAACATTATTAAAGTGATTTTAATGAAATGAAACGTGTGAGGTTTTCTGTAACCGAGTCAGTGAACTGAATCAAACTGATCAAACTTCGTTTTTGGGATATTTGGAGGTTCATTTTTCACATTTTTTTGAGGGGGTTAAACTGGGGTACTTTGGGGGGTGATAAAAATTTGTTGTATTGGTAGTGGGCTCCTTATTACGACATAATATATTTACTTTTCAGCTTTATCCAAATGCTGCCCTGCTCTAGACAAAAAAATACTTTTGAAATTATATTATTGTAGATACCTAATTCTGTAATGTTTGCAGCTCATCACTAAACTGGTAGCAATTAAAGTTCTAAACCGTAACGTGGCGTAGGCCGTGGTAGAGATCGACAGGTCTGCGGCTTTGAAAATTGTGTTAGGGGCGGTGAAACTAAATTAAAAAAGGAGCAGTACAATATGAAAACCACTCAAACTCTGTGTCAAGGTACTCTAGGGTTCTATTATCATTTTCTTGCTTTTTGAATCCTGACCGTCGGTACCAAATATTTAGTAAAACAATCTTGGGATACGGTCACTTATTATATTTCCAAAATATAAAATTTTACGACGTTTCGACGCTTCTATTAGGCGTCATCTTCAGGTATTAAAACTAAAATAAAATATCAGAATTGTCAAACAGATACAAAATGACTAACATTTACAATTAATTTTTTTTTAAACAATTAAATATCGAGGGAGGAAGGTAAATATTGATAAGATGGAAGAAAGTATAGGCTATGTTCCATTTATTAAATTTGTATATATGCATGAAAGATTGCTTGTATCTGTCCTGAAATTCATGCTGCTAGACCTTTTTTTTAAATGTATCATCTCTAAGATGTTTCTTTTATACCAATCTTTCTCTTTGCATAAAGTTCTAACGTTGTTAAAATCGAAGGTATGTTTATTTTCTATAGCATGTTTGCTGAGGGCGGTAGAATTCAGGTTTTTATATTTAAATAAACGCATATACAAACACAAGTATGATATTAAAAAAAGCGTCGAAATGTAAAATTTTATATTTTGGAAATATAGTAAGTGACCGTATCCCAAGATTGTTTTACTAAATATTATCATTTTCTGCCTTTTTTTTTGAGTGGTCAGAGTGAGCCGAGGTAGGATGAGGTCTCGCTTAGGGTCGTTGGGAAATTCCAGCATTTTTTGTCTATCTATCTATCGAACACTTTTCATTAGCTTCTAAAAATTGATACTGGTAATAAATCTTTTTTTTTAAATATTACAAAATCGGCGTGCCATGTGATTTGGATATTAGTTGAAAATTCCAGAAAAAAACCGTGTCGTCCTAGTTCGTACGAACAGAGATGCAAGAAACTGTTTACGGGAGTTTTTGTACGGGATGGTGGATGATTTCGTTACAAGGAGATCTCATGCTTCGTGCTATGGGAAAATAATAAAATGGGGCGTAATGTGAGGGAACTGCTGAGTAAATCAACTTGAAATTCATTTTTTACCAAGGATACCTTTTCCCCAGATGTAAAAGTGGCGACTGCATTCGACTGTCACTGGCATGCGATGGAAAACCGGATTGCTACGATGGCAGCGACGAAGGAGGAAAGTGCAAAGACGCCTGCTCCAAACTGGCCTGCGTTCATGACTGTTTCCCCACCCCGCATGGCCCCATGTGTCGGTGCCGTACCGGTTACAGACCTACAGGGGATGGAAGAAACTGCCAAGACATCAACGAATGCTCTGCTGATCCCCCTGTGTGCTCCCAAAAGTGCGAGAACGAAGACGGAGGTTTCAAGTGTGATTGCTTTTGGGACCACGCGCTCAGGTGAGGGTTCTAATTAGTGAAAACATTCAGTTCTCGGTGTTCCTCAGGGATCTGTCCTATCCCCTACGCTGTTTCTGCTGTACACCAACCCAATCGGCGACAGCAACATGCCCCGTAGATATCAAGATAATTGTCCAGTGGGGATTAGTAAATAAAGTACAGTTTAACGCATAAAAAACTCGGGCAACAACACTGTCAAAGAAGTCTCACGTTGGCTTATTAACTGTGGAAATGGAGGATTACCCAATAGTCGAGTCAATCTCCGTCAGGCTTTTGGGGATTAACATCAACAATAATATGTTCTGACACGACCACGTCGTCAGTATTGCTAAAACGGCATACCAGAAGCTTGGAGTTTTGTTCCGCTGTAGGAAACTGTACCCACCAGGGTAACTACTGTTGCTGTACAAGGCACAGATCCGACCATCGTTAGAGTATTGCTCTCATGTGTGGGATTGAGCTCCAAAGCATTCTCTGAAGCTTCTGGACACTATCCAGAAGAGAGTAGTTAGACTAATCGATACGATCAACCTCAAAGAGCCTCCACAGCCTAGAAAATCGAAGAAGGGTGGCCGACCTGTCACTGTTTCACAGATTCTATAACGGGAGATGTTCTAGTGTGCTCTCCTAGATAATAAAACCGAAGGCCGTCCGAACAAGGAACACTAGAGAGTCTCTGCGTTCTCATCCCTACTAGGTCGAGGTCCCTGCTCCTCGAACCAGTCTCCTCTAGCATACCTTCGTTTGGAGAACTTCGACGCTGTGCACGAGGTGGCGAAGAATTTGTTTCTCGACGGCTACAACCTGCAGCGTTTTAAATCTAACGTGCACAGACACTTATCCTCTCGCAGCGCTTCTACCGCGTCATAGGCTTTCAGCCTTGGCCGGAGGCTGACCATAAAAAAATGGATGACTTCACTAAACATTAAAATAACCAAGAAATAGTAGGTGGTATACAATAATCTGAGTAAGCCTCCTCGAGCAGTGAGCTCAATGGTGATATTTATAAGGGTGAAGGATTGAACTATCAGAAAGATGATAAAATAAAACTTTGTTTTGCGTACTTAAACGTTTCTGTATCTATTGGTATCTGTAATAGGTAACATACTGGATGTAATATTGGCTGTCGTCGTTGATGATACTCAGATCTTATAATATCACTTCAACTAGGATGGTTTACAACAGGGAATTGAGAATTAGCACTCTGATTTGGACAATGTTATCTTGTTGTCTAACAATCATAATTTAGCAATTAATCTCACTAAGTCAAGCGTCATAATATTTTTTCCTGAATACAAAAGAGAGGGCAATTCATACACTAAAAGTCGGATCACACTACAAATATCCAACGAAATGAAATTTTAGGCGTCAAATTTGACTACCAATTTGTTACAACGGACTATCTCAAGCTTGTAGTTTTGCATGGCAATAAAGACTTGTTCAACTTTAAGATTTGAAGAAAGTTATGCGAAAGTATTGTTCTTTCAGTCGTCAGATACTGTGATATTGTATATTTTCCATGCCTTGATCCAGCTACGAACAAACGTCTTCAAGTCGTAAAAAATAATTGCATTCGCTTCATTAACGGTTTAAGGGAGTTTGACCATGTGTTGTTCAAATATTCCGATCTAACGTAGATGAAATTTGATGATCTAGTAAGATACTTCTTACTTTTCATTAAAAAGCTTATTTCAATTGGTATACCTAAATATTTGTTATAAAAGTTAAAATTCTCTTCCGAAGTACACAGTGGAGAATTGCGTAATGTGCGCAATATTAGTATACATCCACGTAAATGCATTATTTCTGAGACAGTACCCATGAATCGACCCGTGACTACTATGCTGAGATCATCTCCTTAGGCCTGCCCGTACACATCTATATTGCTCAGCCTAACGAGAATTTATTCACCACGAAACACCACAATAAAAGAGATAAGACTCCGCCAAAAATTGGTATTTTGTAGGATATCGTTACTATAATTAACTTATAGTACAGGTTACAAATTTTGTAAATAAAGTTTTTTTTTCTGATAGAAAGTAAAACCAAGTACATACAAAATCTGACGCTCTGTGAGACCAATAAACTGAAACTGGTTTCAAGAACTGATTCAATATATACTTAATCTTAGAAAGATACTAGTTACATTACGGTTGAACCATATCACCTACGAGGATTTTACTGTTTTATCATCATAGTCATAATGTATTAACAGACATGTTGTGAACTCGTAAAATGCATTTACTCATTTTACGAGTTTCCCTTGGGATATCTTTAAGATCTTTAATGCAGTAGTTTCCCATTTGCTCTCTGCATCCTCATGCCGTTGACCAGATAGTATCTACTGGTTCATCCGCCTTTAGGGGCAATTTCTCACCCCAAGGACAAGCAGGTGTCCTGACTCTTCTCAACTCGTCCACCCAAAGCTGTTGGTTGAGAAGAGGTTACTGCTATACCGACAGTAGTTCGGTTCCCTTTAGTCGCCTTTTACGACACGCAGGATATACGATGGGATATATTCTAACGCGCCCCCACACGGTGGTTTACTGTTTTAGGTCAGACAAAAAGTCATGCAAAGCCGAGGGTGATCCGATGTCGCTCGTCTTCCTCACTGCCAATAACCAAATCCGTCAGCTGAGTCAAAGGACGCATCGCTTATCCATCTTGTTTACCGAACCAATCCCAAGGATCACCGGTCTAGGAGCCGTCGTGGAACCTTCAACCATTTACTTCGCAGTCGCTGAAGCAGGAGTATTGCAGAAGATAGACCTGAAGGAAGACACCAGTCACGTCATGCAACAGGTTAGTTTAGTATACGCTTTGAGCATACATTGTACCTACATACGCACTCAAGTTTTTGGGTAATTACTCTCTTGTTGAATAATTATTGAAAAACATAATTATTACTATTCAACATGCCGATCTTTGACTAGCATTTTGTATTCGGAGATGAGTTTTGAAGAAAAAGGTACAAGATTATTTAACAAAACTTTGGGAGCACCTTGGGAGGTAGTGTTGTACAGACCCGCACCCTCAAGGTTGCCAGGTAAGGAAGTTACTTTCCGTCAAAGTGGCGAGTTCTGAGCCGAGTTGGCGAACAAAAATCGTAACCGGGCGATGTTCGACTTTTGGTTCGACGAGTTCGCGACTTTTGATTAATTATACCTTCCATTTATTTTATTTTCCACTCAAAAATAAGGGCTTATCACATGAGGCGGCAATATTGCCGGTCGTTTTACAATTGAGACTTTGACCATAGTGACTCTTCAAGGCGAGAGAGCAAGCAAGTAAAATTGGTCGACCTTCATTCTTGTTACTTGTCACCATTTACCTATTTCTCATTACTGCATAGGCTCAAAATAACCGTAGCCACTAAATTCGTTACTCCTAGTGGTCCAAAAGCGCCCCAAAGTCTCAAAATAGAAAATATCCGAAAAGCAAGGGCAACTTTCCTATAAAACACGTGAAGAAATATAAACTTAAATCCAGGAAAAATTTCATTATGTCAGCAAACCCACTGACAGACTCCAGATCGATGAGTAACCAAAGAGGTAGCGTGGAAGGCGACTAACAGAGAACCG
Organism: Callosobruchus maculatus; assembly: GCA_951848785.1. NCBI lineage: Eukaryota > Metazoa > Arthropoda > Insecta > Coleoptera > Chrysomelidae > Callosobruchus > Callosobruchus maculatus. The sequence continues at coordinate 386,058 of CATOUR010000120.1, read as the reverse complement.
CAAACCAATTTGAAACCCAACTGAAAGCCTCCCTGTTGAATCACAACTGAAATGAAGGGCCTGCAAGAGCCTCTACAGGATTAGATGCCAAATGGGCAGGTCTGGGGTTAATTGATCGTTATGGGGATACGCTGGAAGACGAATTATGTGCCTGCGAACCAGACGATGGGGTATCTCCTAGCCTGCTCATCCTTGAAAAGCCCATGCACAATCCAGCTCCTATGGGAAGCGAACGACACGACACTGCAGAGACTGGCCAGACTGGCAAGAGAGATGAGCCAATACGTACAATCATGCCTCACTTGTGACTTCTGTGATCGTCACATTTCTAAGAGTTTTCTAATTACTAACTAACTAATGCTAGTGTATATGTTAGGAGCAAACACCGATTTCGGCCAATGGACCGAAAAAATATTCAAAACGCGAAAATATGGTCAAAACGCGTTTTGGCTGCTACCGTTTTGCCAATGTCCGAATTATCGCTTTCCGACTGTACAATGTAGACCAGAACGCGTTTTGGGTCAACTACGATTGCCAGAACACGTTCTATATTCTACTACGAATAAATAAATCTCAATTATTTGCGCTTAGAATCCATAACTAAAATGAATAAAAGCACTTGTAGATCTTAGGTCCGTGAAAAAAAAAAACTGAAAGAAACATACATCACAATCTCTTATGTCCAGCTACCACTTGAGCGGAATGCATAATGCAAATAACTCGTGGGTCATGCAAAAATAACGCAGTTTGGCTGTTTCGTCTGTCCTTCTTTCAATTAGCTTTTCGATATAGCCAATTTTTGAAATATCATACCTTTTCAATCGTTGTCTTTGTTTCGAAGATATTGTATCACCGTTACTTTTACAAGCTTTTACCGCCTTTACCTCTGTTAGTGTTTGGTCGTATCTTTCTCTTGTACAAATATTACTACGATCATTGCTACCACTTATCATTAAAACATAGCCTTAGGTCTTCCATGGCACTCTCTAGCTACTGTCTAACCCGCACAAAGATCAAATACTAAATGAATACACTAGCTCCAGAGGTATCGTTTACAAGCTGAGACACTCACAAAATCCACCACGCGTTATGGCAATCGCAGTAGAACAGGACGCGTTTTGGCAATCGTAGTTGAGCCAAAACACGTTCTGGGCTACATTAAACACTCGGAAAGCGATAATTCGGACATTGGTAAAATTGTAGTAGCCAAAACACGTTTTGGCCATATTTTTCGTCCATTGGCCGAAATCGGTGTTTGCTCTTAACATATATATAAAAAAGTTATATACAAATTCATTTTTCAGACAAGTGTAGCTCAGATGCAATTAAATAAATCGCAATAAAAAATCATTATTCAATATTAACTAAAACTCACTAGGCAACAAATTATTTGTTTAGCGACATTCCAGAGACAACGGGTCAGTGATAATGTTCCAATAATCGATTGACGGTACTTAAGGGTTAAAACCAGGCTATTCCCGCGCGAGATTGATCGAAATTTAATACTTCCAAGACCCAGTATTGTACGCTATCAAATAAGAAGTGCCCAAGCTAGCTCCCGGTTCTGATGAACAATCAGCCTCTGCCAAGTCACTCACTCAAGCTCTTAGGAGTCAACATTACAGAAAACCTGATCTGGCACGAACACGTTGCGTCAATTTCAACGAGTGTTGGACAAAAGCTTAAGTACTTATTCAGAGACAGAAAGTACTTCTTACCATCTAACCTCCTCACGCTACACAAAGCCCAGATAAGACCTGGCCTGGAGTATTACTTCTATATCTTTAAAGTTCTGCGTTAACAAACTTCCCCTAACATAATCTTTCCACTGCAGCCGCGGTACTAAGTTATTTAGGCTCTATCTACGTGGTCTGCTCAGTTATAAAAAAATTATAAAAAAAAGAGTCAATCTACTTGACAAAATCTCCTTTCCAGGTCGGCGAACCTCAGAGACTCGCCGTGGACTGGTCCACGGACAACGTGTACTTCGCGGAAGGCTCCACTGGGGGCATAACGGTCTGCCACGTGGCCACGGCGAAATGCGCTGCAATGATGACGTCATCTCCCGAGTCCTACCACCACTTGGCGGCGCTCGTTGTGGATGCTTCCGAGCCGGCAGTATTCTACGCATCCTGTGGGTGGCAAGGGACGTTGCTCACCAAGCCCAGGTGTGCTGTCTACAAGCGAAGACCCGATGGAACCGGAGAACAACTGCTAGCCAAAGTGGATGACGGTAAGGCCCCCAAGAGACAATCATTCTTCTTCTACTTCAGGTGCCATCTCCATTTAATGAAGGTTGGCGACAATTTCGGCATGCGTTTTAACCATGAATATTGTCTGCAACCAGGACCACGTTTTCCTTCTATTATTAGTTTTAATATATTATACTTGTTGCCACGGCATATGTGGCCCAGATAAGCAGTCTTTCTTTGTTTTACTGTGGTAAGGAACTCTCTTTCTCTTCTCGAGCACTTCATCGTTGAATATGTGTTCGTGTTGAGTCTATGATATTTTTAATAGTCTATGGAAGGTCCACATTTCAAAAGCCTCAATGTCCATGTCTCTGCTCCATACAAGAGAACTGAGTACACGTTTGCCTTTACAAAACGCAATATGTCTAACGTTGCATGAAGTCTCCTATTCCTGCCGGGAGACCATAGACCTGCAATTTTTGGTCTCGCAACAGGTCGTAGACGGCGATTGGGCTATAGACATGTCTTCGTAGACAACCTTAGACACGCCTTTAGGTTTAAGTTCAAGGTTGCGTTACATGGTAGGTTTTTCATCTTAAGGAATGTGGCTCTGGCTTGCTCTATGCGTGATCTCACCTCAACGTCAAGGTTATTCTTCTTCTTTTTCAGGTGCCACCTCCAATAATGGTTGGCGGCAATTTCGGCACAATGTTGTCCGAGACCATGTTTCACTTCTCATACGCCTAAGCACTTCATCGTTAGATACGTGTTGAATCCATGATATTTCTAATAGTCTACGGAAGGTCCACATTTCAAAAGCCTCGAGTCTGTTCATGGTATCCACTTTTGTCTATGTTTCTGCTCCATACAAGCGAATTGAGTGCACGTATGCCATTGCAAACCGGTATCTTAGGTTTAAGTTTAAGATTGCGTTACATAGAAGGTTTTTCATCTTTAGGAATGTGGCTCTGGCTTGTTCTATGTTCAGTTCAACGTTAGGGTCTACATTTGTCGTTATGTAGTTGCGAAGATATTTAAGTTTCTCAACTTTTTCTTTTACGGTGTCTTAGATGTTCGGTTGTGGATTTGGAGATCTTGTATTGACCATTACTTTAGTTATTGTTACATTAATTTTCATGCTTAGTTGATCTTCTACCATTACACCTTTGTTGATTAGGAGATTAATATACATAGATACCTAAAACACGTAGATATTCAGTATACAGATACTTTCAGCATTCCTCTTTGCCTTTTTTCCTTTGAAATAGTTCCCATGATCTAAGTATAGGCCGTTTGACATCCTCTCACATTGCGTTTTATTAGGGGCTCACAGTAAGGGCCGGTTTCTCAATGTCAAAGTTAAAAGTGTCAAATAGGTAGCTGCCATCAGTTAGCGTTTCTATGAATACTACCTGTCAGATAAGATTTGCGTGAATTCGTAAGTTTCACCTTTAATTATTTAAACAATTTATCTAACAGTTAACCGTTAAATTCCAGATAGATATTTAACTGGACACTGAGAAACCGGCCCTTAATAAATTATAGTTACGGTGTGGCTTATGACTGGTTGCGTTTTTATTCATCAGAGAGGTCGCAAAAAGTATTGGCAAGAAGCAATGGAATGCAAATACCTTGTTCCAAGGCAATCCTATATGGAGTCCCTCAAGGGAGTATATTGGGTCCAACCTTATTTTTATTCTTTGTGAATGATCTAGCTGTAAGTAGGCCAGACACATTTATATCTTTGTACGCTGACGATACAGCTCTCATTGTGATAGCTGATGATAATATTTTGCTTAGTTCAAACGCTTGTATTTCGAGTGACAGTATGGAAAATTATCGTGATACCAATTTGTTTGGTTTCTTGAATCTGAAAATATAAGACGGGCTGCACGGATAGCTCTTGTCACCAGAAAGTCGCTCTCCGTTAAGTAATTCATTAATTCATCCATTTTTCGATAGTGTTTAGTATAACCATCACCCGTTGTTGAGCTCTGAATCCGACTCGATAACTCGATCCTTTTTTAACTCCAGGAAACAAATGAAAATCACACGAACGAAGGTCGGGACAGTAGGGTGTAGGGTGACCCATAATTTTCACCGCTGATCTATGAGCCAGAGCATTGTCGTGTTGTAGCGACCAACCAAAGTCTTTGGTTTTGGCTTTAACGGTCCTTGAAGTATATTAGAATCGAACTCCCCAGTTGTCCTGTATCTCCTCTCTACTGTATGTGATCATAAACAACTCTACTTTTATTGAAGAAGAAATCAGCCGCATTCAACAAAATTCTATAGTTTGAGAAACCCTTTAAACATAACAGTCTCCTTCATGCTACAATATGATGCTCATTAACAACTTATTGTACAGGCTACGTGACAGAGCTGACCTTTGACCACAACAAGCGTCAACTGTACTTCCTGGATCGACATAGCGGCGCTATAGTTCGTGTTCCGTATGATCAAAGTGAAAATTCTACAACCCAACAACGCATTCTGTTCAAGGACATCTTCAAGTCTGCAGCAGGTTTGCAGTTTTTTGAAGACCATCTTTATTATAGCACAGCCGCTGGAGAGATGGTTAAGTGCGCCCTCTATGGTGCTTACAGGTAAGCGTACACCACTGAGTAGACAAGAAAACATTTTTTATTGTTATTTTATACATTTATTTATTATTAATACGCTTTTATCAGCTTCACCTCTATGTTTTTTTGTTCATGCGCTTGTAAGTCTCCTTTGAATTAAGAGGTCGGACCGAACATTGAACGGTCCAACTTTGCCGCGAAAACGATTTTGACAGCTTCAAATTCGTCGGTCGTATCCGCTGACTGAGAGATGGTCATTTTAAAGTTTGTTAATATCACACAGAGGCGTAGCGCCGAGAGCTTAAAAGGCGTGACACCCAACTGTTTGGGAGTTGGTATTTTTGTAAAATTTATTCAGGAAAGTTGATAGCTTTAATTATCGTTTATGCAGCAATGGTAATGATTATGCTACGAATATTGGTCAAAAACGATTGTTAATCTTCATTACATAGTAATAAATACGCATTTTTATTTCTTAGATAATTACCTCAGAGTAACGACTGAACAGTTGTTACTCTATTTATGTACATATGTATGTGTATTTATATGTATAAACTTACAACATAAATACATGTACATACAAAATAAATCACCCGCGAAAGCAACCCTCTACAGTGTTTAATGTGAAAAACATTCCTAGAACCGCTCTTATTTCGTGTCCCGGACTAGACGTGATTCCCAGAGCATCGAAATTGCGTCATGCGTCGCGTTGCCCTCACGGCGTAATAAGCGGCCTACAGACACTCCGGAAATCCTCAGAGGAAAAACTGCACAGTCCTGGCGTGAAGGCCCTCGCACTTTGGCCTGAATACACCCTCCTTCATAGAGGCTCAGGAAACAAAACTTCAGTTCAGTTCAGTTCTACCAAGCACGGCATCAAAAGACGGCCTGCGTAGGCGATCGAATGACTTTTCAATTCTACATCCGGCGGCCAGTACAGTCCGGCGAACCACCACATACGCTCCGATAGTCCTTCAGGACAGGACTGTGCAGTTTTCCTCTGAGGATTTCCGGAGCGTTTGTGGGCCACTTTAGAGAGTTTTTGTAGAGTGATGTTGCCCTCATTGCGTTGCGTTAGAAGGTTTCCGCCAAGTAATTTACAGTAGCACGGATAATCCGCAGCCCGGATAATCCGCGCACGGATAATCGGGGTTGTACCGTACTGTAGAAAACTTCAGGTAGTACTCAGAGTCATCACTGCAGGTTTAATACGCTTTTTTCAGGTGCGACATGTTCAAGATGCATGCGGGAGCTGCCAGTCAGTTCGTCATCTTACAAGACTCGTTGCAGAGACCAGTTGTAGATCCATGTCGAAATCACACATGCCGCTACCTATGTGTTGCCTCCTCTGGCGTCAATAGTAGATCCTGTTTGTGCCAGGATGGAAGCCTGGTGTCTGAGAACGAAGACTGCCCGACCACAAATGAGGTGAGTGCAACACGCATTCACTGTTTCTACAAGTATATTCAATCCCAACATAGACTTCAAATAAACAGTCGCATGCAACATTCGCGTGGTTACTCTCCGCTAACGTCTGCGAACGTGCCAGCTATAGTCCAGTGCAATTATGAAATTTTATATGACTATTTAAAATAGTTGCCCTATGAGCCCATTGCAGCTCAAAAGCCAGTTGCCAGTTTGAAATGATTATTAGGCAATGAACACTTGACATTGCATATTTGGATCTACTTTCCAGTCAGCCTTGGAGATTTTGACTTACCAGATTTATAACACACAATTTACACATAATGTACTGAACTATTAGGGACCCCACCGACACGAGCCGATCACGCACGCGGGCTTGTTTTTTTCATTTGGTCTAGCTTGGCTGTGAATACAGAATAGTTGTTGTCCAAGTAAGAAAGTAAATGTAAGCAATGATTACCACGATGCCACGAACGCCCTTAATCATAGGATGCGCTTTTCATCCAAAACAGTTCGGGACGTGATCCACGAAAACATCTATTATTTACTTAAATTAAAACTCACCTCCAACTTTTTTTTTCTCAAATAGTACCCCACAGGTTTTCCTACGTAAATGATATTCCTATTTTATTTAAAACCTTATGGTACCTCTAATGTCATACGCAACATTATTTTTTTCGTGAAATCACAATCATTTGACGCAAAAAACGGATTTAAAAAAACTAAGAGGGTTTTTAAGGGTACTGGATAGGTGCTCTCGAAAACAAATGTCTTTTTTATCCCTTTTACTTCCCACACCGATAGGTGAGGGGAGTATTGTGATCGCGAAAATTTTCGATTTTGAGATAATACGTTTTTTGGGCGTTTTATGATGTGTACATAACGAAAATCCACGTCACTCATTTCCGTCGGTCTGTCTGTCGGTCTGTCGGTCTGTCTGTCTGTCTGTCTGTCTGTCTGTCTGTCTGTCTGTCTGTCGCGTTTTTCTACCCTCGTAATCTCAGTAACCGCTGCATGGATTGTGATGAAATTTGGGCAGCGGTATGCTGTGGGGTCGTAGTAGGTAATGTTCCTATAATTTTGAAAATCGGTGCATAGGCGGCGGAGTAATTAGCAAAAAACAAAAAAAATTAAATATTGCTGAAACTTCGTTTTTAGGCGTTTTAGGGGTCCCTGATCATTTTCTACTTTTTTTTGGGTGGGGGTGAAATTGGGGTGGTTGGGGGGTGGGGGTTGTAAAATTGAAAAATTTGTTGCTTTCATAATAGATTGTCCACTGACCTGTGAAGGAAGACCTGGCGACATAAATAACTTTCTTAGGTCCATCCGAACATTGCCTTTGCCCATTACAGAAAGCAAAGGACTTAGAATTTTTTTTGATGTAAACATACGAGAGTATAGCGTCAGATCGTTGTAACGAGGACACTGTTGAATTGATTTTAATGAAACTTTGAAACGGCATTACTACCATGGCGAAGATGGAAAACGCATATGGTTTTGATAAATCGTGCCAGTGGCGGCGCAGAAATAATAAAAAAAACTAAAAATATAAAAACAGCTCAAACTTCGTTTTTAAGCGTTTTAGAGGTTCCTGATCATTTTCTGCTTTTTTTGGGTGGGGGTGAAATTGGGGTGGTTGGGGGGTTGGGGGTTGAAAAATTAAAAAAATTCTTGTACTCATAATAGGCTGTCCACTAACCTGTGAAGGAAGATCTAGCGACACAAATCACCTTTTTAGGTGCATCCGAACATTACCTAGCCTATTACAGAAACTAAGGGACTTAGAATTTTCTGTATACTATACGAGAATTTATTGGTCTAAATCGTTTTGTATTTTGTAACACTATTAAATTGATTCTAATGAAATTTTGACACAGTATATTGTTACCGTGGTGAGAATGGAAAACGCGTATGTTTGTTAAAAATCTTGTCAGTGGCAGCGTAGTAATAATCAAAGAACGCGACAAGTATGAAAGCAACTCAAATTCGGTTTTTAGATGTTTTAGGGGTTCCTGATCATTTCCTACCAGTTTTTTGGGAGGGGGTGAAAGTGAGGTGGTTGGGGGGGATGGGGGTTGTAAAACTGAGAAGTTTGTAGTATCGATAACAGGCTGTCCATTGACCTGTGAAGGAAAGAGCTAGCGGCATAAGACAGTTTTAGGGGGGGGGGGGGGGGGGGTTGGCAATTATTTGGTTGCAAGGGATCTTAGACTGAAGCTTCATGCTATTGGAAAATAATAAACTGGTATCAGCGTAATGTGTGGGAAGTACTGAGTCAATCAACTTGACTCCATTTTTTATTACGAAAATATTACGCCTCAAACAAATCCTTATTTTATTTATCTTACGCTTCTGAAATTACGAAAAAAAATTGATTTGTGTATAAAATAATAGCCACTACAAGATTTTAAATAAAATAATAATCTCACTTTTGTAGGAAAAGCTGTGGGATGCTATCAAAAAAAAAAAAAAACAAGTTAGGGGTGAGTTTTAGAGGTTGAAGTACAAACAAAATGTTTCTAAAGTATGCTATAATAGGCCATTAAGTACCACTCAAAGCCCAATTAGTTTTCCTTTTATCTGATTTTGTTGCGAAAATATTACGCCTTAAACAAATCCTAATTTTATTTATCGTATGACTACGAACAAAAATAGGTTTGTAAATCAAAGGTATAACAAGATTTTAAATAAAATAAGGAATTCATTTGTGTAGTAAAGACTATTTGGTGTTATTTGAAAAAAAAGTTGGGGGTGAGTTTTAAGGGTTAAGTACAAAAAAATATTTTGGCAGCATGGCATGATAGACCCTATGGTACTTTCAAAAATACCACTCATTTTCGTTTGAACTTTTTTTTTGCTTCAAGAATATCACGTGTCAAGGAAATTCAGGAACACCCTGTATACTAGCATTAGTATTAGGTTTCTGATATGTAAACGACAACTAGCTGCGATACCTTGATTGTATAGATCAAAGTAACACAGCCCTTGTTTCTAGAAATGCAATGTTCAGGTAAAACTGGAGGCGTGTATATATTTTTTTTTGTAGAAGTATAGTAGCGTATACATTAAACATTCGACTGCTAAAAAATTAATTTTATTTGCAGAGTTCAAACACCAATCACAGGTACAACGTCCACACAAAACCATTGCTAAAGTACCAACCTGGAGCTGTTAAACACAACGGTGGAGGATCACTGGCAGCTGCCATTTTGATTCCATTGGCATTGATAATCATCGCAGCTGTTGCACTTTTTGTGCTTAGAAAGAGGAACGACGAACGGTCCAATATCACGTAGGTACTTTTTGAACAGTTTTAGAGGATTGGCTCTTTACAGAGATGGAAATTTCAGGCCACTGTATACTTCAGAATGCACGCAAAACTTTTTACTCCACTTACACATAGACATGTATTGTATAAAGCGGCAATATTTTGGAGCCATAGTCACAGGCGTATACAAGGGGGAGGGATAACAGGGGTAATTACCCCTCCCAAGATTTTCGAAAAAAAAAACCCAAATCAACTTTGACTTATTTTATTTGACTTATTTATTTAAGCAATTGTCGCACTGGAAAAAATCTTTTTTGCAATAACTAAATTACAAAAGGGTTTGTTTTGCATTATTTCATTGATGCATATCTAATATATTCCCATTGTTATATAATCAGTTGAATGTTCTATACAACGTGGTAGCTTGTCACAAAAATTTACCTAACTCATTAATTGCCTGTTTTGAAAATTGCAACCGATTAGAAAAGTTAAAACACTAATTAAAAAAAAGGAGTGCGTGTTGTGGCTACTAGGGTGCCTGACTGTTGAGTGTTCATGATCGTTTAATTTTGTATGCTGTGCCAATAAAATGTTCACGAATGATACGTATTACATATTATTTGTATTCCGTAAAATTAAAATTGATTAATGCATCAATATATTTTGTATTTCATCTCCCTAAAATACCTGATACTCCACTGTTTCACTTGCTGTAAATCTTTTTTATTTTAATACTATTAATATTTTTCCTTTCCTCTTGCATCAACGTCCTTCACGAAGGTATTACAAAAAATGGTGAAAGCACACAACTTCATGCCCCGCTACCCCCCTCAAGACTGGGGTCTGGATACGCCCCTGGCCATAGTAATAATGGACCGGCAAAAAAGAAGATTATGCCTCCAGCCTCCATGCTAAGCTTTCAAAAATGTTATGTTCTCATCCAGATCATGAAATAAAGATAACAAAATTAATACACATAGAAGAGTTATGATGATATTATGCAAAAACTAAAAGTACTTAAGACGTTTCTTGTTGTTAGTAGATGGCATTAATTTTTTGTAAAGTTTTGATGAGCTTAATCACATAGGTATCTACACTCAAAAATTCAATTTTTTTCATCATTTCGCAAAGTTATTAACGATTAAAAATCCGAATTTTAACATGGGCCCTTATGATAGATTAGTTTTTTATCTAAAGGCAAAATAAACATATTTTAAGCGTATATACAAAAATAAATAACGTTTAAAAATATTCTTTGGAATCTGTAGTTTATATTGTTGCTAAAAAGATTAGATTGACGACCGTTTGAATTGGTTATTAATATTTTAGTTGTATGGTAGTTCAAACTGTTTTGCAAATTGAGAGAAAATATTGAAAACTGGCAACATCGCCGTGTTTTACAAACCCACAAAGCCACCTCTCTCTTCACAAAAAAAACATAGTGACAGTGACCTAGGTGCGCTAGTGTTCGTCGGTTAGGTTATGTTGATTTGTTGATTATTGTTTGTCTGTTATCTTTTAATTTTCCTTGAGAACCATGACTTCAATGCTGAGAAACGCGCTCTTCACAAATTGATTAAGTAATAGTCAAAATAATAACTACTTTAGATTGACAGACATTTTAAAATAGAGACCTTATGAATTAGACCAGGGTCGATAATTTTTGAAACCAAAAAAAATTACAGTAGGATGAAACCCATTAGAAAAAGACGGGAATATGGTAAGAATGAAAGGAAAAATAAATTACGGTCGATTCGAGATCGGGAAGTGGGAGAGGGGTGAGTTTTTAAGGGTAGAAAATGGTTTATCTTGATTTCTGGTAAAACTATAAGTTCTATGGAAAAAAGTTAAATGGAAGAGTTGTAGGTAATAAAAAGGTCTACAACTTTTGTATTTTCAATTTTTTCACATAACCTCAAAATTTTGGTAAAAAATTCAAAAAACCAAGTTTTGGGTTTTTTATTTTTAACTTTTTCCAACAAAAAAATTTTTCTACGAAATTTGGTGAAAACTTACCTTATTATGTCCCAGATACGCTGTAATTTATTTGTTTTAAAATATTCATTTTTTCGCCTTATTTTAACTTAATATCAAAAATGCACCCCAATTTTCAACCGAAAATTCTCGCGTCAAAACATCAGCCTTTTTCAAAAAGTTTGGGAGCTTTTTATTCGTTGGAATCTCTATTTTCTGATGGTGTAAAAAAATATATACATTGCTATGGAAAATCTTCTCAGAAAATGCAAAAAACTGAAAAAAACTCAAATTCGTAATGTTTTTTACTCACTATGTACAATTGCATCAAAAAAATGTGATTGCTGCAATTTTTTTTAGTTGAAAGGTTTATTCATTCAATTCAAATTACATTCATGTCATAGAAAATTTCAAAAAATATAAATATACATGTAAATCGTACTATTGAATTTAGATACTTAATATCTGAAATTCCCATTAGTTATTCATTAGTTTTTGTCTCTTTGAAGGCATTTCTTCATCGTTAGATTCGATAAACCTTTCTATCTCTAGTTGATCGTCGAAATCTTCAAGACAAACATCTTCGTCTCCAATATTATTTCCAGTCTGCATTGGTTCTTCATCCACAATTTCATCTGAATCATTTATTCTCTCGTAGATTTCTTCTTCCATATTGGAGCAACATTTGTTCACATAGTGAATATCTCCAAAAACACCTGACATAAACTAGGGCGAATACTGGGCAATGTTGTCGGATTGTGATTTTGCAGTCATACTTTTTAATTATTTTCTGTTTAACTATGCGTTAACTAGTGAAATGGTACTTAGGTTTCAGGTTCGAAGTATCATGATCTATCGTTCCTCCAAATTAATGCACTAAGATCGTAAACACCCTGTATAATGCCATCTAAAAAATAGTATCGACAAATTTTTGCTCCCCCACCCCGGACGACAGAAAATTTTAAGGTGCCAACTCTAATCTGGACCACCCGAAAGGTCAAGCAAGTGACACCGATAATCTGAACCCCCCTAAAACCAAATCCTGGATACGTGCCTGTCCTTCATCAACCTTTTTACATATAAACAATGAATATGATGACTATGAAAAACAATGGAGTTTTCATTTAAATGAAACACATGTGACATCTGAAGGTTGCTGAAAGTGGGGAGAATACAGTATCTTTAACTCCTTTTCAGCAATATCAAAGGCGAACTGCAACTGCACCATTATATTATGCAACTCTTCACTGCTTCAGCTAAAGCTAACTGACAAAACATGAAGAAATCACAATATAGGAAAAGTCATGAAGAAACAATAATTTGCAATTCTCAAATGATAATTGGAAGTTTGGGCAAGCTCCAATTTGTTTAACTGCTTTTGTTGGGGCCACAACAGTCTTGTCAGTCACACAAAAATTAGTTCTCAACTATTAAGTTGAGAGTGAGAATTTTGGGAAAGACGGGTAGGAGGTTTTGCAGTACGGCCATTCATGTGACTGTATTTACAATGTGGCCAGATCTACTGTTTTCCCAGAAAAAAACTTTGTTATTTCAATTTCAAATGGATCACCCTGTATATTTCTACATTTTTTAAGTCCTTGAAAAATACTGATTACCTTTTGTATAACATATCTAAACGTTATAATTTCGGAGTAACAACTAGATTTACATAGCATCTGCCCAAGTTAAAAATAAGACATTAATGCAAAAAACATAAAGGCGGTTACAGCAGACAGGCACGTATTTAGAGAGGGTCCAGGGGGTCCGGACCCCCCCGAAATGTTATATAATGCCGTCTAAAAAATGGAATCCACAAATTTTTGCACCCCCCCCCCCTCGGACGAGAGCAAATTTAAGGTGGCAACTCCAATCTAGACCCCACGAAAGGTCAAGCACGTGACAGCCATAATCTGGACCCCCCCCAAAACCAAATCCTGGATATGTGTCTGACAGCAGATGCTCAAAATGTTGTCCTTTTACTTCAATACAACAAGCCATGTGATTCTTGAAACATCACACACACACACATCACATTACATTTTGATACATGTCTGAATTTTCGACAGTAAACATAGCCATCTTTTTTAGTTATTTTAACTTGGGCAGATGAAATGTAAATTTAGCTGTAACTCCGAAATTATGAGGTGTAGGTATAGGAAATGTTTTGCAAAAAGTAATCAGTATTTTTCAAGGAATTCCATTTCCATTTGAAATAGTAAAGTTCATTATATTTCTGGAAAAACGGTAGATCTGACAACACTGTAAAACCATGACAAGATTAGCTGTATTGCAAAACCCCCCTATCCCAAAATTCATGAAAATCATTCAAACCGTTTCCGAGATAATTGAGGCATTCGATACTTTGGACTCACTCTGTATACCGGGTGTCCCAGAATTTTCTTGACACGTGATATTTTCGTAACAAAAAACGGTTCAAGCAAGAACTGAGTGGTACTTTTGAAGGTAGTATAGTGTCTATCATACCATGCATTCAAAACATTTTTTTTTGGACGTCAACCCCTTAAACTCACCCCCAACTTTTTTTTTTCAAATAGTACCCCATAGGATTTCCTACATAAATTATATCCCCATTTTATTTAAAATCTTGTGGTACCTTTAATTTTATATGCAAACTTACTTTTTCCGTAAAATCATAAGCATAAGGCAAATGAAATGATAATTTGTTTGACGCCTGATATTTTTGTAACAAAAACGGATAAAAAAGAAGAGTAAGTAGGTTTTTTCAAGGGTAGTGAATGACCTATCATTCCTTGCTTATGAGTCATTTTTTTCTTACTTAAACGCCTGCAATCCACCCCTATCTTGTTCTTTCAAATTTCTTGTAGGGTTACCTCAAAGAGGTTGATTTTCAAAATCTCCAACTAATTTAGAGGACCTCAAGAAAGCCATCCGTAGCGCTTGTCGTACTGTTACGACGGAGATGATTAGGGCCGCTTGTACAAGGGTTTGAAGCTTGTATTGGAGCTGGAGGAGCACAATTTGAGCACTTGATATAAACATTTTTTTTTATTAGTTGATTCAGGATAATAAAAAAAATATTTTCCACAAATGTGTTCTAATTAATTTATGCTTACGATTTCATGGATTAAACGAAAAAAATTAACGATAAATTCGACTAGGGGCATAAAAAGTAAGGCACCACAATAATAAATTCAAGTAAAGAATTTATTTTTCCAGGCAAAATTGTGGATTGAAATTTGAAAGAACAAGCTAGGGGTGGATTGCAGGGGTTTAAGTAAGAAAAAAATGATTCATAAGCAAGGAATGATAGGTCATTCACTACCCTTGACAAAAACCACTTACTTTTCTTTTTTATCTGTTTTTGTTACAAAAATATCAGGTGTCAAACAAATTATTATTTTATTTGCCTTATGCTTATGATTTTACGGAAAAAATATAAAATAAAATAAATAAAATAAAAAATATATTGCATATAAAATTAAAGGTACCACAAGATTTTAAATAAAATGGGGATATCATTTATGTAGGAAAACCTATGCGGTGCTATTTGAACAAAAAAGTTGGGGGTGAGTTTAAGGGGTTGATGTCAAAAAAAAAATGTTTTGGATGCATGGTATGATAGACCCATTGTACCTTCAAAAGTACCACTCAGTTCTTGCTTGAACCGTTTTTCATTACGAAAATGTCACGTGTCAAGGAAATTCTGGGACATCCGGTATATGAACATGTCTCAATGATTCATTCAGTAATAGGTGCAACCTCTTTTCTTCCAGGATGAGATTCCACAACCAAACATTTGAAGCTGAAATTGATGATGATACAGATGATAAGACCATATTACAGCCCGGTTTACATGAATATATGAACCCCATAGTGCAGTTCAAAGACTCTGTAGATATTTCAACTGTTACTAAGAAACAAAACCCATTTGTAGATGTGTGATATTGTTTTGTATATTGTAGTGTTGTTATATGTATTTATTTTTAATGTTATTTTAATGTATTTTTTAAAAATATTAGTAATTCTTCCTATTTTGAATACATTTTAAGTATATTTGTACTGAATCATACTGGATTACTATTTGAAATAAAAAAAAGTACTGAAACTGGTTTGTTTACTTAGTATATAATTATTGTACATATTGAGACAATAGCTCATTAGTGCTCTGTGACATAGACTTATGACGGTATGAATTAAGATCTTTCTATTATTAAAAAAAGTATGTAAGCTGAATTTCCTTGTCTTGGATAAACCATCAATTTATCTCTATTTATGCATCTGTTTTATGTTAGATCCTCGAGCACAATAGAGTTTAGACATGTGTATTGTTATAATAAAGTGTAAATGATGTTCTAATTACTGTAAAAATATTGCAGAGTAGATATATGAGGATAAGGGAGATACATCCCCCTTGAACTAAAGGCCTTTAGGGAAACAGTGATCTGGATCCAGATAAATCAATTATATGTCAAACAGGAATGGACATTGAATAAGAAAAAAGTTGGTTTAACAATAAAACACTATAGTTAAGGAAACCAGTTACTGATGTGAATCATCTGATCAAAATCACTTACTGTGCAAGAGTGAACTGACCCTATTTCTGACTGATCCCAGATCACTTTCCGAATGTCCGGATCAGTTATCCAAGTGATCGGGTTAACCTGATCATAGTTTCCGTAAAGGCCTCTAAACTCAATCATGTGTCATTCTATTTGCCTATAGCCAAAACTATCACCACTAACTCTAGACCATATGTATCCCCCCCATAAAGAAACTGTATCATCTACGCCACTGGAATATTGAATTGAATGTGTTGAAATCAAGGACGTTAAAACAATAGAGTTGAAATCATAGACTATATACTTGGCATCACCCATAAACCTTAGTTTATAGTTGGTGGTTAAAATCAACAAATTTGTTGAAATGAAACTAAACATTCATGTTTTTCTACAATTGACTTAAAAATAGGAAAATATAATATGGAATAAATCATTTATTAACAAAATCTAAAAAATAACTACAAGCTCACTTGGTATTTGGATATCTTTTAAGCAAAATATTGAGCTGCTTTGCAGACATTCGTTTCTCCCCTGGGTTCAGTATACCTTTGAGCTCCTTCTCCTTCCGTAATCTCTTGGTAGTCATGTGATTTGTATAGCAGTTCTTAAACATTTCAACTTCCTTTGCACATAGATCTTGACTGAAGTCATTATCTTTGAAACAATTAAACATCACAGACATTTCATAAATGCAGCATACCTCTGATGTCTTGCCTCCTTTTCCTGAGACGACGGGTTTTAGTTTTAACGGTAGTATTTCTTGAAATGGTACAGGTTCTTTCGGATTGCCCCTTGCGGCGAAAAGAGCTCCGAGCAATTTCATGATGGAGTTTGTATCAATACGAAATGTGTGTTAGCTCCAGAGCGACATTATAAAATAGAAACACCTCGATCAGTAAGAAGCAAAAGTGATTAATTCCCCAATACAGATCAAGTAAATTCAGCATGAAAATCAAATGATCTAATATCTAATCAAAATATAATAGAACCGTAACCTAAATATTACGTACTTCCAATTACGTAACTAGCCATTTTTGACATTGACGCTTGACAGACATCACTACCCAGGAGAGGAGTGCCAAGTTTGTTCCACGGACGATAAATCTAGGGTTAGTTCACACAGCAATTTTCTAATGAAGTATATGGTGACCACTTAGGATTCAAAGGGTGTGCCATATTTTATAGTGACTTACTCCTTCGATCCTCGACTATATCGCCGACATTATTTAAAGCATCTTTTTAAAAATGAGCATTTGTTAACTCAATACTTTACCAAAGAGTAGGTAACTAACAAGAGGAGACACCCGGCGGAATTCGTTTTATGTTTGCAATCCGCTCCCATTGACCTCGGACCTTTAAATTTGGGTGTGCAGTAGTTGCCAGATGTCTCGCAATAACTGAATTAGTGAGAAAAAGCAATGTTGCCATTTCCGTTTTTCAGTAATACCCTCACTTTTAATATGGCTTAAACGGAATATATCCTGAAGGGATTGGAAATAAATAAATAATTTAAGTAAATTCTGTTTCATTACTCTATATATGAACGATTGCACAACAGTTGTGATTTTTAAAGATCTGACCGCCAAAAAGTGCCAAACTAGGAAAATTTGGAGTTAAAATACCAAGGTGATACCAAGTGACAAGGAATATGGGTCCTGACACTTATCCTGTGATTGGCCTCTTCCAAATTATTGCCAAAAACTGGCCCATAAGTTGAACCAAATGCATCAAACAACAAAAAAAAAACTGTTTATTACTGTTTACTGACGTTTTCGCAACGTCTGTGACGTTTCTCAAAGTATAAATTATAATACCTATCTCTGACAATCTCCTTTAAATGTTTGTTTATTAGCTGTCAGAGCACAGTTCGCTTATGGTTTACGCATGTTATTCAATGTATGGACCAGTTTGTTGCAATGAAAGGCAACAAGGAATTAAAACACATATTAAGGAGGTGATAGCATATCTTAACAAACACACAGAACAAATTAATAAAACAAAAGTTTTTAAAAACACAATGATACAAATCAAAATCACAAACAAAACGCAACACGAAATCAAACGCAATGGCGGACGGCGGTTGGTCTTGGTTTGGCGTGGAACGTGGAATCGATGCGCCGTTGCCAATTCTTGCAGGTCTATCGTAAAAATCTCTAGGTCCATTACATTGTGTATTTTTGATTATATTTACTTCAGGAGAATTGACAAATATAATATTAAGTAAAGATACCAGTAAATTTTTGTATTAATATATCACCGAACGAAAACGGATCTTGCCGAATATTAAAATAGAAACAATATTGTAATGTGGTATGTTCCAATGGTGAAACGAAATCTTCTTTTCTTTTTTTTTTTAATTCTGTGTCATCGGCATCGACTGCTTTGGTCATTAGCTTCAAATCTTTTCTCAATCATAAAGTTATAATATTGACGTGGTATAATGACAATAAAATATTAACCATCAGCCAACGCATCTTTGAATATTATGAATGAAAGTAAATTTAGAAAGGTACCTACTTATTTTGGTCAATAAAAAAAGAGTTAAAATATATCTAAATTATCAATATTGCGACGAAGTGTTTCTACTTTCTATCAATCTCCCAAATAATGACGTCGCAAGAAATGCGAATACAAATCTCAATGTGGCAACGCTTGACACCGAACTAGCTCGGGTCAGCTCGGGAGAATTCGAGGCCCTTTAAATTTGGGTGTAGCTCTATCTCTGTCTGATTTTATTCGCTTTGTCTGACTGTCTCCTCTTGTTAGTTACCTACTCTTTGACTTTACACTGTCATGGCTGTAGTATCGAATACTTCAATAAATCGAATTCGAGTTATCGTCATCACTACTAATCTAAAGCTCGGCTTGGGCGTTTGGGCCCCTAGAATCTAGATAAAAGATTTTTGGGTTGGGTTAGGTTCTTGGTCCTCTCCCTCCTCTGGCTCGAGCACTCAATCTCGACCTCGGACAACAAGAACTTAATTTGTTTGACATTTCTAATTAACCGTAGATAACAATAAATAAAAATAATACCTAGCAATACCTATTATACTTCTGTTTTGTGCATGTGAAAAATTGATACAAATGGAAATGATGGGAACAAGGATATTTAAAAATCGATAATTTAAAGTTAGGCGCATGCTCATTGTTTTCAGTATTTTTTTGGTTATGTTATTATGCACGAGCTTTCTACTAATGTATATTTGGTTGACTAAATTACAGCATAATTTGCAAAGTATTCTATAAATTGCTGTTTACTTTCATCCAAATATTTGTCAAACACGTGGTATTAGTACAATGGCAAGAAAGTCCGAAGTCTTGCTAGCCTTTGAAGATGAACCAGTTACAGAAAAACACAAAGAGATACTGAATTTCACTGTTAATAAGATTGGAGGAACACCAGTAAGTAATCAAACTATTATTGCAAACATCTAGATGTCGGTATTAATAATTTAGAAATTTTAATTATTTTTATATTGCGTATGTTAAAAAAAAATTTGTGGAGGTGCTGGGATTTGAACCCAGGACTTTCAGCATGCGAAGCAGACACTCTACCACTGAGTTACACCCCCTGTACTTATACTGTTTCAAATACCTTTACATGATTCTCAAAGGATGTTGGATGCCTATAGTGTGTCAACCATAGACATCAGAAAAGAAAACATAGATGCTGATTTTTTAACGCTCTGGGTTACCGGAAATAATTTTAATAGTTTTTTATTTAACAACAACCGCGGCAACAAAAACTCAATAGTCATACCTACTGAAACCTGTACTTGTTAATACACAGAATCGCTTTTGCGTTATAAGTCCCTAGAAAGTGATAAGGCACAATAAATAGATACCTATTTTTTGGTTTTACTCAACATTCAATAAATATAATGAACATTATATGTTTCTAACCTACCCTTTGTTTAGAGCAAAATTTTCAATACATAAATGGGATATAACGTATGAATGATATGTATTTGAAAGAGTTCAACACATTTCCTTTTCTGCTTTTTCTTAAATTTTTGTTTTATATTTGTCATTTTTTCAAATACGTACCTAGCTTACTCTAACTATTTTTGGATGCCAAAGGTAGTCCTATAGATAACTGTACAAATGTTAGGTTCATATATGAGGCAGGCCTATATAGGGTTTTAGAACAGTTTAGGAACTATTGGATTAAATATAATGTTGAGGCATCAGTTAGGTACCTACATGTCAAGATCTTTGAATTTCTATAAAAAAGTGAAACAATTAGTATATGGGATTGGTTATAAAGCTGTATTTCTTAAATGGAACAGCCTGTATATCATAATTATTTCAATTATTTCCTTGGTTTTGCCACCGTTACCGAGTTATCGGCTTTCATAGATCATCTATGATACATGAAAAATAAATTATATTAAGAAAGTTGGACAACGGCTGATTATTGGATAAAATGTACCTACTTAATACAGAAAAAAAATGTGGGCAAAAGGATTATGGATTCAAATGTCTGAGAAAAAGCAAAGACAAATATATACAGTGAGTGTGAAGGACAGGCCAAAAAGGTCTAGACAAAGTTCAATAAATTTTTTAAGTTTCGTTTTACGCTTATAGTCGACCAAAACAAACACATCTTAAAACCATCCTAATTTATAACAAAAGACATGTTATATTTTCACAGACATCTCGGAAGTCTTAGAAGTATATTTTAGTCTTTCTATTCTGGAGCAGTTTATGGTCTTTGTACATACAAGAGTTTTAGAGTTGTTATTGAAAGTTATAGGTAATAGAAGGCGCCATATTACCGAACTTAACATTTTTTGAGTTTTTCTGAATTTTTGTGTCTTCAGTTTTCATTTCACTCGTTCTATTTTTGTTACAGGATTATCCAAGTAACATCCATCTAGATCTTCCAAAATGTCCTCTTTGTCAACTTACCAGGCCACTTGTGTTGCAAATCTATGCGCCTCTGAATCCAGTTTTCCACCGAACTTTATATTTATTTGCTTGTATCAACCCAAACTGTTGGAATTTGAGTGAAAGGTAATAAGTAAGATCCCTTGAATATCTGAACACTAAATTTTCTCAAAGGAATGGCCTTTGGAAAAAGTTTGTTACACATTCTGAAGATTATAAAATCACATTGAAAGAGACTCCCGATTTGACCTTACAGTTGTTACTTCAAGCCCACATTTTCAAATTTGAATGGAAACCTGTATTTTTTTGCAAATTTGGGGAAAAAGGATGCTTGAAACTCGAAATGAAATTATATCTTTTATTATCAGAACTATTTTTTTTCCATAATACTGAAAATTTAGTGTCCAGATATTTATAGCCGACAGGTTGATGTATAGGAAGTTATTAATTATTCACAAAACATCTCACTTCAGCTGGCTATGTATCAGAATACAAACCCAAGAGGAATTCATAGATACCTCAGAGTGTGTTCAAACCCTGGCAGTTCCTGCCAAACCTAGCATCACAGATTGGTGTTCTGAAGCAGATGACTGGGGTGAAGATAATGGTAATGGCAATGAAGAGAATGGTAACCTTATCAGCATAAATTTGCCAGGAAAAATGTCTGATGAGGATGATGAAAGTTGTTCACTGGAAGATTCCATCCAATCAAGCTTTGGCAATCTCACTGTTGATGACAAGAATGCCAATAAGGGTGCTCAAGGTAGGGACTCCTTCTTTCTATTCCTAGATCAAATTGAGGCAAAAGAGTGAAAGCATACAACCCACAAACAAATGAATTACTTCAGGTAGATAATTCAATTTCATTAAAACCAGGTTCAGAGACTTATATTTATTTGAGTTAATATACAATAAGAGCTAATTTCATGTATTAGCACTGGCATTCAACTTATAAGTTAGCAACAAATGTGATATATTCTCATAGGTAACAAATGTGATCATTGTGGCAGGTATGACCCTCACTAAGTTTGGCCCTAGGCCTTTGTAAAATCCTCTCCATCCCTCGTATTGCCACGTCTGCCTCAAACAGTCCAGCAATCCATTATAAGAGTAGTTTTGGTTCTGCAGTCTAGTCCTTATCACTTGATAGGGGAAGGTCACTGTAGCTGCTACTAATTTGGCAGTAGCAGCAAATGCTAGGTACTCTATTGTGCCAAGTTTGGTACTTATCGGCTGATTTTTGTATATGGAATAGTATCTTTTTAGTTCCTCATACACTACAAAGTGGACTGCACCATGTGAGACCTGTAAAAATGTCATTCAAGTTAAAAACAGCCAATTTTCATAATTTGTTTTCTTACAATACTGCATAATATAGAAGAACGACTGATAGGTAGATTGTGGGATCTCAGGTAAAAATTGAAATATTTTTGCAACTAATGTACCAATATTTTGACAAAATACTTTAGTTTTACAGACATTTTAAGGATTGCTGATAATTCATTCATCTGCAAATAATATTGTTACAAAAAAACCAAAGGCTTGACATAAAAAACAATTCACTGCTAGCTCAGTGTAAATAATATCTTTTTATAACTTGTGATTACTAGTATTGAAACCTTTTCAAATTTGACATAGAAATGGCTTTACAGGAATGAATTTCGGCAAAGAGTGGTTACAATAAATTTTAGACCAGAAAAATTATTTGGGTAAAATATCATTTTTAGGTTTTTGTTGAAAATCCTAAAGTACATGTGCCATGTGCTAGAATCAATGCTGATACGTGTTTAAAAAACATAGATTTCAGTATCAGTTACTCATGGAATTAGTAAAGTGAACTGTCAAGCATTCAACAGTTACTATTAATTCAAATACTTTGATGAAATAAGGTATCTGCTTTTGGTAGGTGTGCGCCTTGTTGCATATAAGTATAAGCTGATTAGTACCTGTGATTAATATGCAATATTTTGCAAATGACTATGAGACAATGCATTTCATACATTATCTAAATTAATATATTTTATGTTTCAAAGGAATCAATCAGTTTTTGGTAAAAAATAATATTATTTTGACTGCATTGTTTCAAGTAAAAAGCACTGCTACCAGATCATATTTACATTAGTTGATGGACCATATAAATATAGTAAAAGCTATTTATTTGATGTTTTTTTAAACATGGGTCCACAATTTAGTATTCATTAATTAATTCACACTTAATGCCCAAGTTGGTTGGTTTAGCTGGTAGTCTAGTCAATGCTTTTATTGGAATTAATTCATTCGATAGTTGCAATCATTCATTTAGTAGTTATCTGGTGCTTCATTTAATTTGATAGTTCCCATCACTAGATGGAATAGCACATATACTATTAATTTATATTTGTATTGTTGCTGCCTCTTTTGTTCCATTGTGTTTCATATATTTTTTTTTATCAACTTTGAATTTTATGTTTCTTGTATGCATTAGTATCTGCCCAAAATATATTTTCAGAATTCAGTGTATTGATTTTATATGTACATATTTTATAATATACTGCTGTATTCTTACTCCAAATATTCCCGGAATCAATCCTTTATAGAATCCTCTAGCTCCATGATCTCTGTAAATTTTCATACAACAGTCAACTACCCCATCATATTTCTGCCTTGCACCATCATACTGTAGACACATTCGAGTTTTCATCACCCACAATGGATTTGTTATGAGTAATGTTACAAAACCACCTTCTGATGCACATATCAGATGCTGAGTTGCAGTAAGGGGCTTGTCAATATTGCCATTTTGTAATTTCATCTTGAGTGCATTATAAAAGAGGAAGTATAATCCCCAGGAGGCTCCAGCACCCACGACGTTAGGGGTGACACCCCTGTACAAGCCAGTGAAGCCTTCTTGTTTATATATTGTGATAAAGGCGTTTGTGATGCCCTTGTATTTGGGAATATTTTGCCTCCTACCATCGTTTACCGCGAATCGGGTCTTTATGATGTCCAGGGGATGCAGAACAAGGGTGGAAGTCACACCCCCAGATATACCAGCTATAAGATGTTCATATTTGACTTGACTCAATAAACTCACTGGCGTGTGCGAACTACGAGAATCTTCTGTTGATACAACACTCATTTTTTGCTCTTCCATGCAGTAGTTAATACTGTATGTATCATACTATTCATACTAAGCAGTACGGCAGTGATTACAAAAATTGATTTCCGCCGAGTTGAGGTTATGTTGACGCTGGTCAAGGTTCGATTTTGGTTGTCAAAAGGTGCGCCCAACGGGTGCGCCAGTGGTACATCATTATTTACATGCGCCAGCCCAGCATTATCTTTTTTTTTCAACGGCCGGCGTCTCACAAATTATGTTTGTTTTATATTACATAACATGTCACACTCACAATTAACAATTATTCCAATAAAATTGTAGATTGTAGAACTGGTTGTCTAAATTCTGCAAATTAGCAGATTTTATTAAATTTATGACCTGACATGGACGTGACATGCATAATGCATTCTGATTCCAAAGACATCGTACTTTATCTACTAGACAATAAATATTCGGAGAGGTCAGAGGGTTATTTTATAGTACAGTCGGTTATGGAATGGGAATGGGAATGGGGCCATGTGTAATTAATGTTAGCCGGTGTTGTATGTGCTCCTCTAAAAAGTCTATGTTCGAGTGGTTATAAGTGCTCTTAAAATTTGGAATTTTTACACAAGCGTCAATAAGTGATTTATCATTAATCTGTCCAAAAAGAGAGTTAATTATATTTGTTAATTAGAAGATATTGAGCATTTGGTAAGCGAATGTAAATACATACGAACCGACTGGACTCGCATTAAATGCTAAGAAAACCCAACTGATAAAATTCGCATATGGGCAGTCCAACAAAGATCATAGCTTGCTAGTGAGATCCCTAGATAGCTCGATTCAACAAGTTGAATCTTTCAAGTTTTTGGGTGTCTATATTAGTACCTGCCTTAAATGGACTACACATATTGACTATCTCTGTAAAAAAATAGCTCCGTATATATCCTGCACGAGTCAATTGCGCTACCTGGTTGACCGGTCTCTACTATAATGACCTACTATTATGCCTATATACAATCTACCATATCGTATGGGATAATAGCCTGGGGAAGTTGCACTGAAATAATTCGAATTTTCACCTTACAAAAAAGAGTTGTAGGTACGTTTAATCTTAGGGCTCAAGAGAAGAACTAGCTGCAAGGATGGATTCAAAGAATTGGGCATAATGACACTACCATCTATCTTTATCTTTGAAATTATATGTTATGCAAGGGCCAACTTACACAACTTCGTAAAGCTCAATGATCACTGCAGTTATTCTACACGCAACTCATTGGTCCTGCAGATTCCTACTCACAGGCTCTCATCAACAAAAAATAGCCCATTTGACTGCTATTAGATGCTATAATAAATTGCCGGTCACTCTCAAAACCTTACCAATGAATCAATTTAAATATAAGCTAAAAAGACTACTTATAGAGAAAACAAACTATTCTTTGAATGAATATCTTTCTGACAACCAACTAAACTAAGTGTTTCTACAATAACACCTTTTATAAAGAAAGCTCAATTCTGTATATTTCTTGAAAGCATATCATGTGTCCTTCGACATTTCTTTTTTCCTGTGTTTTTTTTCTTTTATGTAATAACTAGTTATATTATTATTTTATGTGTCTTTCACCATGTATTTTGTCTTTTTTTCTGTTTTATTTATGTAATATTAATGAATTGTGTAACTGTTCATAATCATTAATACGTATTGTCCATTTACATTTACATGTACTAATTATTTCTTATATTTATATATTAATACTGACTTGTTCTATGTCATCAAATGATGATCAAAAGTATCAATAAAATTATCCTATTCTATTCTATTCTATTTAAGCTATAATGCAGGATGTACTCAAACTTTCCAGAAGCGACTGTTCCCGAAATAACAAAACTAATATGCCTTAAAAGATCAGAAAAAAGTAAAAAAAGTAAATGAAGGAAACATTCAGCGAAAATGTTTGTTAAAGATGTGATTGACGTACAGCAGCGTGAGGATTTTTAAAAATAATTGTTGTCAATTTTGTAACTGGAGCTTTCAATAGTTGCTCTTGGGACGCTGCCCCCTTGCTTCATCTTGAAAATGCCTATGTGCATATTATATGATTGCTTATAATGTGATATATGTATATCTATCTACTGGATTAGTATGTATAGATGCAATCATTTTGACGATTGGCATGGTATATCTATTCACCAGAAGGTATGCATTTATGTCATCATATGGACCGATATGCACATGAACGCAGTATATTGCGATGTTCGTTTTCAAAAATAGGCGACAGAGGAAAGCACCCGCAAGCAGCTACCTAAATTTTTATTCCCTATGCACATGGAAAAAAACTGCAGAAATTGGTCTTCCTTCCCAAAGTTCGTCACTGAGAGAACCTTTTTTTTCAAATTTCAATTCTGATGTAGCAGTGAAAGTCTACCAATATATTTTGGGGTTTACTGTGAAACCCCTTTTTAAACCATAAAGTATCATTACGTCACGCGTTAGACCATGGCCGACTCTACACTAGGCCGGAGCCTTAGATGTGGCAACGTGGCTTAGCTGTTAAATAGTGGGCCTATAGTTTCAGAATAATTATTACATTTTATATGTATTAGAGTTCATCTGGGTTAATAAATTAAGAAAAAAATGCTTTTTAGAACTACTACTACTAATGCCACTTACATCTGATGTCTGGTTCATCATAGTCAGACACTACAAAATAAAAATAAAGCAACCTGTTTCCTGCTGCCACTTCCACTTAAATGAACACTCAATTTACTTTGTAAATTGTCACTTGAGCTAGAAAAATTCACTATTAGGTCACTGTGAAGCCATTCTTGCTGGTCTTGATTCCCTTTCACTATCAAATCTTTTCATAGGTATGCCCAGATGCATGCCCTCGTTGGCTTGCCCAGATGAGTTCTATTAATTGTATTTTTCTGTGATATTTGGGAGGTCCAGAAAACATTGTAGGTGCCACATTGTGCTCTAAAATAGGTCTTATCCTTTGAAATGTTTGTAAAGTATTGTCTTTATTCTTATAAATATAACCAGCCCATACGAGGAATACCGTTCACCCACTTCTGTTCATGTCCCTTATTGGAAGCACAATTGCTAATGAACACTCAATTTACTATGTAAATTTTAACTTGAGCTAGAAAAATTCACTATTAGGTCACTTTGAAGCCATTCTTGCTGGTCTTGATTCCCTTTTCAATATCAATTCTTTTCGTAGGTATGCCCAGATGCATGTCCAGATGAGTTCTATTAACTGTATTTTTCTGTGATATTTGGGAGGTCCAGAAAACATTGTAGGTACCACATTGTGCTTTAAAATAGGTCTTATCCTTTGAAATGTTTGTAAAGTATTGTCTTTATCCTTATAAATATAACCAGCCCTTCCGAGGAATACCTTTCACCCACTTCTGGTTATGTCCCTTATTGGACGCACAATTGCTAGTACAACCTGGTACTACACACTTTGCAGGCATCTGTTTATCTTTATAGTTTCGTTTGTGCAGGTAAATGATTAGAAACACATCAAAAATCACCTTCCAATCTTATTTTTCACTCTGGAAGATTACACTAATGCCATGACTAATGACAACAACAAACAAAATGACGGCCCGCAGATTCAGTGTTGCCATATTTCATGCTCCGGCCTAGTGAGTACAGTCGGCCATGGTTAGACACATTCTGACAGGGAAGAGCTAATTTTGAAATTTTGCAACAACGTAACAGGACCAACTGTGAACCTGAAATTATTCTGTCAAACTAGACATAAACTAGACTTTTGTTTCCAGCCTTCTTGATATCCGTGGCTACCTTCGATATGTTAGTTGCAAAAATTTTTGATGCGAACTCGGATCAGAATACTGTTAATTCTTCACCGTCCGATATCTCTGCGCCTTCAGTTGGCCAATCATAAGGTTGCGTTTCCACCAGAGATGTGCGAGGATGCGTTCAGAGGAATGTGTTTTTAACCACCCAACAGAATCGCTTGACTTACCTCGCCTCGCCTCGCTCAGCACAGCTCTCTGTTGGAAACGGCTTAGCGGAGCGAGGTTTTCGTACATACAAAACAAGGCATGTTAGCGAGAAATGTGTGCTCTTAATGTGTTTCCAGAGATGTGCGCTAGAAATGCGTTGCGAGGGATGTGTGCTGTTCATGTAGGCGAGCAAAAAGGAAACGCATCCTCGTAACGCTCATCTGCACACCGTTCCACAGCTCCGCCACACATCTTCGCACCGCTCATCTTCCTAGCACATCTCTGGTGGAAACACCCACACCGTTTCACAGTTCCGCTACACATCCTCGCTGCGCACATTTACCCGGCACATCACTGGTGGAAACGCAGCGTTACCGAGGGTTTTTCTGTTATAGTGGGTGCCGTAGGCAGATTGCATTCCCCCTTGGCTACAGCAGAGATAGAGGGAAACGAAGGAGAGGCAATCACCATAGACACGCCCACTTATCCCCAACGCGACGTTGCCGCGCTTCTTCAGGAAGCTGCCCCACTCCCCCCAGAAATATGCAGAAGTGGACAGACGCTTGATGCCGTACAGTTTCAGCCCTACTTCATCTCTGTTTGGGAGGAGGGTGCCGATAAAGGTGCTATGGGCGTCAGCGATGTACATGTTAAGGAATTGCTGCAGGTAGGGGTTATGTAAAGAGTTTAATTGAATTTATTTTGTAATTAGAAGTTCCCTGGTGCGGATTTTTAACGACCCATCAAACATATTTCATACGGCAGAACAGTGGCGGCTGGTGAGGTAGTGCCACAGTGCCATGACACTATCTTAATTTTCGACAAAAACATATTTATCTATCTCTTAAACTTTTCTTATTCTATGTTAGTTGCCAGCGACTTTTCTGTTTTATATGAAATGGCAATAGTGTCTTAGCGCATAAATGCTTGCACCAGGCAACACGTGGCATCGTGGCAACTCACACGATGAGAGCTGCCGTTTCTTATAAGGCACAAACAGAGTGAGAGAAATCTTATCACAAACGCTTATGAGTGACAGAGATAAACGCTATGCTGGACGTTTGGATAGATTTTAAATACGAAAATCCGAAGTAGATCGTGCCAGGCACATTACCCATATTTCCATTCATGGTTCACTATTTTTGTTTTGTTTCAGCAGTTTCGATTTGTTTATGTTTGATGCTGATGTCAGCTTTTCTCGTTAAAGGTTTGAAATTTAGATCTTGTTAGTTTGAATGAGTTGTGCGCTGTTTTCGGATACGTATCTCTTTTGTGTTTAATTAAAATATATCATTGGAGCGAAAGTGAATAAAATTGGCGCATTAATAAACTCATTTAGTAATCTTCCGCTGGAAGAAAAACTGCAGATTAAGGAATTAGGATGTCCAACACCGGATTTAAAAATTGAAAAACTTATTGGTAGTGTACAGAAATCGCGTTGTCGTAAATTTAATAAAACTATTTATGATAAAAACAATTGGATAAGTGACTGTAAAGAACTAAGAAGTTAACACTCTTTTGTTTTGTGTGTGTTCTATTTGGAGGCGATGACACTTGGGCGAAAAAAGGCACCGATGATCTTATTCATATATTGGAGAAAATGAAGACCCATGAAAAATCTAAAGTGCATATGAATAATGTTTTCAGTTTATCGATGCTTGGTAAGTCAAACATAAAAACTCAGTTGATTTCGGCTTATCGGCTTATAAGTATTGTTTTCAATTTTATATTGGTTTGAAATTTTGGCTGTCACTCTGGCACTACCTCTCTAAGTTGACACGAGCCCCCACTGCGGTAGAATGATGGTCGAGCGCCTGATAATATTTGACTTGACTGATCCTTCTTGTAATATCCTATGTTCGGTATAAAAATTCATTCGAACTTCAAATGAAATCGTAGAAAGGATTATAATGAATGAAAATGAATGAAATGATTTCCGATTGCTTGTTTTGTAGAATAGAGATTTGGTGGACATTTATGTGTTTTGTATAACTTTCCACAATGGTAAAATTGGAGATTTAATCTAGTTTTGTAAATATTGATAGCAGTTTTTTAACACAAAAAAATTTTCAAGGAATATCAACACAAAACTGCAGAGAGCACAGATTCCAGTGGTCAAGACTCTGGTGGAGGTGACAAAACTGCAGGAGACGAAGGCTATGAGAAGTACGAAAAAAGTCATCCAGCTCATGGAGATAAAATGTTTCACCATTTTTTGTCTAAAGTTCAGGCTAACAGCGGTCAATTACTGAGGTAGGTAGACTAGATACACGTATGCTTACGTATACTGTGTGGCCATCGTGAATTGACCAGAGCGGCATGAGGTAAAGGGAGCGGAAGGTTTCCTCAGGTATTAATCGTCATTATTATGTCTAAAAAGCGACAGAAAAGTACATAAAACAGGGTCATTAAGGGGCCTGGGTATACACCCGTATTTGCCATGTTAAAACACGGATTTCCATTTCGAACAGAACTCACTTGTTTTTCAAACTACATACTCAGTATTTCAGAAGGTGATAGTTAAGACTAGGTTTATAGTCGGTGGCTAAGACCTTAATGAATGACAACTATTTGCGATTTTCTCAAAAAAGTTTTTTAGTGTGCAAAAAATACTCGCAATGCAAAATCATACATTCTTGAAATGTCTGTAATTTAACAACCAAAAACGATATCAAAAAAGCCAAATAGGTGACAGAGCGCAAGCTTTCTTCTTCAACTTGCTTTTTGAATCACTAGTCCGGTGGAATCATTACTGTCAGTTTAAAGGTAACGTCAGGAGCTCCGAAATGCGAAATTCATTTTTATGGTGACCTATGGACGTTACCTTTGGACCTTTTGACCTTACCTTTGGATTTTTGGACTTATCTCCCCTCATCTTAGACACACACACTGGAGAAAGGGAACAGGCGGCCACGCCTCCTCGCTAAAACGAGAATACGGCTTTTATTAGAATCTCCATTTCGCGCGCTATACCTTAGACCCTTAAACATCGTCTGCTGCGATTATCCAATCCCGTTGCTGGACCGTCCTTAAGGTAGGGAATAAAATGTGCTGTTGCCGGTTTTATAGTAATATGTTTTATGAATTAGAATGGGATATTAAGTGATATTATATTCTTTGACCGAATCCTTTTCGCTGGTCAACTTGCCATGGCCACATAGTATATAGGTATAACAACTGTAAAATATTGCAATTTTGACAGACTGAAAAAAGCACTCATTCATATTATGCTCCGTCGACTACTGAGTAGATAGGTACAGATGAAGTCAGAAATATATGAGTTGTTTACATTTTTTGTGCTCCTACCGAGTGTCGACACTACAAAGGATGCCTTATGGTACGCGCACATAAATCGGCATCTGTTGGACGGTACGGATCGGAAAAAGTTGTATTAAATTTAATGGACCATCGCACATACGTCGGAACGGTAAGCATCGGATTTTCAAAATCCGGCGAAAATATAGCAACTAGAAATAAAGCCGGCCGATGCGTGCCGTGCGTGCCGATACCGACGTATGTGCGATGCTGATCGGCGATTGCCGAAGCACCGTCGGCATTTTCCAAGTTTCTACCTGTACTGCCTGCAGCATGCGGATCATTTGCATATTTGCAACTGATTTTCAATTCTTCCGACGATTCCGATCAGCTATGTGCGATACCCTAATGAAAAATCCGTACCGTACCGGCCGTTCCATCCGTACCGTCCGTCCGATGCCGATTTATGTGCGCGTACCCTTATGCCTTCACAAGACGTCCGACGAGTCCAACAACGGTAATCCCCTTTCGGCATTTTTCGCTGGGCTGGCTAGGGGGCCGAGGCGGTCATTACTATAGTAAAAATTATATATTGTCTGTGTATAATCAGATGTCAATATACAATAAATAGATCAATTTATTTTGCTTCTATCTATTGCAAATTCATATTTGCGATTATTTTGACCTCCTACCACTTTCTCAATTATTATAATATATATTTTGTATAGATAATTATACTATATTCATAGCCAAGCTAGACCAAATGAAAACAAGCCCGCGTGCGTGATCGGCTCATGTCGGTAGGGTCCCTAATAGTCCAGTACACTATGTTGTGAATTGTCAATATGTTATAATCCGGCAAGTAAAAACCCCCAAGACTGACTAGAAATCAGACCCAAATATGCGTTCATTGCCTAAATGATCATTTCAAACGGGCAACTGGCTACTTTTCAGTTGCAATGGGTTAATAGGGCAACTCTTTTAAATAGTAATATAAAATTCCATAATTGCACTGGACTATAGCTGGCGCGTTCGCAGATGGCAGCGGACAGTAACCACGCTAATGCTGCATGCGACTGTTTATGAGGAGTCTATCTTGGGATTGAATATTCTGTACGTTTTTATCATTACTCAGGTAAACATAATAACGTAACTGCACTATAGAAGTGTCGGCACTGATTGAGCCCTGAAAAAAATTTAAACAACTCATATATTTCTGACTTCATAATTTCATCTATACACTCTTACATAAGAGTGATTCTCAAGATATAGTGTATGTTAAAGTTTGGAAAAAAGAAAAAAAAAATGATTTTTTTTATTAATTTATAAAAGACTATTGGACCAATTTTTTTGTAATTTGACAGTGTTCACTGCAATTAGACTTTAAGTCAGTACTGACTAGAAGTTAATTATCGTTTCCAGTGGAGTTTCGGGGGGCAATCCTACCATTAATATTAGCAAAAAATGTGCGCCACTGACCTCACAAAATTAAATGTTGTTGTTTTCAGCTTAAACAGATAAAAACATGACTGTTTTGTCTGTTGATGTCTCTTTAGTAACTCTTTTTGTTTTCCAGAAGAAAATAAAAACCACTTCCTAGCCCGTCGAAAAAAAAGTTAAAACAAAGCAAGTTAACTTTGCTCTTCTTATTGATCGGTCGTAATTACAAGGGCATATTTCTGACCCAAATTGAAGTAGAAACGTTCATTAAAACATATGTCATAAAGAGTCTGGTTTTCAAGATACAGAGTGTCAAAGTTTAGAAAAAAAATCGATTTTGAAAAAGTTTAATAATTGTTAAGTTATAAATAAGACTACCTACTCTTTTTTCAGATACTCTAGAGAATCCACGCCTCTTCTCTTGTACCCGTTACAAGAACCGCCAAAGAAATGCCAGTACTGCCAGGGTGAAATGGTATTCGAGTTTCAAGTCATTCCCACAGTGATATCAAAGTTGCAGCTAATCACAGACTCCAGACACGTAGCTCGTCTGGAATTCGGCACCGTACTTGTTTATACTTGCAAGAAAAGTTGTTGGTCAACAGACACGACGTTCAGAATTGAGACTGTGATCTTACAGAACGAAGTTTATTAAGATGTGAGCGCGGAAATGTTTTCGAACAAGGATACGAATTTCACTCCATGAATAGTCATGGGGCAAAAAAGGGTCTTATTCAAGGAGGGATATCGTAGTAGGGTAAAAAAAACTACAGTTAGTAGTTCCATATTCCACATTCAGTGGAGTAAGATCTAATAGTATTGCTCCTTTTTGCATTCAGGTGCAAACATTAACGTAAGATAGCTCGTAAAATAATGGTCAACTTCAAACAGTCATATCTTTTAAGAAGTTTTTATTATTAAATACAATATTGCGTATTTTATAATTATATTATTTATCTTAGGGAGTCATCGAAAGGTTATTCTAACCCTTAAAATTATATGAGCCTGTAAAATAATTTGAGCGAATTTTTGCGTCAAAAGCATCTTGTTGAAGTTAAATAGTTACTTCCTTCATTTTCATATTACGTCACAATGGGCGTGGCTGGTGTACGAGCTCGTATAGCCAGTGTTCCCAGATGAAGTTGAGAGAAATTCGTGCAACTCGACTCCCAAAAATCATGTGAAGTCATAAAAATCTATAAGTACATCACAGCTGCAGTATTAAAAATCGTGAGAATTTGCCCTCTATTCGTGTAATAGGGACCAAAATCGTGTAATCTGGCAACACTGTACGAGCTCGTACACCAGCCACGCCCATTGTGAAGTAATATGAAAATGATCTATTATAAAGGGGATAAGAAAAGTTGCAGTCAGGCATGTTGCAAAATGTACTGCGCAATATCAAGGATCGCATTGTTCAGGGCTGGTTTCTCAATGTCCACTTTAGTATTTATCTGGAAGTTAACGGGCAACTGTCAGATAAATTGTTTAAACGATTGAAGGTTAGGCTTACGAATTCATCTGACAGTTGTATCCATAGAAACGCTGACTGGCAGCTACCTATCTGACACTTTTAATTGGACATTGAGAAACCGGCCCTTATTGTTGTATTGAAGTAAACGGACATTTTGAGCATCTGTTGTAACCGCCTTCACATTATGTTTTCTGAAGTTAATGTGTTACCTACTTAACTTGGGTGGATATAATGTAGGTAATTTGTGTATTGAGAATATTTACTAAAGGTGTTCAAAATTTCAAAAATAAAATAATATGGAGGGTGAAACATTACATTTGAAATAATGAAGTTCATTATATTTTCAGAAAAATGAAAGATATGACCACAATGTAAATACAGCCATAAGATCGGTCGAATTTGCAGTATTGTCTTTTCACATATTTTTTTTCAACCTCTCTCTCCGTCTTTTTGACAATTAGCAGAAGCATAATACGTATTGTGCTATTTTTCAAGTACGTTAAGAACTAGCCATACGTTCGCGACAACGTTCGACGTGGCGTTCCACGGTGACGCGACGTTGCCGTACCGTCACTGGCACGTCGCGGCAACGGTACCCTGCAGCGACACCGCACCGTTCCGCGTTGACGACGTCGTGACGTGGAGATGTGGCCAGGCCCTTAGGCTTTCTGGAACTGTGCAGAAGTGATTTAAAGAGACTTAATCCTCCTTCTAACAGATCGTTGCTGTAAGATTTCAGCACCGATTGATGGTCCTGCTTACATTGTCCTATGGTCCTGCTTACATTGTCCTATGATGCAACAGTCACATATTTACATATTCTGCTGAGTGATGCAACTTATGCACACATACTATTAGGAATATCAATGTTTTTTAGTGTGATAAATATTTCACGAAGTTAACTTCTCAAACCAAAAGATTGAATATTCGCAATACTACCGCATTATTAATTTAGCTCTTTGTCTTACCGGAGGTTATGATGCAATCAAAATGACTGATATCAAAAGCCTTTTATTTGTTTATTTGTAGTGTGTTTGATTTCCGATATCGCTCATAAATACAAATATCGTTAAACCTTATCAGATTTAATCCAGATACCGAAAGTCGTTCCTGAGAAGCCGTCTTATTGTAATCTTGTAATTATTATGCCCTGTCTGTATAATGATTAGAGATTCGAAAAGTTTTTTAGATACTTACCTTTGATTTTTGCTGCAATAATGACTTGCAGTTTAATATATATGATTATATTGAAGATAAGAGTCAAATATAACATTCCTTTAGACACTAAATGATACGAGTATAACTAGTAGTATTTGAATATTTCTTTTTGTTGTTGTAATAGATATACAATAGGGTAATTATACTAATACTTGGAAGCAAACAAATTTATGAAGGGAAATCGAACAGATTTATAAGAAGAACACTATGTAACGCATTGTATTTTTTTCATACTCAAAAGAATTCTAGAAAAGCTTATATTGTTTATATGCATACTGAAAATATTTTTGTAGGTATTTATATTATGTTATTTATTATTATATTATACACCGTCTGTCAGGATGAATCCCAAAAACGTCAAGGAATGCATGGTGGTATCGAATTATATGTTATAATAGGTTTAAATTATATGTTAAGCCGTAAAATAGTTGCAAAGTTAAAATGTCCTCTACTAGATTGCAACATAGTATTGTATGACCGCTTTAACTACTGCAGTACCATATTCGTACGTAATGATAAACATATGATAGTTGCGGTAAAGAATTGACAAAACAATTACAAGAACCTGTTAGAGTACCCCACTAAATTTTTGATGTAAAATCGAAAGTGATTTTACTTTCCTTAATGTGGGCCAAGCGCCACACACAGTTCAATCATCCTTAGAACAAACGTTCGTTTCTCTGTAATGAATGCGAATTGAAGAATAATTCCTTTTGATATAGACTTACATTCCGAAACCCAAGTGCGACTTATTTTTTCGGGAGTCATCGTGAGACCAAAAGCAGGTTGTATATTATATTTATGATGGTTATTTTTTTCCGAAATGAGATTACCTACTATTAAAACATTTTCTTTATACTATATCTGGTAGCCATATGGTGAAAAACCATTTTCTGATTTTATTTGCTATTTTATTATTTTATACATAATATTGCTTATTTTTGTTTTCGTAAAAAGTTTCTTTTCAGTTGCTTTAAAAATATAGTTTGTTAGAAAATGTCATAATTTTACACTTTTCGTATGAGCTATATGTGCCAATCGGTTTTGTTTCAGCTAATTAGCAAATATTTTGGTCCATGTTGATGTGATACATATAGTTCAAAAAATCAGACGCGTCCATTCGTGATTGTATTTGGCTATTTGTTGAAGTATGTAGATCTACTGTCTGTAATTTAGCGGGTATGATTTACTGAAATTTTGAAAGTAGGTTTTTTTAATCGAGACATAGACATGATATGTTAATGTCCATAATCAAATTTCTTCTGGTCGATTAATATTGATAATATAAACAAATGAAACTAAAATTTATCTCAGCCTACACCTACACCTATATAAATCGTTGGTACATAACAAAAGTGACACATTAAAATATGCTACTTGGCAGAAAATCCATTTAATGAATTTCTTTTTCGTATATTGCTCACCAACAAAAGATGTTTAATATTTCGAAATTACGGTAACTCTATAATTTTTTTAAAATATTAGTTATAAAGCCCAAATTTACCAAACTTTTGAGGTCACTTTTCCTGAAAAAACAGATAAGGTTTTTTGTCTTAGAAGACATCCGATAACACAAAAGAAGTCATTTTTTTAGGAAACTGCTAATGTGTAAGTATCAATTAAAAAAGGGTCACTTTTCTTTGAAACATGCGTCCAATAATCTCGAGCTCTCTGACCCGTTACCCGATACGAGTCAGAATACGTCACTGTTACGATAGCTTCATTTCATACTAATTACCGACCAATGGAAAAACGACACTACTGCCATCTCTGAGTCATATAATATTGTAATAACCACTTTACACAGTCAAGAAATCGATTTTGTGACCTTGAAGAAATCGGCGAAGAAATTGACAGAAAAAAATCTGACGATTCATAAAGTTCTGCCAACATAGGGATGTTGCAATCGTTGCAATAATGCGAACTGTTATTGTTTTGTGGTAGTCTCAGAATGTATATGTTTTGTGGTTGACTGTGCAATGTATGCGTTTTGTGCTTGACATTCATTTCATAATTTTTTCTATTTTATGGTCGCCATAATTATGAATTAGTCATAGCTTTTAAACACAACTTTTGAACTGAATAACGATTACAAAATATACAGCTAACTGGTAATGCCACAGAATAATGATGCTAACCTCAATAGAAGACACGTCAAAGTCGCCACGGATGACGCAAATTATGACCTGTCATTGGGAAATTGATCCTGTCGGTAGGTCCAAATACCCCTAGAATTCCCCAGAAAATTTCAAAAAAATGGAGCAATTTCTAATTTGTTGATTTCTTCACAAAATCGATCGATTTTTGACCGTGTAAAGTGGTTATAAGAGATATCGCTTTTCTTGTGCACCGACGTACATGATTGGCAAGCCGGGATCTAGAATGCCGATATATACGCATGGGACACAGATAGCCGATAGCCTTTAAAAGGTTGAAGAGAGAACATAATATCCCCTACCTCTCACTAACACACTTCCATTCTTTAGAATACGCGTTCCGCGTTGCCAGGTGGGTATAGATAGCCACGACCCTGCCGTGCCGCCGCCGCTGAAATCTATCTCTCTCTAACCCAAAATATCGATGCGCAAAGGGATCGGCGCAAAGCATCCCTCAGCCACAGAATATGTCATACTGGGCGTTTCGGTTTCGTCAATTTTCACATTCACCATTCGTCATTTTTGTACGCCAAAAATTGGCAATTTTCATGCCATACCTTGCAACATGCGATACTCACTCTGAGCACAGTAACAAATACAAGTAGGGTCACTCTAAGTTCCGCCCCCAATGTGGTCTTTCCAGTTGTGCTCTCGAATACTATGCAAGCTGGCGGATTCTGGCGCCCGGCGATTTCGAGCAGTAGCCGAACGCTAACAGCTGTGGTTTACAGGGTCAGTCCGCTTAACACCACCTAACACGCGACATGGTGGACGGGATACAATCGGTCGGATCTACTGGGGTGCCTAAATAAGTAGTGTTTGTGTGTTATTGAGCGTTCTGCGCGTATTTCACAAAAAAATGCCGGTGACATGTTCTGTATATAGCCCCATTGTTTTCTTATATTTGTGCCTTTTTATTCCCATTGATTCTTAAAATATCTGTTTTTAATACTTTAATTTTATTATTGACTTGATTCTTAAGTTTTTTAAATTCATTTTCCAAATTCGTCTTTCTTGGTTCTTTAACTTTTTGTTTATAAATTTTGACTCGGTTTTCAATCATTTCGAGAATTTCTTGATTTATCCAGTCGTTATTTTCACGTATCTTAGACGTCTTTTTGAATTCCGAATCTTTTTTACAAGAATTGATTAAGTCAATTAGTTCCCGAAATTATTGAACGTCTGTAGTTTGAATATTCTTTTCAAATTTTGAGATTAATTTTTTATGATCTATTCTGTTTACTTCTTTTCTATATTTTGTCGCAAGTACTTTTATGTTTACACCTAAGGTTATTGACAACAAATTATGAATGATCAGACTGTTACTGTTACTTTACTACTTGAATCATACACTTCAAATTACTTCATCTATCTGACAAAACATGATCTATAATACTCCTTGAGCTATTTGCCACCCCAGTAGCTGCTTCTGCAGTTATTTTGTTGAATGGTTTTTTGAATAATAAATTATATTCTATCTATACCTTAGAATTCATTTCTATTGACCCGCGTAAAAGTAAAATGAACGTCGACCGTTGACGTCGACAATATCCCACAGTCGGATTCCCTGTAAGAAACGACACTGCACGAAGGGAACCCCTCTCATCGAGGCGGCTCGCATTTGTGAGACTCACATCAAAGTCGGCACGGCGAGTGACCCTACTTGTCTTTGTTAATGTACGGTGCTCTGAGCAACATATCAATGCGCCCCACCGCCACTACTTTCTTAGCGCGTCAGGATTTGAATAATGTAGTGGGGATGTAGGATGTATGTGGGGTTAGGTGTTTCTTTTTAACTGATTGCTTTGCCCGTATGTACCTTCTCTGTTGGTTACATTGGAGATTTTGCACTCCAGATCCATCTTTGTCAATCATGTATGTTAATGTACTGTTAATTTACGCTTGATTCATGTGGCTGAACCCAGTAGACTATTCAAAATAATATTACTTTGGACGTACACCTTATCGTGAATAAATATGTCTTTTGGTAGTGGTTTTAGCACAGCTTTACATGTATGCAAGGGTAAAGTGACTTTTAACCTAAATCATGAGCTGTAAAGTTCTCCGAAATCCAAGCTAGACTCTAACCAGATAGGGTAGATAGAGTAAGGCCTATTTTGTCTGTCATACTGTTATAATTAAATACAATTTATTACCTATTTAGTAGTAGGTACACGGACAACAT
Organism: Callosobruchus maculatus; assembly: GCA_951848785.1. NCBI lineage: Eukaryota > Metazoa > Arthropoda > Insecta > Coleoptera > Chrysomelidae > Callosobruchus > Callosobruchus maculatus. The sequence continues at coordinate 346,401 of CATOUR010000120.1, read as the reverse complement.
TTTTCCTAACGACAATGGGAAATATAATTGGTTATGTATAACTACTGAAAATTAATTCAATATAGATTTGAAAAACGTGTTTGTTTCATTTAATTTCTCAAAGATCTTTGCATGAGCCAATTTTTGTGTAATTTGGCAGTGCTTAAACAGATAAAAGCACGATTTTTTTGTCTCTTGATGTCTCTTCGTATCTCACACATCTCAACAAGTTAAATTGATTTTTTGACACCCTGTATCTGGAAAACCAGGCCAGGGTGTATTTCCTTGACACGTCATATTCTTGTAAGAAAAAAAAGTTCAAACGAAAACCGAGGGGAAGTTTGGTAGTAGGTATATCATACCATGCTTTCAAAACATGTTTTTGTACTTCAACCGTTAAAACTCACCCCCAACTGCTTTTCCTACACAAATTAAAACCTTATTTTATTTAAAATCTTGTAGTACCTTTGATTATGCATAAGCATAAGATAAATAAAATACGTAAGGATTTGTTTGAGGCGTAATATTTTCCTAAAAAAGAGGATAAAAAAGATATTGAATGTATTTTCAAAAGCATGTATGTACAAGCTATTAAAAACTTCCTTAGTTTTCTTCCTTATTCGTTTTTTGCGTCAAACATATTCTTTTTTTATTTATATCATACTTATGGTTTTACGAAAAAAATAGAGTCAAGTTGATAGACCCAGTACTTCCAACAAATAACGGTGATATCAATTTATTTTTCCCATATCATGAAGCTATAGTCTGAGATCCCCTTGCAACCAAATCATCGCCCGCCCGCCCTCAAAAAAAAAAAAATCCAACACGAAAACTCTCGCGAATACTATGCCAGACTTAACAGAGAAGCCATCGAAATATAAAAACACCACAATAATTTTAATAGAAAATAAGGGATACAGAAAATGAACCGGACATGGGTACCCATCCTAAAGGACCTGAAGACACTGCCTTATCGCAAGGGGGCGGGGCTACCAGCGCTACCTGGTTGAGCCACGTCACCATTGACAGGTATAAATACAGGTGCAGATCCACCAGCCGTCAGTATTTTGGTCGCCGAAGTGAAATAGCTTCTCTTCAGAAGCTTGTGGTGGCGAAACGCCTGAACGCTAAACGACGCTGGCCTAAAAACCACAAATTCAATAATAGCGTTTTTTGTAAATACAGGGTGTCCCACGACAAGCATCAGTAATAATTGAGTTGAATAATATGCTACTTCCAAACCACCCAATTTTTGAAAAGGCTTTCTACATATCCGTTTTCCAGATTCGACGTTCAGTTGGACAAGTTCTCTCAGTGTACCTAGGTAGGAAAAGCTTTGTACCAAGGTAGGTAACATATATAAATGAGACGGATGCTATTGTTGGCATCATTTAGTAGTCTGATAACAAAATGACTATTCAACTGGTGCTTGTTCTAGCTATGGCTGCTATAGCAGCTGCACAGCATTGTCAGTATACTCCGTCATCTATCCCAATTGATCTAGAAAAGGTAAGGTGTTATAAGATGAAATAGATACCCTTACATATACTTTCATCCTAGTTTTAAACGGTTGTTATAAATTTTTGTAGCTTCTTGACATTTACATAAATATTTTCTAATTTGGAATTGCTTGAATTGAATTGAAGTACTACCTAATATCTTCATAAACCTCTTCTCGGAGTTATTTATTTTGGATATCGAATCAATAAAATGAATGCTAATTCTTTTCTTCTTCAAATTATTTATCTTGGATATTGAATCAGAAATCCTTATTAAACAAATATGTACGTAATATACGTACACCCTTTTCCTTTTACTTTCAGCATGGTAGGAGATGGGCGTATTGTAATCGCGAAAATATCGAGATAATGAGGTTTTTGGATGTTTTAAGATGTCTGAGGTCCGTATTCATAGTCGTGTCTCAAGTATCTCTTAAGTATTACTCAAAGGTTAATTGAGGGTTACTCAAGGAACCCTCAAGTATGGCTCTTCTTGTGTATCTGTTTCTTAGACAACATCTATCAGACGGCGAGGTTCATTCAGCGGCGTTGTCATATTTCAAATATGTAAATTTGTTATGTCTGTGCCTACGCATTTTGATGTTTTCAGTTTTTTTCTTTTGTGCCAGTATTTCCGAAACTGACAACACTATACTTAGCATATACTACTATACTTAGCAAAAAATGAAAATTTTTATGAGTGCGTATAACCATTGATTAACTGATTTAGGGGTATAACTTCGTTTTTAGGCGTTCATTTCATTCATAAACATGGGATGACAATATTATAACATTTTTTCTTCTTTCCAGTTCTCTGGCATATGGTATTCCCAAAAACGTTTTGGGGACTCCTATATTATAACTCCCGACTGCTTCAGAATAAACCTTTCAGCAAATAAGCATGATGAGGGCTTTTCACTTATTTTTGATCACAAAAACAGGTAAGATACTAACAACGCATTTGTTGTTCACCCAGTTTTTACTATAGTGTCATTAGTGTCACACAGACCTGTAGCTATATGGACAAAACGAGTGTTTAAAATAATAACTTAGTTTTAAGTGTTGGTGTCGGAGTACTTGGACTAAGGTGAGGAATCACTTAGCCTGAAAACCTGTATATTTGACTTCAGGCTAAACTGTAGACCATAGACATGTGTGTCAGACTGATATATGAACGACGTTACAATTGAAGCACAAGGTTTAAGGCATACTTTGTGTTAGGCAATCTGCGCTCAGGGTACTTCATCACCTCACTGCACTTTCAGTGCCACATGAAGCGGCAAAGTAGCTCTTGGTAGCATGAGAATCTATCTAATACCATATCAAAGTATACTGGTCATGAAGGACCCTAGTAATTGCAGAGTACGCTCCACATTACTGAATTGGGCCTAAAAGAAAGTGCATTAGACTATCCTTGAAGGAGAATCCAAACCACAAATCTTGTGTAGATATAGTGTAGTCTTGTGTTATTTCGTTAAAGCTGCTGGAGTCCAATTTCTTTTAAGACTTCACAAAAATAAACTAATGCACGTAATCTTCTGTCTGCCTGAGCGGTTGACCTTCTCCAATCTAGAGTCTGAGAGCTCTACATATAGTGCCCTGCCAGGACGGTGACTTTAGTAACTTGGTATTCGGTAATAAGACTATGGGCATGGATGTATCCGATATCCGTTGTAGAGCTAGCCTACAGGCACCAGAGGTCATTGCGCACCTCTGGTCGTCATGTAAGGGGCACGCTGGCACTGCCTACGTCCATTGGCACAAGGCGGCTCTACGAGTGCTATACCAGTCCATGGAGGAGAACGAGAGGTGCCGAATTTGCTGGAATTATTCATTCTCCAAACTCGAGCTTATACAAGCAAATAAGTCCAACATAGTATACCTGGACCATCAACAGAAGGCGATGTTCTCTATCGAACTCTCGGCACCTGCCGAGGCGAACATCGTCTCTAAGGAGTCTGTTAGTAATAGTCATTGGAATCCTAGGGTTACGCTGCCCTCTGTATGGCGTACGTGATTGCTCACTTCAAGGTGTGAGGAGTAGTCATTAGGTCATGGAACATCCGCTTTGTATATCGGAGCCCGGGTTGCACCGTTTTCTATTTTTTGCAGCTTTTTACCTGAACATTTATACTTATTATTTACAGAAAAGACCAGCTTGAATCGACACCATTGGAGTTCGAGCCCGCAGGGTCAAATTATTATAAACTGACATTATCCGGAACAAGTAAGTCTATCCATGAATTATGTTTATTTATAATAATAAGCTATTTCTATATACCTAAAAGGGGTGACACACGTACGAACTTTAAGTACGCGGTTTTTAAGTTCGCGAACTTACTCGGCTCGACGCGGTGACACACGTGAAGCTGATTAGCTGAAATCACTCATTTTGATATTTTTTCTAAATAAACAAAACTTTTAACAAACGCCAAACACAACGAGCATTGCACATTGATGGTCTGCCGAAACAAAGTGGAGGCTCGCTGCTCGCAGTACGAGCCGAGACAAGCTACGAGCAAGATTTCAAACCAGTTGGATCGCCAGCAGTTTGCGCGACGATCATAAGTACGCGTACTTGCTCGTACGTGTATCACCCCTTTTAAGGAACTAAAATCGAATTGTCGTCCAAAAATCGTACCGTGCAGGGATAGCAGGGTGTGGCTCAATATCAATGAGCCCAAATATTGTTTTAAGTTTGCAATCGGAAATACTCTTTCTTAATTTTAAATAATCGCTGCACTATGCGTTCTATGTGGACCCCCGTAATGAATAACCTCTTTTCCTGAAAATACAAAAATGTGACATCGTTCAACTCGTAAATCTAAAACATTTGGACGTGATAAAAATTGTTTTTCACTTTACTGCTCTTAGAAAACAGATGAAAGTACAGTCCATTTCGTGTACGAACAGTGACCTCACGCAATTGATGATGTACCGATGAGAACAAGATGGTGGATGACACTGCATACAGTTAGAGGCGTACTAATTGTTTTCTCGATTAGAATTTGAATAATGCAAAACATAACTGCGTTCCTTCACAACATATCTCTTTGGCGATATGGGATTTAGGTAAATTGTAAAACCACACAAAATCAAACGATGGTCCGCAAATCAATCTAACCCATGTTAATGCATGGTAGCCGTATTCGTATGCGTATATTCAGCACACCTATGTAACTATGACGTCACTTGCATCTTCCCACGTGAAATAGGTTCCAGATTGCTTGAACACCTCTTAGATAGTGATATACTCGCACATCTACATTAAATTTATGCAAAATAGCGAGAATATGAAATCTATAAAAATGTTACTCTATATTTGAAGAAATTAGTAACGATCTAAAGTAACCTGTTGCAGGACTAGACTAAAATTGGACGCTTTGATTCGGTAACATGAATTTTGATACTGCTTTGATGACCAAGCTTTTCAAGAACTTCCATTTTTTTTTAATTTTTGAACTTTCTTGACTACGATCGAGAAGCAGAAACCGAAATTAGAAAAAGCTCCGATAATTTCGACCTCTGGTTAGTTAACATAAATTTCTACATAGCTTCGTTGGAATCACAGTTGGATGGCTGCGATCCGTGTTAAATATTTTATAATCCTGTCGACATAAAACAGTTTATTTAAACAGTCCTTTGTTTCATAATGTTGACAGTATTCTGTTTATTTATTTTAATTTTAACTATATTTATTTAAACTTTAAAATCGACTTTTCGATCACACATTGGTATGTTCTAATTGTCACATGAAAAGCCTTGGTTTACGTAAATCAAAATACTTAACAGAAAGAAGTGCGTTTTAGTTAAAAGAATATTTTTCTTCCAGCTTACTTGGTTGCATTTCTGGCAGTGGAATATGATTCTTATGCAGTATACTACGATTGTTCTTCAACTGAGGGTGAGTAGAAATTAAATTTTATCAATATATTTTTCCCTAAGCTTTTGTTGATTAACTGATTGTTAGGGGTATACAATATAGGTACTTTGTGATTTATTAAAATTGACAAGCATAAATTACACCTGACAGTTCCAATTTACAATTGACGCTTGAACTACAGTTGGAAAAAGTATAGTATCCTGATGAAAATTTCGAGTATAGCTTATACCTTGATGCCAACATTCTGTATTTGGCATCAAAACATCAATCAAACAATTCTGCTTAGCTTTAACTAATAGCGTTTTCGACTTATCACTGCACTCATAGAAACTGAGTGTCAAAATTATGTTCGTCTTAGATTTGAGTGCAAAACTAGTGTGGTTTTTTGTTTTCGACTCATCCGCTTAATTGCGCTTGAGTGCAAATTATCGCCACGGACTCCCTGAGCTCGTGGAGATTTCAGTGCATTTTTGACGTCTATAGGCCTTTACGGAAACACTGATCTGGATCCCGATAGATCAGTTATATGTCAAACAGCTGTCAAGTGGGATTTGTGTGTCCATGAATTTAACGGACATCGAACAGCGAAAAAGTTGGTTTAACATCGGTGGTTTAACAATAAAAAACAGATGGTAAAATAAAGCAGCTACTGATCTGAATCATCCGATCGCAATCACTTACTGTACAAGAGTGAACTACCCTATTTCTGACCGATCCCAGATCACTTTCCGAACGTCAGGATCAGTGATCCAACTGATCGGGTTAACCCGATCATAGTTTCCGCAAAGGCTTCATAAAATATTAATTATAACCTATTTTATCTGTCAGAGAAAATAATTTTTTGAATTAAGAACTGGGTAGTGGGGTAGTATACATAGTAGCATGAAAGGTGCGGAAAGTCTAGTTGGAAGAACTGCGAATATCGTCATCTTCGGATGATGAGGAGATTGAAGCATATCTAGTTAAATTGCAAACAACGGCTGCGGCGTCCCAAAAATACGAATATTTGCTGAAGATGTTGTTCATATTCTGATTTATTATATATTTCAGGTTTCTGCTACGTGTTGACGAGAAGCAAAGAGCGCAATGATACACTGATAGATATAGCGGTCAGGGAGGCAAAACAGGTGTCACCATTTTTACCACCGCCATCTACGGAACTAAACTGTGAAATATTTTGAGCACAACGTTCCAGTTATATGAAATGTTTTTGAATAAATATAGTACTTACATTGCGTAGTTCATAAGGTGCAGTCGAATGTTATACCTTATTTGGGAAAATAAACATTCACAAAACTATTTTTGAGTTATTTACACCCACGGTTCCTGTACTCGGAAGTCGCCAAAGTGAAATAGCTTCTGAAGATGCCATACACTCGTGGTGGGAAAACGTCAAGCCTCCGAAATTATTGAGGCTTTGAATAGTTAAGACTCACTCTGTATACAGGTGTCCCTGAATTTCCTTGACACGTGATATTCTCGTAACAAGAAAAGTTCGAACCAAAACAGAATAGAAGTTTCGGAAGTACTATAGGGTCTACCATACCATGTTTTTAAAACATTTTTTTTGTACTTCAAACCTTAAAAATCACCTTCAACTTTTGTCTTTCAAATAGCACCAAATAGTTTTTTCTACACAAATTAAGTCTTTATAGTATTTAAAATCTTTCAGTACCTTTGATTTTATACGCAAACTTATTTTTTTTTTCGTAAAACCATAAGCGTAAAATAAATAAGATGAGAATTTGCTTGACCCAAAAAACAGAAACAAATAAAACCAATTGGGTGTTTAATGATCCATAACAGATACAATCATGTTTTCGGAAACAAATATCTTTCTTGTGCTTTTTTATTACGAAAATGTTACGTCTCATACAAATGCTCATTTTCTTATCTTATCTTATGTTAATGACCTTACGAAAAAAAATCGTTTGTGTGTGAAGTCAAAGGCACTACTTCAAGATATTAAATAAAATGTAGGAAAAGCTGTGGGGTGCTATTCGAAGGAAAAGTAGGGGGTAAGTTTTAGGGGCTGATGTAAACAAAAAATGTTTCGAAAGTATGGTATGATAGGTCATTCAGTACCTTGAAAGGCCCACTTAGTTTTCCTTTTATCTGTTTTTCTTACGAAAATATTACGCCTCAAACAAATCCTTATTTTATTTATTTTATGCTTATGACTTTACGAAAAAGGTTTTTGTATAGAACCAAAGGTACTATAGGATTTTAAATAAAATAGGGACTCAATTTGTGTCGGAAAAGCTATTAGGTGCTATTCGAAAAAACAAAGTTGGGAGTGAGTTTTAAGTGCTGGAGTACAAAAGAAATATTTTGAAAGCACGGTATGATAGTATTTTCAAACATTCCACTCAGTTTTCGTTCGAACATTTTTTTGTTATGAAAATACCACGTGTCAAACAAATTCATCTTAATTGTATTCAACAGGGCACGGCAGAGTGTATGGTTGTGAGTTCGTTTGCCTTAAATAAGTGACTGTTAAGCTTTTTCGAACAGCTTGGAAGCGATCTAAAGAGACTCAATTCCTTTTTATAACAGATGTCGTAGATGGTATCTATGTACACCTCTATGGTCACAGTAAGATGTCAGCACCGATTGATGGTCCCGCTTGCTTTGTCGTATGCTGCAAAAGTCATGTATTTACATATTCAGATGGGAGATGCAACACATAGGTAATATTAGGAGTGTCATAAATGTTTTACCAAGCTAACTTGCCAAACCAAATGATTGCATATACACAATACTCAATGCAGTATAATATGCAATCATGCAATAACGCTATTAATTTAGCTCCTTGTCCTGCCGGAGGCTATAATGTAATCAACACGATTGATATCAAAAGCCTTTTATCTGTTTATAATGTGGCTGATTTCCTATATATTCCTAATAAATACAAATATTGTTAAACCTCCAGAGAAATAAGGATTTTCTCGTGACACTCATTCATCCAGAAATCAGACTGGTCTTTTGAGTCATATTTACCTACAGAAACAAAACCTGTTGCTATGCTGCGTGAGACTTTTGGGCAAATAAAAGCTATAAATAAATAAAGCGTAAATTGGCAAATTCTGTATTAAACTGGTTACCAGTGAAAAGTGTTGAATTGTAAGTATTTTTAAGACAAACTGTCTCAAGAAGATGCCTTAAGCTAAGAAATGGCCGCTTCTAAATTTTTAAAAATCCATTTATTGCTTAGAAAATTGCAAAAAATCGACTAAAATTAATAAAACGATATTTTACAATAACATTTGCATAAGTGTATCGAGGATTCTGATACTGCACTAAAAGTGGGACCTTCTGGTACAGAATATGAGATCAAAATTTCAGTACGATTCATTAAATAGTTTGAATAATATTGAAATTGCTTATCCCACGCAGCGTTTCTTTGCAACACTATAAGACAGAAAACCATAAAGATACATCAGTTCTATAGGCAGAGTATGTAAGAATAAGACTCAAACTTTATGCTTGTTTAAGAAATATAGTAAAAAAACAATTTTAAGCATATCATAAATCATTTAATAATAATGCTCTTATTTTGTCTTTAAAAGCAAATAGAATAACTTTTATGTTATCGAGTTTACACAATTATTTTTTTCACATCAAAAAAGTTGGCATTTTTATATGTATTTCAAATAAAAAAAATATCGTAGGTCAATTTGGGCCAAAGTTAGCTAATTTTCTATTAACATTCACTGCTTCCTTGTTTATAACAATCAAAAAATCTAATTTGCGGCATTTATAAGATATGCATCTAGCTTGCAGTGGTTAATACTGCCAAATAAGAAAACCCGCTAATTGATTAAAAAAATACAAAATAATTTTTTCCCAAATTTTTTGAATACCAGACTCTTAAGGACACATGTCTATATGAACCTTTCTACTTGAATTTTGGTCAGAAATGTATATTTTGAGGACTGCTACACTGCCAGTGGATGTATTTCAAATAAAAAAATCTACAGCCCCTGACTTCAGTGCAACAAATTCACAACGACGGAATCAGTAGCTTTCAAATATTAAATAAACCGACTCTGTTGATCGACTGTTGTGCGCACTTGAATTGAGGTGGTCTGTTGCCATGGCGACTGTATCCGTATACTCACTACACACACTGTTAATACTTATAACAATATAACATACATTCATTACATAAAACGATCAAATAATAGCAGAAGCATGTCCTTGAAATGGGGAGATAAAGAAGTTCGATTTGATATACCTTATTCGTAAGTAAATACTTGTTGTTGTTGATGAGCCCAATTAGCTATAGAGACATTAATTTCAACCTACCTGACAAACAATAAAATTCACGAAACCATCTATCCTATTTTTCCACAAACGGTTCAGATACCCTCAACAAACGTCTTCAAAAATTGAGCCAAATGTGTTATTGCGAAGCAAAGGCGTAGCGAGGATTTCATTTAGGGTGTCAGACAGGGGTATTAATATTACCACAGGCGTAGCGAAGGCAGCGTTTGGGGAGTCAGATCCCCCACTATGAAGGCGTTTTTGACAGTTTTTTTTAAATAAGTGTATAAACTAACGCCACTAGTTATTGTTGATATTGGTAGAATCAAAGGAGACGTTATTTTTATTTGGACGACCTTTTTTTATTTGTTCTTCAAAAGTGTTGTCAGTTCATACCAAAGGTTGCACGGCACAAAAACGTTTATTATGGGAAAACAGATATTTTCTAAATCCTTTGCAAAACCCTTTCAATAGATCCCTTCTATGCTACTTGTTATGCAAGGTTGTGCCAAAGAAATTAGTATTGCATTTCTTGGTGCAGAAAAAAGATATGTCTGTTTCCCTTAAGGTTTCCCTAAGGTTTTCTCTTGTCATACCCTTGTTCTGCCACAGGTCATATCATAGTTCGGCTTCATTATTGAAAGTTTCCAAATTATGGTATTGGCAGAAAATTTGTGATTTCTATTTAATATTAGCCAGTGACGTATTCAACATTGCGCTGGGATGTAGTGACATCAAACTAAACGCAGACAAAATTTTATCAGAAAAACGCTGCTCATGGGTGAATATGGGATCTAAATAAAGAAGAAAAATCGATCGTTTCCAAAAATAGCGGAGACTTGCACAGGTGGTAGGAGCGATGTTGCAGAATTTGTAAATAAATTCTAAGGCAGTTGCAGTTCTAGACGAACTGCTTAAAACTATTTGAAATTTCATAACTCCGTTGCTACGATGATCGTTTAACATAGACGTTTTTTTATGGTCAGCCTCCCGCTGAAAGCCTATGGCGCTGTATAAGCGCTGCGAGATGATAAGTGTCGGTTCATGTTATATTTGAAACGCTGCAGGTTGTAGCCGTCGGGAAACAAATTCCCGGCAGCTGATTCCACAACGTCGAAGTTCTCCAAAAGAATGAGTGCTGGAGGAGACTGGTTCGGGGAGTAAGGACCTCGACCTGGTAAGGATGAGCTCGCAGAGCTTCTCTAGTGTTCCTGGTTCGGATTGCCTTTGGTATTATTATCTAGGAGAGCTCACTCGAACATCTTCCGTGATAGAATCTGTAAAACAGGGATAGGTCAGCCACCCTCCTTCGATGTTCCAGGCTGTGGAGGTGCTTTGTGAGGCTGGGCGTATCGATTAATCTAATTGCTCTTTCCTGGATAGTGTCCAGAAGCTTTAGAGAGTGTTTCGGAGCGCATCCCTACACATGGGAGCAATACTCCAGCGATGGTCGGATCTGTGCCTTGTAGAGCAGCAGCAGTTGCTCTGGTGTATACAACTTCCTACAGCGGAACAAAACTCCAAGCTTCTGGGATGTCGCTTTAGCAATGCTGACGACGTGGTCGTGCCAGGACATGTTATTGTTGATGTTGATCCCCAAAAGCTTGACGGAAGGTGATTCGACTATGTGGTCGCCCTCCATTTCCACGTTGAACTGTACTTTATTTGCTAATCCCCACTCGACAATTGATTTGATATCTGCGTTGATCTGTGAAGCATGCTGCTGTCGCCGACGTACCGTCTCCTGGGATGATAGTGGCTTGCCTGGTTCCATGCACGACACTAATGTACGTTATTCTTTCTATACGATTTATGCATGTGTCCATGTCGATCGTCTTTGAGAGTAACGCATTAGCAACAGGTTCCAACATGTCTGATTTTTTCTGCTATTAATCCAACGCACATAATAAACTCACGTGTAAGGTTAATTAACTAGGTACATCCCCTCAACTGTTGACCTTAGAACTCCTAGCTACATTTTTCGGTTCGATCGGACTTTTATCATGTTACCCATAGTCTGCTTGAGGGAATGGGGTAGCTGCCCCCCTCTGCGCGTATCTGGCTACGTCCTTATTGCCAAGCCAGCTGAGGCAGTCACATGGATGATGTGATGATAAATAATGGGAATTTGATTTCTTTCCAATGAAGCGTCTGTACACAAAAAAAGAAGATTAGTAAATTTTTCCTCCCCTGTTATGATCATTTCATATAAACAAGCAAAAGATATCATTCACTAACCACCACAAAGCAATAAGGCAAAACCATTGTTTTAATAGACATGTTTTACGAATATTTACAGTGTTAATATTTTCTTAATCATTTTATTGCTCATCAAACAATCCACGAGGACATTTACGAGACTGGAAGTTTTTTTCAAATTTCTACATCTGTGTACATTCACCTTAGTACATTACAAGTTCGTTAAAAGTAATAGGGATTCGATATTCCACAGGTGCTATATCAAATGAAACACAAGACAATACCCATAGTCCAGCTATGCATGGGGCCCATAAAAAATGAAGAGTGCCTGTTGTGCCTCTAAACTGCTAGTTAACTATTGTAATATCACACAACTAAAAACAAGCTTTAGTTCTGTGGTGCTATAACAAAAAACCCCCGTGTGGGGGCGGGTTAGAATATCTCTCATCGTATATCCTGCGTGTCGTAAAAGGCGACTAAAGGGAACCGAACTACTGTCGGTATAAACAGTAACCTCTTCTCAACCAACAGCTTTGGGTGGACAAGTTAAGAAGAGTCAGGACACCTTCCTGTCCTTGGGGTGAGAAATTGCCCTTAAAGGCGGATGAACCCTCTGGTCAACGGCATGAGGATGCAGAAAGCAAATGGGAAACTACTGCATCAAAGATCTTAAAAATATCCCAAGAGAAACTCGTAAAATGGGTAAATGCGTTTTACGAGTTCACAACATGTCTGTTAAGACATTGTGACTATGATGATGATGATGATGATGCTATTATAAAATAACAATACCACATACCACATATAAGTACAATCAGGTAGTTCTGTGGTTACATTTGTTTTAATGACGGTCGAGATTGTATTTATTTTAATATGTATCCATTAAATTGGTCTTCAGATATAAAATTGAAAAGCAACATTCAAATAGGTCTAACAAACACACGATATCACCAAAGTCAATTTTTTCAGCGCAATGAATACCACAATATTTTGAATTTTCAACCCCCCCCCCCTCCAAATTTAACCCACTTCCAAAAACAAATGGAGAATGACCAGAAACCCCTAAAAACGAAATTCGAAGGGGTTATGCCATTTTTTTGGTTTCAGTAATTTCTCCGCCGCCAATGCATCGATTTTCAAAATTATAGCAGCATTACGTAATATACGACCGCACAGTATATCGCTACCTAAATTAAATCACAATCCAAGCAGCGGTTACCGAGATTACGATAACAGACAGTCAGACGAACAGACAGACGGACTGTCGGAAATGAGTGAGTGTTTTATAGATATCATAAAGCGCCCAAAAAGCGCATTATCGCAAAATAATTTACGCAATACAATACTCCACCTGTCGATGTGAAGAGCTAAAAGTGATTGGTGAATACATTAATGTCTAAGAATGAAGCTTGAGCAGTTGTTCCTGCTTTTATTAATATCTATTTGCTTACAATTATTGATTTCCCTTATTGCTGCTTGTCAGGGAGAACTAGTAGCTCTATTAAACATCTTAGAACAACACAGTGCAGCATACAAGTATGATCTTGGTATTAACTACAACAAAACCAAGGTTATGATCGTAGATAGAGGGCACGATAATCCTCGAGAAATAAAGTCAGTAGACCGTTGTGAAGTAGTTCAAAGTTTTGTGTGCCTCGGTTCTTTGATCAATAATTCGGGTAGCTCTGAAAATGAGATTCGACGGTGCATCAACAGGCACGTGTGGCCATGACAAAGCTTGCTAAAATATGGCGTGATCATAACATCACTAAAGCTACCAAAATGTCGTTGGTTCAGTCTCTTATGTTCTCCATATTTTTGTATGCCTCGGAAACTTGGACTGTTAAAAAGGCAGATCGAGCTCGCATAGATGCTTTTGAAATGTGGACGTGGAGGAGAATGCTGAGAGTTCCTTATACCGCCCATCGAACTAACGTTTCCATTCTGGATGAGCTCGGTAATCCAAAGAGACTATCCTCCATTGTGTCGACGAGAATGCTTAGATTCTCTTCTTTGGACATATACACAGAAGCGATAATATGGACAAACTTTTAGTTCAAGGTCATGACCAGTGGGCGGTGCCTAACGGCTGGGTGGATACGACGAAACAGTTCCTGGATATGAGTATCAAGAGCGACACTGAACTGACAGTAAATCGCGAACGACGGCGAGCTACAGTTCCCAAAACTATTGGTAATATTTGTGTCGGAAATACTCTAGCTCCGACTTAATGCATTTGAGTTCACAACTTGTTTGCTAAGATATTGTGACTATGGTGATTGATTTCCAAATGCAGAGCTTACCTCCATAGGCTACGACTTTGGGTGATGTTGTTACTCTGAGGGGTGATCTAATCATCCACTTGTACAATCAGAGGCGGTCTAGGGGGGGGGGGGTTGAGTAGGTACGTTGTAATTACTGTATATGACGAAAAGCTCACAGACAGATAGAGTTATATGAACACTTTTTTCATGTTTTAAGCTCCTCGTTACCACACGCTCCCCAGGGAGATATTTTTTTGTTCTAGACCAACTTTAATTTGAGAAAAAATACTTTTTAATCAGGATCCGCCTTAATAAATATTTTTTGGAAAGTTGATCAGTTACTGAATAATACTACACCAAAAACAGCCATTATCTGGCTTCAAAAGTGAAAATATCTGCCGTAGTTTTTCATGTTATATGTAAGGCCAAGGTTTTCTTCTTTATGTAGATGACAAAAAACCCCAAAAACATTTTTTAAATTATAAATCTAAGAGAATGAAATTCTAATTCGAGTATGAAGTAACCGTGCCTATTTATTGAACACTTCAAGGGAAATGCGTCTGATACTTGGAGAAAAAGTGATCGACAAACTGGAGCACATTGAAGATACAAAAGGAAACAGTGGTGATAAGGGCAGATTGATTATCACCAATATTAGGATACTATGGCATTCCTGCACAAGCCCTAGAATTAATTTGTGTAAGTAGTATTTTACTGTAAACAATACCTAATTAAATATCTTCAAGCTGCCAAAGCTGGAATGATAGAATTCACTATCTGTGGTTTTTTGAACATGCAGAATTCAAAAATATTAACAGCAATGTTTCCAGATGTATCACTATTACGTTACATAATTTTGTTATTCTAAATAGAATGCCCTATTTGTTTTTGTTGCAATGAATTGCGCTTGTTGAATTGGGTAAGGTCTCACAGTTTACAAATTTTGTCTGTACCTACCTATTAATTGCTGGTTTACGGCAATACCAACCACTTCTTCAGTAAAAAGTAACAGAATGCTTAAAACTTCCAGAGCTGGAAGAATAAAATTCAATATCTGAGAGTTTGTGTAAATGCAGAAATTCAAAAATGCTAACAGCGGTGTTGTCAGACTTAACACTTTTACGTTACATGTCATAATCATTTAAAATAACAAAATTGTGACTTGAACCGTATAAGTGGTAAATATGACAGCGTTAGCATTTTTGAGTTCTGCATGTTCACAAACCACCAGATATTCAAATTGATCGCCTCGGCTGTGGCAGCTTTGTAGATGCTTAAGCGTTTTGACACTTTTTTACTGAAAAGGCGGTGTTGTTGAATCCCCGTATTTAATAGAAACAACGTTTTTAAATTATTTGGCTTTACTAAGCTAGACCTGCGCAATTAACTGCAAAAAAAATAATTTATTCCTTATAACTAAGCAGACCGCGTAGGAGAAGCTTAAATACCAGGGTACCGCTGCTGCTGTGAAAATGTTAGGTTAGGGGAAGTATGTTAACGCGGAACTTGGGCCAACACCCGCAGGCCCAATAAACACAACTTTGGGCAGTCCATTCCAAGCCTTGGACACCCTAGGAATAAATGTGTGGTTGCACCGCTCGGTTCTCAATGTATGAATAACGACCGTCCTAGGATGAGATGCAGCGGTGCATCTGATAGGAGCGGTGAGCGGCGCAATTATAGATGATAGCGCAGATTACCAGACTCCGGGTGAATATCGGTAGAAGAGTGAGAGGTCACCAACAGCACGCCGGTGAGAAAGTGGCTGGAGGAGACGCGTTAAGGCCGAGTCGCCAATCAGTCGAATTGCCCTTCTCTAGACAGCGTCTAGTATAGCCAGGGTAGCAGGCGCAGCAGCTCCTCAGACATGAGAACAATACTCCAGGCCAAGTCCTATCTGGACTTTATATAGAATGAAGAGGTTATATGACGAGAAGTGCTTTCTGGCTTTGAATAGGTATCCAAGCTTTTTACCAGTTGACGCAACGTGTTCGTGCCAGATAAGATTTTGTGTAATGTTGACTCTTAAGATCTGAGTGACTCCTTGGTAGAGCCTGATTGTTCATTACAACTGGGTGCTGGTTTGACCACTTCTTGTTTGATAGCGTACATATTGGGTCTTAGAAGCTCAAATTTTACCATATTCTTGAGTTCCCAACCAGTAATGGTCTTTGAAAGCGAAGTAGCCGCTTCCAGTCTTCTGCGTTCCAGCATGACAACAGGGATCGGTCTACTTCACCTGCAAAACTGTGGATTGTAGTGCTAGAGAGTACATCATTGAGGCGAAGCATGCGAAGCAGAAACAATGTCAACGCCAATGCCGATCTTTGCGGAAGCCCAGCATTGATGCTATGGAAAGAAGAGGAAAAGCCATCTACCGACCCTATTTAGGAGAGCTGCGTACCACAGTTGATCGAATGTCCTAGAAATAGCAAGGGCAACGACGTTAGCCTCGCCAAACGAATTGATGAGTTTGCTCCACACATGTGCCACGTAAGCCAGGAACCTCCAGTTGATGTTTGATGTCGGAATCCATATTGTCTATCGTTGATTGAGTAACAGAGCTCAAGGTATTTCATGATCCCTTGATTGACGCATTTCTCCATAACTTTGCTGACCACAGAGAGCAGTGCTATATAGGTCTGTAGTTGGTTGGATCACCTTTAGAACCCTTTTTTTGGCACCGGCTGGATGCTAGCTGTTTTCCAGTTGGGAAGATGCCGGAATCGTACGACATCCGAAAGAGGCGTGTAAGCATGGGTGCGAGCTCCGGTGCGCATTTCTTTACAACAATAGAGGGGAGCATGTAGGACCCATGCGCCTTACTGCAGCACCTTGCAGACTGTTTTTGTTCTGTCTCTCTTGGAAGCAGTTGCGACTGTTCTATCCACAGGTTCCATCCGTACATGTGATTGGCGGGAAGCTGCTCTTAGAAAAGCTTTTCTAAGAACTAACTACCTACTACTACCTAACTATCCTCTATTTGTTTGGCCAGAGTCCAGAAGGAGCGGCTGCCATTGGGATGTGACATAACCTTCTTTAAAATAGGGCATTCCATTTAAAACAACAAAATTATGACGTGTAACGTAAAATCGGTAAATAAGTAATATTGCTGTTAGCATTTTTTAATTCTGGATGTCCAAAAAACCCCAAGTATTGCATTTTATCATTCTATCTTTGGCAGTTTTGGAGATATTTAAAATATTACTATTTACTCACCCGGTATAATGATATAATGCGTCTCATTCACCATTTTCTTCAATCATATAAGCTTCCGACGTATATTAAAAAAATATTCCGTTAGAGGGTTAGAGCACGGAATTTTTGGCTTGACCTCGAGTTACACTTCCACATTTTTTTTAATGATCTAATTGTTTATTCAATTTGAACTGATTTTTGGGAAAAAGTACTTATCATGTGCGTCGATACATCATTATTTAGGGAGGAGAAAATAAGAAATTTGAAACTTAGGCAAAATACGAGCTCTCCCATCATTTTGCACCGCGTTACAGCATTTAGGGAAACTTGCTTCTTTAAATTTCCTTTGAATGGAAGCTGTTATCTTGAAAATATACAACGACCAAAATTACAAATTAAAATAATTTTAGCAATTTAATTTCTTTCGGGTTTAGAGTGTGAATTATGAGATATTATTCGAAAACACAGAATTTTAATTTATATCTCGATTTTTACATATTAGGCCATTATTAGTTGATGCAAGAAAGTTAATATATAGTTACCAGTAACTTCGTATGGTTTCCTCATTTTAGTCCAGTAGTAGTTTACCACGAAAAAGTGATAAAGAGACCAATACTGTCTTTCTTTAATAAATAAACGTATCAAAGAGCAGACTTGATCGATGATGACATGGTGTCTTGTAATGTGTACTTGATAAAACAAAACAAAAATAGAATATCTCGGTTTGATAATTGCCTGGAAAATAAAATAAGCACACATTTTCTCTACTGTGCAATCTGATTGATGTATTACAATTTATATTAATATTTAGATTTAAAGCTATGTACAGATTGATAACACCAAAATAATAGACATAGAAACATAAACAAAAAGGACTTCCAAATCTAAGGGGGGGGGGGCAAGTGGTACTTATGCAACGAATAATACTTAAGAAAATACTTTTAGCTATTTTATCATGTTTATGAGGATTGAAACTGACGCAATATTTATGATTAACTAAAGTCAAAAATTAGTAGCTTTGTATGAAACTTATTCGGAACTTTAGAAAAATTTCAAAGTATAATAATAACCATTTATAAATTCTTTCTATGTATACAAGATATCTATATGGTCTCTATTTTAAAATATCTTGAATAACGTTCTGACGTGATCGATACAAAGTTTTGAATTTGTGATTAAACGTATCAAAACTGAAAAAATTAATTTCATTTACCGATAATTCTCACGAACAAAATCCGATTGAGATTCAATAATACAATTTTTTTATGTCCAGGCAACTATTTATAGAGGATTTTTTGCTATAAATCATTAATTTTCTTCATAAATAAAACCACATTCAGTAAAATAAACTACCAGCAGTCATCTAGCTTTTATATAAGTTTTAAAATTAATTAATAAGCAGTTTATTGAAAGGGATGCGGTTTTCTAATCGATAAAGAAAAATAATGGGTTTTATTTCACTTTTCAGCAATTGGTTTTGGTTGCATCATTTCTACCAATACGAAAACGGTTAACTCTGTAAGTGAATAAATGAGACACATTTAACCAGAATGATACTTACCTAAGCTATGTTCCAGAAACTGAAAGGAACTGCGCAAGCTCTCCAACTGTTGACAACATCAAAAGGAACCAGATACGAATTCATTTTTACAAATTTGGTCCCAGGAAACACTAGACACTTCACCTCTGTGGTGGGAGTACACAAGTAAGCAGATTTTCAGTGCTTCTCATTACAAGAGTTTTCCAATTTCTTCTTAGATATCCTTTTAGGATTTGATGACATACTTTTCACAGTAAACCAACCACTAAACTACGAGCTGCAAAGGTGAACAATCAAAGATCTTTAATCTCACGTCTTCTTAGGAAGTGCACTGTTTATTTACTTACAGGTATAGGTTTTTTGACTCATAATTTCTTAGGTATTATATCAAAGAAGAAAAACAAGTATTTGAACGTTTTGTCTGAGATTTCAGATTTCAGATAATGAAAGTGGTAAGGTAAACTTTCATTTTCGAAAGAGAAAGCTCAAAGTTTGAATTTCAATTTGACAAATATCTCCGAAATCCTTACTATCTTAAGACGGAAAAGAAAAAAAATTACCTAAAAGGTAAAAATATCCCGTTTAAAGTTCTATTTCTGGCGAGAATTGGAAAATCTATGGATTAATTTTGCCCAAGGTAATGTCACATGTTCTTATAAAATTATTTATATATTTTTAACTAAGTTGTATTTCTTGTAGACAATCTAAGAAGTATGTTATAAAAATTGGACACTATAAAGTGGGAGGGAGGTTTTTATAGAAAAACACTTTTTTGGAAAAATACAAGCAGCTGATGAAGTCTGAAACCTCAGACGAAACGTCTAAATAGTTGTCTTTCTCCTCTGATATAATACCTAAGGTAGTATATCTTAAGAAACCTATACCTGTATGCATACAAACAAAGATATTTATAACTGTTGCAATCAGGGAGGGGAGAGAACTCAACTTACCATATTTATTGTAAACCACCTTCCTGAAATTCGCAAAATACTTCTAGAAGTTTGATAGCATTTCCTCAGCTTCCAAACAATTCCCATTTACTTTTAGTAAAATCCAGTTGCCTTTATATCAAATTTTGATGTTGACAAAATCAAAGCACAAAAGGCAGATAGCGACTGCTTCTTTGTCAACCGATTTGAACTCCTGTGACGCTTATGAACAAAAATGTGTACTCCATTCTTAGTGCGTTCCGTCGAGCATTTGCTTTTCATAGCCAATCAGGCTCTGTCAAGAAGTTACACACTTTTGATTTCTAAGCAACCGAGGATGTGAGGCCCAAAGTACTGAGACAGTTGTGCTGTTGTTTGTTGTCAGTAATGTATGCAACGGACAGACAGAACCAAGATAGCGGCTGTGCAACGCATCATCTGCTTACATACTGGAGTCATATCTACAACACCAACATTGCCCATGGAGATCCTGCTAAACCTAAGCCCACTATACATTGAGGTAGAGAGATGTGCTAGAATGGTCACCTAAAGACAAGACAAAAAGGAACTAAGAAGAAGAATACAAGGGGAAAGGGCTTTACAAGCGAAACCATAAGCCACCATATAGTCGGAATGGTCTCGAACTCTACAATTACCCAAGCCCATACAGAATCTATCTACTTACGAGTAAGAGACAAATGGGGTAGAAGTAACATTATCGTATCATCCTTCGATCTTACTCTATTCATGGACGGCTCCAAGTCAGAACTAGGCGCAAAAGCGGGAGTACCTGGTACAAATCCAGGAGTTCATATTTCAGTAAACCTTGGGAGGTATACCACAGTCTTCCAAGCAGAAATGATAGCTACAGAGTTACGAGTCAGGGAGCTGAACAAACGACTCCCGACAGACAAACCAGATAGCCAGCTGCCCTGAAAGTACTGAGCTCCAAACGGGTTGACTCAAGGCTCGTTTGAAGCTGTATACACCTCCTCAATGAACTTGGAACAAGAAACAAAGTAAATTTGGTTTGAGTTCCATATCATAGCTAAGTAGAAGGCAATGAATTGACCAACACATTCCTAAGAAGAGGAATTGGAATATGCGTCCGTATGATCAGAACCATTTGTGGGCATTGCCAAAAGCACTGCCCGTCTGTTGATGACGGCACATATTCATCTAAGAGACCACTTGCGGAAAATAGGTTTGGAACAAACATCGGACTGTCATTCCTGCTATGTGGAGCACAAAACAGCGGAGCATATATTGTGCTCCTGTCCAGTACTGGAAAGAGCTAGATTTCAGTTTTTTTAATTCACCTATCTAAAACCTCTTGACCTCAATGAAGTTTCACCCTATGTCAAAAGGTGTGGATTGTACGGTAAACTGTAAATAGGTGTAAGCCACAGTAGACATATTATAAGTCGTAGCCTAACCTAACCTAACTGTGATGGCTGTGAAGAGGCTAGTATAATGACTTTGATATTAGTCAGAAGGAGAAAATAATCTTCCTTGAAAAATGGGCACTTATCAGTTTTAACCAGTTCATCACTCCAATTAGCAGTTTCGACAAACGCATCAGCCAAGGGGGGAGAATTTTTATGAACCCAGTACTGATTAGTTAAATTGTGAGTAACTAAGGCACTAACCTTATTCAATAGGAGTGCATTGTTTGGAGCTCTATTTTTTAATATGAATTTTTGGGTTTACAAACTTATAAAAGCCTTGCACCAATTGGCTATCGATGTATGAAAAATGACGTTTAGTGGATTTAGAAGGTCCCCCTTATACGTCTGCTTTGTGGTGAAATGTCTTACCTTTCGAAAAACCTTTCTGTATCTACCTAGCAGTTGCTAGTAGGCAGCTGTTTAGAAATAACACAGATTCTCTAACTTGATTCAACTAAGAGTTATAGTCTAAGATCCCGCTGCTCAATCCTGCAGGTATCTGTTTTGATTGAGTAGTTTCAAATGAATCTTCAGAACGTATAGAATGGATTAACGCTGGTTGCCTTTTAAAAATTAGCCGTAAGTGCCTGTAATTGCGACAAAATTTTAAAAGGCAACCTATCGTTGATTCATTCATTTTGTACCTTCTCAAGATTCATATAAAATTTATTTATAAAAAAAAAACAGTTACCTACCTGTAGGATCGAGCAAGTGTGATCCTGTACTATTATCAAGGGTTAAGGGACCTGGATGCACACCATGCCATGTAAATCACGGATGCCCATTTCGAACAGAACTCACATGTTTTTCAAACTACATACACAGACCTTAGTGAATGACATCTAAGAGCAATTTTTTCAAAAAGTTTTTTAGTGTGCAAAACACTCGCAATGCAAAATCATACATTCTTCAAATGTCTGTAATTTAACAACCAAATACGATATCAAAACAAAGCCACCACAGTGACAAAGCGCAAGCCTTCTTCTTCAATCTGCTTTTTGAATCGTTACTGTAAGTTTAAAGGTTGACCTTATCTTTGGACCTTTTGAGCTTACCTTTGGATTTTTGGACTTATCTCCCCTCATCTTAGACACACACACACTGGAGTAAGGAAACAGACGGCTACGCCTCCTCGCTAACACGAGAAAACGTATTTTCTTCGATTCTCAATTTCGCTATACCCTAGACCCTTAAGAGAAGAGAAGCGAAGCGAGAAGAAATATAGTCGCGAGATGATACCAGTTTGAAGATTTGCTTGTGCTTGATCTAATTGCCGCTATGGTAGGAGAGGAAATGCCAAAAAAAGAAACAAGTGAGTGCATATGGCTGATTTCCATTCAAATACTCAGATTTTAGAAAGGACGGTGAAAAATATAACCATATAATATTTTCGTCCTGCATTTTCATAATCTCATTCAACAGAATTTGTGGATTTCAACTGTTTGCACCCACGTGTCATAGAATACACGACAGAGATGATCGAGAAATAAAAATTGCCTACAAGTGACGAAGAGTGAGGTTTTTTGTCTGGTTGCTACGCTTCTCTTAAACCTTGATAATAGTACAGGACCATACTGCTTGACCCTGCTGGTAAATGTTTTTTTGCAAGTTATATTAGCGAATTAATTACACTAACATTAATTACAGGATATTGCGGCTAATTTTTAACAGTCAACCGTTAATCCATTTTATAATTTTTAAAGATTCATTTAAAATTAATTTTATCAAAAAAAAACAGATACCTGCAGGATCGAGCAGTGGGATATACTATTATATTAAACATAATCGAAGGATCAGTAATAATTGAGTTGAATAATATTCTACTTCCAAACCATCCAATTTTTGGTAAAGCTTTATACAGATCCGTTCTCCAGATGCGACGCTCAGTTCGGCAAGTTTTCTCAGTGTAGGTAAAAAAAGTTTTATATTACGGTAGGTATGATATATAAATGAAAAGGATGTTATTGTTGGAATTATTCAGAATACATCCAATATTCTAATAACAAAATTATTATGCACGTAGTGCTTGTTTCAGCTATGGCTGCTATTGCAGCTTCACAGCTTTGTCCTCCGCCAGTTATTCCGATTGATGTAGAAAAGGTAAGCTGTTACATGATAAGATATATACGGTCGTTTTAAATTTGTAGCCCCTTGAATTTACATAAATATTTTCAGCTAATTTGGAATTGCTTCAAGTTGGGTGCTGAAGATATTAAACTGACAGAAATAATCGCTGATAGTTCCATTCATTTCAAAAACTTTAATAGTTTTGGGAATTCGTAACCTCTAGTACATTGCAGTAGCCAGCAGGCAGTGAAACGTATCCATTTCTGTCATACTACTCGTACTCCAACTTCTCTTTGACCTTAGACGTGTTACCGCCGTTGTTTCTGGTTAGAGTTGATATGTTGTAAGGAATTTTCATTATCATGTCCTTTTACCCTAATTCGCCTGTTTTTGTTTACATTCCATGGTCCCATAGCTTGCTTTGATTGGAATTGATTGAATTTTCGAAATTAAATGAAAAATACCAGAGACTGATATTCACAACCTTGTAGTGTCATTACAAAGACTATCAAAAATTGCGTTTGATCATCTCAAAAAAATTAAGCATTCCATTTCAAATTGGATCGTCTAACCTTAGCTGTCGCATTTCATGCTTCGTTATAGTGCTAAGCCACAGCCTTCCTAAGTTTTATTATCGTTGCCATATTCAATTTTTTTCTGATATCTACTTATACCAAAAATGGATGTTTTGTAGCTAACCGGATCGTTTTAAGTGCCATATGTGATATATAAAGTCACAATAGAATTTACCAAGCAATCTGGATATGTAATAATATATTTAAAAAGTTCAAGTCCAAATCGGGCTACATGCTCTCGCCACCTCAGTAAATACATTCTAGGGATTTCTAAAACACGCCTTTTTAACATAAGAGTTTTCTTGATAATGGTGATTTTTTGTCATGCTTTACTTGCTCATCATTAAAACCACATATTTTGAAAGAGAAACTTTTTACTACGGCTTTGGATACATATTAGGTTCTTTAATAAATCTAAAAACAGTGCCAGTAATATGTCGGTACGTTAAGACCATATTGAACCAAATTTTGTCCGTGTCCGTGTGGCATTAAACAAATTAAATAAATTGATAACACAAAACAAATCTCTCAACATTACATAACATAAACTCACTGTATATTTGTAAACAAAAAGAGAAAAACAAGATTAAGATGGAGTTGCAAATGATTTATTTCTGGCAATCAGGTGCAATAAATACAATAAATAAAAATAAGTTCTACTGTAACAAATAACAGATTATAAAACAATAATCTGGACACCTATGCCCGCGTTACCATATAGAAACTCTGTAAATAAGACTGGAATATACAGACGCATCATAAAAATATTTTGAAATATACAGGGTGTTGCGGGAAACTAGTATGGTGATCAGCTTGATTTTTTTATATGGAACTATAACTTTTTTTTAAAGTCTTCTAGTTTCCGTCATTGATCTCTATTTAATCCTAAAGATTTTTGGGATCGGTTAAGACGTTTCCAAGTTATAATTTATTGCCTATTAATTTCCGGATTTGAAAGGTCGCAAGTAATACGTCCAAATTGACATATTCCTTCAACTTTTTTCGATAATATTATACAGCGAGTTACTTGAATATTAAATGAATATTATTTTGGATGTTACCAGCAATGTGCATCTACAGGGTGTTTTTGAAATAATTTTAAATTACGGCAACTAGAAGGTCATTTTACTTTGTTTTTACTTCCCACACCGATAGGTGAGGGGGTGGTGTCGTAGTAGGTGATGTTCCGATAATTTTGAGAATCATTGTACGGGGGGTGGAGTAATTAACAAAAAACGAAAAATTTCAAATATTCCTCAAAATTCGTTTTTAGGCGTTTTAGGGGTTCCTGATCATTTTCTACTTTTTTTTGGGTGGGGGTGAATTTGTTGTATTCGTAATGGGCTGTCTAATGACCTGTGAATGAAAGACCTAGCGGCATAATACACTTTTTTAGGTCCATCCGAACATTGCCTTGCTTATAATAGAAACCCAGGGACTTAGAATTTGTGATGTATACATACGAGTGTTGTTTTAGATCGTTCTATTTTGCATAACGCAAAAATTATCGAATTGATTTTAATGAAATTTTGACACAGTATTACTGCCGCAGCGAGGATGGAAAACGCGCATGTTTTGGAAAAATCGTCTCAGTGGTGGCGCAGCAATAAGAAAAAATTTAAAAAAACTTAGTTTTTAGGCATTTTAGGGGTACCTGATCATTTTTTACTTTTTTTTGGAAGGTGGTGAAATTGGGATGGTTAGAGTGTGGAGGGTTGTAAAACTCAAAAATTTATTCCATTCATAATAGGCTGTCCACTGGCCTGTGAAAGAACGACCTAGCTGCATAATAGACGTTTGTTAGGTCCATCCGAACATTGCCTTGGCTATTACAGAAATCAAGGGACTTAGTATTGTCTGATGTATACATACGAGTATTGCTTTAGACCGTTCTGAATTTAGTAACATGGAAATTATGGAATTGATTTTAATGAAATTTAGACACAGTATTATCACCGCGGCAAGGATGAAAAGTGCGTATGGTTTTCAAAAATCGTGTCAGTGGCGGCGCAGCAATAATAAAAAAATTAAAAATATAAAAATAGCACAAACTTCGTTTTTAAGCAATTTGGGGGTTCCTGATTGTTTTGTTTCGTCCAGTTGAAGTTGAATTATGTCATTTTAGTTCCTACGGAGAAACTCAGGAAACTATTTACTAGTTTTTGTGTTAGATGTTTTTTTGACGACAGGCGGGCGATGATTTGGTTGCAACTGTTATGTGTGGGAAGTATTGAGTCAATCAACTTGACTCCATCTTTTTAAATATAACACCCAGTATGTTTTATCTTAATTCTAAATACCTACTAATACCCTATCTCGTCTTGTAATATTTTTCGCGTTTGTGACGTTGCCTAGTTATAAACTATTTTTCCAAATTTTCAAATAAATATCCCCGACTTCTATTAATAGAACACACTGTATATTTTATTTAACATAGAAGTACTCCCTAGAAATGGTTTACGGCGTGAACAAGTTTTAACTGGTGTTCCTAGAATAAAAAACCGATTTCCTTGCTCATACTATCTGTTTCGAATACCAGGTCAGTAAAAGGTACAGTAACGTCTAAATATCTTCAAAGCTTGCATAGCGGGTACGACAAAATCAATACCTGCAGGTTTTCGAACATGCAGAATTCAAACATTTTAACAGCAGTGTTGCCAGATTTAGCGCTTTTACGTTACAGGTCATAATTTTGTTATTTTAAATAGAATCCTGTACTTATTTTTATTGCAATGAACTGCGCATGTCGAATTTAGTAAGATTTCATAAACTCATTCATTACTGACAGACTACAGTATCAACTACTTGTGCTAATATAGGCTGAAATTTATGATTGGACCGATATAAACAGTGAGATCAGAATATTATAACGTTTTTTCTTATTTCCAGTTCTCTGGAATATGGTATTCCCAACATCGTCTTGAAGGAGACTATTTTGTAACTCCCGGCTGCTTCAGGATAGACGTCGCAGCACATAAGCATGATGAAGGCTTTTCACTTGATTTCGATTACAGGTAAGGCACCAACGAGGTATCTTATTATTCTATTATCTTTAGTATAGTATCAAATAGCCCTTTAGCAAGAAATAAGAAAACGATTCTTTGACAGAATAACTTACTTGTCAGATTTAACTGTTGGAGGGTGTTAGTTGGAGCCAGAATATTTGGACCAAGGTTGAAGAATCACTCAGCCTTGGCATCTGTAAGTTTGACTTCAGGCTAAAATTCATGCCATCGAAATGTATGCCAGACTGATATACAGGGTGATATTCCAGCGACAACGCTTGGCAGATGGTAGTCCTCAGATATTTATGAACATTGGGGTATGAACATGATGCCTTAAAATGCTTGATTTTCAAGGTACAGGGTGTCAAAGGTTTATTTTTATTTTCGTTTTTTTCTAAATTACTCCTCTATAAAATAGCCCAATGATCTAAAATTACGCATCGAGAGATTCTTTAAGGCGAGACATTCAAATTCAACAACGGCTTTGCTATCATGAATAGATGACGCTAACCACGGCAGATTGAACATTTATATTATAAAAACTTTTCTCCGGTTTGATGCATCAATGTGAGTATTAAAAAAATCGTTTCCTCAACACGCTCCACGTTAAAAAGGTACATTGTGTTCAAGCTCCTAGAGGTAATCGTTTTCGAGATAACCCCCATTAAAATTTCAAATGCGATTGGATTATCTGTACTCCCGCACAAATGATTACTAGGCTCATATTATTACATACCATTAATGAAGTATTCTTAAACTTCAACAATGTTTGAAACGTGTTCTTTTCTATAATATTAATTTGTTCTTGAATACCAATAATAATTCTTTCGATCACATTTTACAAGTAATTTGGGTGCCTTCGAAATTTCAATAAAGATTATCTCGAAAACGGTTAGCTCTAGCGACTTAAACAAGGTATACCTTTTTCACGTAAAAGATATTGCGGAAACGATTTCTTTAATACTGACAGTGATGCACCAAAAAAGTTTTGCTAATTTAAAGGAGTTCAATGTGCCGTAGGTGGTGCCCTCTATTCATGATAGCAAAACCGTGGTTGAATTTGAATTTCTCGCTTCAAAAAACTCCCCAATAAGTAATTTTAGATCACTGTGCCATTTTATTGAGGAATAATTGAGAAAAAACGAAAATAAAAGTAAAGCTTTGATACCCTGTATCATGCCCTGTATCTTAAAAATTGAGTATTTTTTCTGCTGTCGTCCCGAAAATAGAACTTTCTGTGAGATTTATTAAATCGAAAGTGAAACTTCACATAAATCGTACCGAAAGTAATAAATCATACCGTAAGTTCTATTTTCGGGACGGTTGTAATGTTCATAAGTAATATTTATGGTATCTATCCCTATTACATCACTAAGGCTACCAAAATGTCGCTGCTTCAGTCTCTTGTGTTCTCCATATTTTTGTATGCCTTGGAAACTTGGACTGTTAAAAAGGCAGATCGAGCTCGCATAGAGCTTTTGAAATGTGGTCGTGGAGGAGAATGCTGAGAGTTCCTTACACCGTCCATCGCACTAACGTTTCCATACTGGATGAGCTCGGCAATTCAAAGAGACTATCCTCCATTGTGTCGACGGGAATGCTTACATTCTCCGGACATATATACAGAAGCGATAATATGGAGAAACTTGTAGTTCAGGGTTACGTCCCGAGTGGGTGGCGCTGTGGCCGTTCCCCTACACGCTGGGTGGATACGACGAAACAATTGCTGGATATGAGTATCAAGACGCCACTGAACTGACAGTAAATCGCGAAAGATGGCGAGCTACGGTTCTCAAAACTATTGATAATATTCGTGTCGGCAATAGTCTAGCTCCGACTTAATGCATTTTACGAGTTCACAACATGCCTGTTAAGACATTGTGACTATGATGATGATCCCTATTATTTTCTAATATTTTAGCTAATAAACACCCTGGAAATTGCCTAAAATATCACTTTCTGGACTTGTTACGTAAGTAACTCTTAAGGCATCATGTTCCGATCTCAATGTTCATAAGAATGTGAGGTCTATCACCTACCTAGCGTTGTCGGTCGAATATCTGGACACCCTGTATGAACGACATGACAATTGAAGCACAACGCTTTAGGAATCTTTTGTGACAGCCATGCTGCGCTCAAGGTATTTGAATCCTTTCAGTGCACTTTCAGTGCCACATGCAGCTGCAACTAAGCTCTTGGTAGTGTGAGAATTCATCTGATTCCATATCAGAACATGCTGGGCATGAGGGAACCCTAATAATTGCAGAGTACGTCCGCCATTAGTAAATTGGGCATGACAGATAGATTGAATGGCAGCCCATAATATACGAGAATCGAAAAAATGAATCTTCTGTAGATGTCCCGATCAGGTACAAACTGTTTGGTAGCTTAACACTTCAAGAGATGTGAAAACTACTTCTTAACTTTCTCCCATAGGAGATCAAAGAGTAGCAATCAATTCACTTCAGATCTATACAGGGTGTCCCTGAATTTCCTTGACACGTGATATCCGTGGTAAGAAAAAGAAGTTCAGAAGAAGAAAAAGAATTGACTGGTATTGTAGAAGGTACTAAAGGGTCTATCATACCTTGCTTTCGAGAGATTTTTTTGTACTTCAACCCTAAAAACTCATCCTCAACTTTCTTTTTCCAAATAACACCCTATAGCTTTTCCTACATAAATAAAGTCCTTATGTCATTTAAAACCTTGTAGTACTTTTAATTGTATACTAAACCTATTTTCTTATAAATTCATAAGCATACGATTAATAAACTAAGCATTTGTCTGAGGCATAATATTTTCCTAACAAAAAAGGATAATCTTGAAAATAGGTAAAAAGGAACGGAGTGTGTTGATAAACAATTAAAAAAAAAAACAATAAAACTGTAGTAGGGGCACAAAGGTAAGGAACTACAATGTTTCAATTGAGGTACGAACTCCATTTTGCCGATTAAAATTATTGTAGATCTATACCTTGAAAATAAATTAGTTAGAGGTGGGCTTTCGCGCTTGGGGTACAAACCTTATCTTAAAGCATGGTATGATAGGTCATTCAGTACCCTTACAGACCCACTCAGTTTTCTTATTTATTCCTTTTTGTTAACACGTTCGAGCTTATATATAAGTAAATAAGCCCGACACAGTTCTCCTCGACCACCAACAGAAGGCGATGCTCGTTATCGAGTTCTTGACACCTGTCGAAGCGAGTATATTTTCTAAGGAGGAGGAAAAGTGGGCCAAATATTAGGAGCTTCTCGGACAACTTCGCAGGCTCTATCCGGACTATATTGTGAGACTGCTAGTAAAGGTCATTGGATACCTAGGTGTTATGAGTATGACGTATACGGGATATGCTGCTCCTTTCTCCCACTTATATATATTTTTTATAGTAGTAGCGAAAAAGAGCAAATTAGTTTTATGTTCAAAACAGTGCAGATACCTGAAAATATAAACTTTTATTTACAGAAAGAACCAGCTTCTATCGATGCCCTTGAGGTTCGACGCAATCAGTGGGTCAGACCGTTATACATTTACCTTCGGCGGAACAAGTAAGTCTATCCATGAATTTTGCTCATTTATAATAGTAAAGTTAAAACCTAGTTATATCATGTCATCCATATTGTACATCATTCTAGAAAGCAAAATCGACTTGTCGTCCAAAAATTACACTGCAGGGAGCAAAAACCGAAAATAGGGAAAGCTCTGACAATTGCGGTGCCTTGTTGAATGAACGAATAAAAGAAGAAGACCTCTCATTCTTCTATAAGCTCTCTCTATAAGTGAAACCAGATTTTAATGAAATGTCAATATATTGCTACTAGTGTGTTGAGGGGACAGAAATACATTCGAATAGATTGCGATAGGGGATGTGGATGGGGGAACTTGCAGTCCACCAAGCTTAGTTTTTCTTAGCATCTTTTTGCATGCTTAGTCGAAGTGATACCTTCAGAGAGGTCAAAATTAAAGGATTCATTATTGGATTTTTTATTAATCCAGTCATTGACTACTTTCAATGTTTCTGTAGACTGCTGTATTTACTTTAGATAAAAAAATTTTTAATGTGGAGTTTTTCATCTGACCAACTGTATATCATCTGGAGTCATAACATTTTAAGACTACATGTCTGCCTTATCACCTCTTTGTTTCATAATTTTCTGTTTCCTTACTTCGGTTTCTTTATATGAAATTTAAAAACAGATTGTTCGATCACATGTCTGTGTGTAAACTAATATGTCGCATGAAAAACGTTGATTTACGTAAATCAAAATATTCAACATAAAGAAGCGAGTTTTACTTAAACGAACATTTTCCTTCCAGCTTACTTGGTTTCATTTTTGGCAGTGAAATATGATTCTTATGCAGTATTCTATGATTGTTCTTCAACTGAGGGTGAGTTGAAATTATATTTTATTAATATATTTGGATTACTTACCTGCTTGTTTGAGTGTATATCGATCTAATTTTGCGATTATATTATTTTGACTCCATTGAAATCACTTGATTACTTTGACAACAGCGCGCTTCTCAGCATTGAATATGATCTCTTAATTTCCGAAACAGTTTTAACCACCATGATTAAGATAATTAATAACTAATTTAAACCATCGTAAACTCTTTGACTTCCCACACCGATAGGTGAGGGGAGTATTGTGATCGCAAAAATTTTCGATTTTAAAATAATATACTATTTGGGCGTTTTATGATGCCTACATAACAAAAATCCACGTCACTCATTTCCGTCGGTCTGTTTGTCTGTCTGTCTGTCGGTCTGTCTGTTGGCGTTTTTCTACCCTCCTAATCTCAGTAACCGCTGCATAGATTTTGATTGAATTTGGGTGGCGATATGGTGTGGGGTCGTAGTAGGTAATGTTGCTACAATTTTGAAAATCGGTGAATGGGCGGCGGAGTAATTAGCAAAAAACGAAAAATTTCAAATATTCCTCAAACTTCGTTTTTAGGCGTTTTAGGGGTTCCTGATCATTTTCTATTTTTTTTGTTGTAATCATAATAGGCTGTCCACTGACCTGAGAGAAAAAGACCTAGCAGTATAATACACTTTTCTAGGTCCATCCGAACATTGCCTTGTCTACTACAAGAACCAGAGGACTTAAATTTTCCGATGTATATGTCGGCGTCAATTAGTGAAAAGCATCATTCCTTGAAATGCCTAGTTGTTTCACATATTGCCGGCAAACAGCGTAACTCTAGATTTGGTACACCGGTTGCCTAAAAATTACAGTCATTCCCTGTAATGCCGAATTTGCGTTAGTCAGGTGCCGTACTCTCCGTTTTCAGCCGTTACTTTGTTTGGCGGATTTAGTGGAACGCTGTAATTCTAATTGTTGTTAAGATTTGCGTAGTGATCTTTTTGTTGAAAACTGAAATATCAAAGCACTCAGAATAGTTTTATAAAAAGTTAGATGGCTGCTACTCCAATCTAAGAAAAATACCTTCGAATATTGCGGAATTGGCCGAGGTAAGCATTCCAAACATAACCTCAAACTACTGCAACCTACAAAATGACTTCAAATTCCATATTTCAATGATTGACTAAAACCGTAAAACAGAGTAACTTAAATCAGTAACTCAGTTACAGCGTTTGACTGAAATAATTCCGTCTATGCAGGGAATGCCTCAAGCTCTTAGGCAAACGATGTACCAAATGAAGAGTTACGCTATTTGCCGACATTACGTGAAACGACTAGGCATTTCAGGGAATGAGGGATTTCACTAATTGACGCCGACATATACATACGAGTATTGCTTTTGATCGTTCTGTATTTTATAATGTGGAAACTACTGAATTGATGTTAATGAAATTTCGGCACAGTATTACTACTTTGACGAGGATGGAGAACGCGTATCATTTTTAGAAATCGCCTCAGTGGCGGCGCAGCAATATTTAAAAAACAAAAAATGTGAAGACAGCTCAAACGTCATTTTTGGGCGTTTTAGGGGTTCCTGATCATTTTCCCCTATTATTTGGGATGGGGGTTGGGGGGTGGGAGGTAAAACTGAAATTTTTTAGTGTTCATAATAGTTTGGGAAAATAATAAAACTGGTATCATCGGAATGTGTGGGAAGTACTGAGTCAATCAACTTGACTACATTTTTTTAATGCAACAATTTAATGTATACTATATTCCAAAGAATATTTTTAACCATTGTTTATGTTTGTGTTTGCTCTTAAAATATATTATTTTGTTCTATCTTTAAATACAAAAAGCGCTAATCTGTCATGAGGGTCCATGTTAAAATTCTGATTTTTAGTCATCAATTCGCTCGGAAATGATAGATAAGAGGTTGGTGAATTTTTAAGGTAGACGCCTATGTGATTATACTTATCAAAACTGAAAAAAATTGCATCCACAGCATAGTAAAGAACCAGCACAATAACTGAAGTTGGCGGAAATTACACGCGCATCCCCACTTTTGGATGATTTTTTGTAGGGACGGTAACGGTACTTCAATACTTGTACTTATGCACTAATATCGAGTATTTTTATCTTAGATACTTTTTGAGCGATTCCAGGCTGGTATCGATACTTTTGTAGGTGTATCGGTATATAATTATTGAGGGGTGTAATCAATTGCACAAAATTCTCTGTACGAACTAAACGCGCCTATTAGGCTAAAAAATATCGAGTTGGTATTGGTATCGATATTTCCATTTTCGCATCTCTACTCAAACTTCACATCCGTAAAATCATCCCTAGGCCAAATTCTGTGGGAACCATTTTTATATGGGAAATCCTCAGAGATATTATGCTGGTTGTTTACTATGCTGTGTTGCATCTCGTCCTTAAGAGGTATTTAACGGCTGATAAAAATTGACGGGTTTCTAAGATGGAGGAATGTTTAACCCTTAACTGGTGACATTGAGTCTAGGAGATTCCGCCGCAGCTATGGTACACAATTTCTCCCACTACAATTGTTTCTGCAGCAGGCCACTTTATGTAGTTATACATATACCTTCATATCGTTGAGTAACCATCAGTCTGTGAACAACAGGTCACATGAAGATTTTTGATTTCCAAGATATTGACGTAACGGAGTCTGATACCATAAATGTCTATCAAAGGCGCACTGACGGCAATGGAAAAAAGGAGAAAGACATCGTATGTGAATTTTTTGTATTAAAAACTAATTTGTCCAAAAAAATGTTGGAATGTTGCCAGAATTGTTGGTTGAGATAATGCTCAAAGTAATACAATTTTTCACCTAGTGCACGAACGTCCCGTTTCAGTTGTATTGCGAATTCGCGTTTAGTTTCTATTTTGTTATAGTTCAGGGAGTTAAAAAATTTAAATTCTTCATGATCGACCAATTTTCGAGAGACTTTTGAAATTGATTGATATTTAGGGATAGGTTTCTTATTGCATGTTTTTTTAAGACTTACTAAAACATGCACCATTTCCAATAAAGCTTTGAAATGTGAAAAAAAGCACAAGTTTGACTGTAAAAAATATAAATCTTAAAAAATGTATTGTATTGTATTTCTTTATTATCTTGTGATCATACATGTATGATATAAGACTAGTCATAAATTAATATGAGTAAAAATTAAATAACACAAACAGATAAAAATGAAACAAACAATGCAAACAGATAAATAGACAGTCCAATAAAAGCACAGCTGTGAAACAGAGAAAAAAACAGATAAAAACAGAAATAAAAGCAACGTAAGCTGCATTCTAAAACAGGAAACTCCACAAGAAGTTTTCGAAGACGTGCTTTAAAAGACATGATAGATGTCAGGCATTTCAATTCTGCAGGTATGCTATTGAACACCTTTATGCAGGCAAATACAGAGGATTTTTTGGGATTTTTTGAATAATGCTAATGTATGCGATAAATCGATAATATTAAAAAATCCTACCATGGAGGCCAAAGTTTACGGAATACATATTCCGTAAACTTTGTGGAGACTACGAGACTTCGTGTCACCATCACTGTTACAGAAGCAATGTCACCAGTTAAGGGTTAATGTATGTACGTTTGATTTATTGTTTGCCGTATTCAGTGACCAGAGTGAAAATATTATTGTGTTTTTTTATTGTATATTTCAGCATTCTCCTACGTTTTGACGAGAAGCAAAGAACGAAACGATACACTGATAGATATGGCGATTAGAGACGCAAAACAGGTGTGGCCACTCTTACCACCGTCAGCGAAGACGCTGAACTGTGAAATATTTTGAGTACAACGATTCAATTATATATGAAGTTTTTTTGAATAAGTATGACACTTAGGTTGCGTAGTTAATAAGATGCAGCTGAATGGTATACTTTATTTGAAAAAATAAACCTTCACAAACAGCATTTTTGAGTAATTTTCCCCTACCCTAAAATATACCAGTTAAAAGCTGAAAAAAGCAATTGGGTATGCACTAATCATTATGCATTAATCTACATGCCACGATACTTGACATCATGTGGTACGACCTAATTGAGATGCCATCCGAGAAAATGCCAAAGGTCGTGGACACCGAGATCTCATACAAGCTCAACCTAAGTGACAGATCGAAATGAGCTCTAGGAGAATCTCGACATATGTCGAATGGTATCACCTGGTACACAGATGGCTCCAAAAATTCATCCGGTACAGAAGGAGGCATATACGGCGGTAGGCCTCGGCGAAATATAAGTATCCGCCTGGATAAACAGGCTACAGTTTCTTGCGTAATTTTGAAATGCGGCAGGATATGCATAGATAAAGGATACAGAAAATATACTATCTATATAACCACAGCCAGCCAACACTGTACTTCAAAAATAGTGTGGGACTGCCGTAATATCCTAAAGACACTGGCGAAGATCAACAAAGTAACATTATCCTCAAGGGCGTAGCTCGAAATTCAGTGAGGGGGGCAGCCGGTGTTACTAATAACATCAAGGGCGTAGCGAAGGCGTCGTTTGGGGGGTCAGAACCCTCCCCGCCAACGAGAGTTTTTTGACATCTTTTTAAATAGGTGTGTAAGTTAATGTCAGTAATAGTTGATATTGATAGGGAAAAAGGAGACGTAATTTGTATTTTAAAGACCTTTCTTTAATTTGCTCTTCAAAAGATTTGACACCTCAGTTCAAAGATTGCAGGGTACAAAAACGTTTATTTTGGAAAAACAGTTATCTTTACATTAGCAAAAATGTTCGAGGCTATTTGCAAAACCATTTCAATAACTCCATCTTTCTGTGTACATGGAAAAGTGTAGAGAAAGGTCTCTTCCATGCTACTTGTTGTGCAAGGCTATGCCAAAGAAATTTGTATTGCATTTTTGGTTGCAGAAAAGAATATGTCTGCTTCCCTTAAGATCTAATTCCTAAAGTTTTATCTTGTTCTTCCAGAGATTATATACATATATCAGAAAATTTGTGATATCTATTTTATATCAACCAGTGACATATTCAACGTTACAATGGAACGTAGTGACTTCAAACCAAAATCAGGCAAATCTTTGTCAGAAAAACGCTGGTCCAGTGTGTATACATATAAGAGACATAGTGAAGAAAAATCGATTGCTTCCAAAAAAACCCTGGAGACTCAGACCGGTAGTTGCCGAACTTGGAAATGAGTTTTAATGGCAGTTAAAGTTCTGACTGAACCGAACATAAAATGATCCTATATGATAGACGCTTTTCCTTTGATTTATGCAGGTACCCATGTCGATAGTCATTGAACGTAACGCACTAACAACAGGTTTCTATCAATTCAACGCATATAATGAACTGTAAGGCTAATCAACCACCACCTATCAACTGTTGACTATAGAAGTCCTAGCTACATTTTTCGGTTCGATCGAACTCGTCGTATGTGATTAACCATAGCCTGCCAGCTGCCCCCCACTGCTCATATCTGGCTACGCCCTCGATGATCTTGGGTACCTACTACCTAGTTACATAGGATCAGAGTAATGAGAGGGTGGACAGGTGTGCCAAGGAAGGTGCAAAACTTCCCTCTCATCGAGCCAAAACCAGCATGTGGTATATCACAAAACATATTACGGACAGTCTAAGAGGATGCTGAGGGGACCCTCGTGTTCTAATACCGAAGACGCTCTCAGAATGAGCAGGAACGAAATGGAGTCAAGTTGATTGACTCAATACTTCCCATACATAACGATATCAATTTATTATTTTCCCATTGCATGAAGATACAGTCTGAAATCCTCTTGCAACCAATTCATCGCCCGCCCGCCCTCAAAAAAACATCCAACACAAAAACTCTCGTGAACAGTTTGTTGCATCTCCCTCCGTAGGAACTAAGACGAAACAGTTTTTATTCTGCAAGCTTCAACTGGATGAAACGAAACAGAAACCCCCAAATCGCCTAAATCGAAGGTTCAGCTGTTTTTATATTTTTAGACTTTTATTATTGCTGCGCCGGCACTGACACGATTTCTAAAAACTATACGAATTTTCCATACTCGCCACGGTAATAGTACTGTGTCGAAATTTCATTAAAATAAATTTCAGGTTACACAATACGCTCCGATCTAAAACAATACTCGTATATACAGGGTGTCCAGTTAGTGTGTAGTTCTTCGATATCTCGCAAGGTATACCTGATAGAAGAAAATGTCAAATACAGAAAATTTGGTTACTTAAGGCGCATATTCTAAAAATATTTTAAAATATACAGGGTGTTGCGGGAAAGTAGAATAGTGATCAACTTGATTTTTTTATATGGAACTATAACTTTTTCTTAAATTTTTTTAGTTGCCATTATTGATCTCTATTCAACTCTGAAATATTTTTGAGATCGGTTGCGACGCTGCCAAGTTATAATTTATTTTCTATTAATTTCCGGATTTGCAAGATCGCATGTAATATGTCCAAATTGATATATTCCTTTAACTTTTCTCAATAATATTATGCATCGGGTTACTTGAATATTAAGTGGACATTATTTTGGATGTTACCAGCAATTTGTTTCTACAGGGTGTTTTTGGCAGAATTTTAAATTACGGCAATTTGAAGGTCATTTTACTTCGCAAACGCGAACAAAAATATTACAAGACGAGATAGGGTATTAGTAGATATTTCGATTTAAAATAAAAAGTACATGGTGTTACATTTAAAAAAACAAAGCAAAATGGCTTCCAAATTGCCTTAATTTAAAATTCTGCCAAAAATACCATGTAGAAATAAATTGCTGGTAACATCCAAAATAATATCCACTAAAAATTAATGGTATATATCAATTTGGACGTATTACTTGCGACCTTGCAAATCCGGAAATTAATAGAAAATAAATTATAACTTAGCAACGTCGCAAATTGTCCCAAAAATATTTTAGGGTTAAATAGAGACCAATGATGGAAACTAGAGCAATTTAAAAAAAAGGTATAGTTCTGTATAAAAAATCGAGTTGATCACTATCATACTGTATATTTCAAGATATTTTTAGAATATGCGTCTTAAGCAACCAAATAACTTTTGTATTTGACATTTTCTTCTATCAGGTATACCTTGCGAGATATCGAAGAATTACCCACTAACTGGATACCCTGTACATATACACCCCTTGGTTTCTCTAATAGGTAAGGCAATGTTCCGATGGACCTAAACAAGTGTATTATGCCGCTAGATATGTAGGTTAATGGACAGCCTATTATGAATACAAAAATTGTTTCAGTTTTAAAAACTCCCACCCCTCAACCACCTCCTTTCACCCCCACCCCGAAAGATGGTTAGATTTATAACTGGACTTTGGACGTTCAGTGCATACCCGCAAAGTTGGGGATTGATATGACAAACCCATCATGCAGGATGCGCGGTGATGTAGAGGAAACAGCTCAGCTTGTTATCATTCACTGTCCTAACCTGAGTGAAAGCAGGAACTCCTACCTGAATATAGGCCAATAGGGAAGACAGGACAGCATAGTACTATGCATCTCAAAGTTCGCAAAGAACTTAA
This sequence comes from Callosobruchus maculatus, assembly GCA_951848785.1. Lineage (NCBI taxonomy): Eukaryota > Metazoa > Arthropoda > Insecta > Coleoptera > Chrysomelidae > Callosobruchus > Callosobruchus maculatus. Next base: position 307,633 of record CATOUR010000120.1, on the reverse strand, counting down.
GATAGGACTCTGTTCGATCCCCTTGTCTGGGGGTGCACAATAAGCCTTAACGCTGAGTGGCAACTACTCTAGGGCAACTGAACCCTAACCCACTCACATTTAAAAAAAAAACCACAAAAATATTCATAATAATCAGTCTAAAGTCACATTTTGAACACAGGCGTTGTAGTTGAGATAGTGGAGATTTCATTCTCCCGTTTTCACAACAATTCAGGATTTGTTGTATAAGACTTCCGCGGTCATGGATCGTTGAACCTCTGGTTCTTGAGCTATTCGTCCGCCGTCGCCACGCTCCTATGCCAAAATTTAATCGCAATTGAAAAAAGGCTTGTAGTTTGCTAACTGGACTATGAATTACAATTTTGGTACCCATCTTCTTGAAAAAGGAGGAGCTGTTCACCTGAACTATGCTGAATAATTAAAAGAAGTACTCTTTTATAATTTAAGATAGTTGAATACTCGGAACTATATTAGACAGTACCCATTTGTTGAATGTATATGACAGCGGCCTAGATACTAGAAGCTGTCTGTTCTATCTTAAACATTTGATAATTGATCATACTTACCTTATTACTTATCTCCAATACTAACATGTACCCAAAACCTTTCTAGGGCATACAACTCCTCAAAACTCTATAGAGAATTGAAACTTCGCGGTGCAGTTGTTCAACATAAACAATTGAAGATTCTCCCACAGGAGCAAGTTTTCTCGACGATGCATGGAGTCTTCAATTTATCAAGCGATCAAGGCAGTCTTGGTACCTTCATTGTTACTAACGTTAGGTTCGTCTGGTTCGCAGATATGAATGAAGGTTTTAACATATCCTTGCCTTATCTTCAGATAGACAACGTAAGTAGTAGTAGTAGTCAGTTTAAAATTTGTAGAGAAGGTAGATGTTTCAAAAGGTCTATTTCGGATATCCTTCATCTATATATTTTTGTGTACCACAACGTTTCGATTGATTTACTATACCCAGTAAGGTAGTATACTAGTAGTAGTAGTAAATAAAGTACAGTTCAACGAACACAAAAAAATCAGGCTACAACACGAAGTCTCACGTTGGCTTACCAACTCTGGAAATGGAGTGTCACCCAATAGTCGAGACACCTTCCGTCAAGCTTTTGGGGATCAACCTCAGCAATAACATGTCCTGGAACGACCACGACGTCAGCATTGGTAAAACGAAGCTTGGAGTTTTGTTCCGCTGTGGGAAGCTGTACACACCAGAGCAGCTACTGCTACTCTACAAGGCACAGATCCGACCGTCGCTGGAGTATTGCTTCCATGTGTGGGGATGCGCTCCGAAGCACTCTCTAAAGCTTCTTGACCAGAAGAAGGCAAATAGACTAATCGATACGCCTAAAATCAAAGGCCGTCCGAACGAGAAACATTAGAGACGCTCTGCGAGCTCATCCCTACCAGGTCGAGGTCCCTACTCCCCGAAGCAGTTTTCTCCACAATTCCTTCTTTTGGGGCACTTCTACGGTATGGAATGAGCTGCCAGGGAATTTGTTTGCCGACGGCTATAACCTGCAGCATTTCAATCCAACGTGCACCGATACTTATCCTCTCGCAGTGCTTCTACAGCGCTATAAGGCTTTCAGTCTTTGGGGGAGGCTGACCATAGGAAAAAACAATACAAAATCCAAACAAGATCTTCAAGAAGCACTAGATTTCCAAGTCTCCCAAAAACAAAATCCAGAAATGAGGATCAAGAAACAAACATCGCATCTACGAAGTGCTATGTGAATGGGGAACAAAACGAAAATTAAGGAAAGGAGACAGGAAATAGCCAACCATGCATAGGCCGATCACCACCTTTTTTTTGGATTAGTATTATACTAAGATCATTGACAAACATCCTCACTGGGGTTGCTGGAATATCACTAGTAACAAGAAAGTATAATCCAAATTTAGCATGAAAAGCGTTTGATTTGCGTGCCAATTGATTTCAATAAACCACCCCCTCAAAGAAAGAATTTGAAACTACAGCTTGACATCCTAAACTTGAACTGTAAACGTAGCAAGCATAAACGGCCACGTCAGCAGAAACTCGTACTACTGAACTGAGACAGCTCTGGACGCCGACCAAATGGAAAAGGTCACGAAGGCCGACACGTTAGCAAGTCGAGAATGAATGGTCCTGAAAGGTACATGTTCGCCAGTTGTCACCTGAGAACGATTGAAGATGGTAAATCAGTCGAAACGTTGTGATATTCAAGACTTGTATGGACAATGCAAAATAGATATTTTGAAGAGAAACAGTTCTACCGATAGGAGCAAATAAATTATTAAGCGATAGGTCTAGATATTTCATGAGGTTTATCATAAGTAAAGGAAACAGTTTGAATGCATAACTTAATAAGGATTTCCAAATAAGAATAATGAAGCCAAAAAAAAATATAAATAAAAATTTAGCTAGGGCATATAACAAAAATCGTTTGTCCAGAAGCAAATGATATGAAGTTACGTTGAAAAGAATCAATCAATAAATTATTGCGCTCTCCATTCAGACGATTAGGCTCCTATCACCAATCAGTCCGTCGTAGGATCGATTTATAAATCAAGTTTGGACTGGACGTCAATTGAAAAATTGGGCAGTAATAAAATGTTTTGCAAGATGTCGGAGAAGGCTTCAAATAAAGATTAACACAGTGTTGATCGTAAAGTGGTGCAGCAATGAAGGCCCGATTTTCTAATGGCACATCCTGTATTCTATTGGTTATCGAAACTCTTCCTTAAATTTTAATCAAAAACGTTATTAAATATAATATACCTAAATTTAATCTTCTCTGTATCGTCAAGGTGACAAATTAATCATTTTAATAAAGCTTGGAAACGGTCAATTAGCGGATATAACGTATGTATCTATGTGTGTATGTATGTTAAAAAGAAATGCTTGAGGGTCTTTAATTATTTACGAAAGAATAAAACATTCAATTTTGCATGGTTCGTCATAAAGTCCTGGCGAACCAAAGATATATTTTTATAAATGGAATACGTAAATGGATGGGACAAACGTTATCAGGGACACGAAACTCAAAAATCAACCTATTTAACTGCTTAGTATAGCTTTTACGTCAATGTTTATCCAGCCTATTATCTCATCTGCTGGAAAAAATATTTTTATTTGCTTCTTGCAGAATCTTACTCAAAAGATATCTTTTTATCATTTACCAAATTTTATTTATTTTAAGATTATAGTATAGTATATTTTAAATGCACAAGTCAAAAGAAGGATAAGTAAGGTAAACAACAAGATACACCAGAGCCGAACAATCTAAGTACAATCAGAAAATACTCTATTAGTTACCTAAAGGTACTTAAAGTAATAAAACTATTATCATTGATTAACGTAGTTAATCAATGCTATTATTCAATTCGGCATATCTATGGAGTCGTTATTCAGATACTCGTCGAAAGTATAAACTTCATTATTTTCTTGAAATTTGATGCCTCTAACTTCTTTATGCATTCTGGAAGAATATTAAGAGGACTACACCATAGCAGTTTGAGCCATTTCTTGTTTTCTGTAGACGGTTACATTCTTGTTTCGTGTATCGTGTGTCATAGTGTCATCTACACTATTGTACGCAGTGTACTGGTTCTTGTTGTTTTACAATAACGCCTGACAAGTGTAGCAAGAGACTTGGGAATCTCGCCGCTGTCTCACACGCACACGTTATTTCATATCCTCTCGTCTCTTGCTATCCTAGCCTATTTCATATTTCTGATGGCTCTTGTTGTCTTTGTATATTCATGGAATCGTCAAGAAAGAATATTTACAAGAGTGGCGATAGTGTAAACAGGCAATAATCCTAATGCATCTCCGCTGGACTGACCTCAGTTCAAAATACAATACTGACAATTTAACTGAAAATACCCGAAATAACCCAGCAACATAGATCGCCAGGATGAAATATTATTAAGGTTTCGAGTCAAATATAGACAACTTCTTAGATAGATTTTTGCTGTGTGGCTGGTAGTTAAAGTTACCTATTATCTATAACCGCATCTAAAAATTTAAGCTATTGGTATTACAGAGATGGGTGCTAATCACGATAGTTTGAAATTTATCAGGATTGACTGGCAATTTATTACTATACCTTATCCACCGAACAAACGGAGTAACCATGCACAATATATATGAATTTTTACTGTATTGTCAAAAGTTATATGCACACTGTCTACAAAACTGCATACTGAGAGCAGTGATGTTATTATAAACAGAAAAATTAAGTTCGATTTATCCGAGCAAAGCCCCAAAATATGGGTTTGAAATAATTTTTTACTCCTTTTCTTCAGTGGATAGAGTATAATAAACCAATCGTGTAATTCCAATGGGGTACCTTCAGTTTGTTCTAACAATCACTGTCTATTGAAATTTTTGCTCTTTTGCAAAATATAATTTTTGATCGAACTGCAATTTTTTTTCAGATATGTATCAGAGAATCAAAATTCGGCATCGCGTTAGTGATAACCAGTACGGAATCAAGTGGCGGCTTCATACTGGGATTCAAAGTAGACCCTGAAGACAAAATGAAAACCTTATATAAAGAACTAACCTCTCTACATACCATTTACAGTACTAAACCGATTTTCGGTGTCGAATACAAGTGGTGCTCTAACAAGAATTTACCAGAACAAAACAACAATTTGGTGGAGGACTTTGATGCTCTTGAGGATACCAAAAATGAAATAGGAAACACTATAGCAGCCTATCTGGCAGATGAAGGACACAAAGACAGACCGCCAGTGTACAGCAACGAACTGGGTTTGGCCGTTGAGACCTTGAAAGAAGGATATACACTGCAAAAGCTTTGGGAGGTGATTCCTTCTTAGAGATAAATTGTCTCCAAACTAGAAGGACGAGAACAACTTTATGATTTTTTCGACTATGACTAGTGCTGTAACTTGTAATTTGTAATGAGTATCTTTCAAGAATTTCAAAAATAAAAGAATATTCAAGGTGATCCATTTGAAATAACAAAGTTTATTATATTTTCAGCAAAACGGAAGACATTGCAACAATGTAAATACTACCATACGATCGGCCGTATTGCAAAACCTCACAACCCAAAATTTATGAAAATCGTGCAAACCATTTTCGTGATAACTGAGGCGTTCTATAGTAAAGAGTCACTCTGTATGTCATAATTGCATCATGCCACAGGGCACGGAAGAGCGTATAGTTGTGAGTTCGTTTGTTTTAAAGAGGTGGCTGATAAGCTTTCTGGAACAGTTTGCAAGTAATTTAAAGATACTCAATTCCTGTTTGTAACAGGTGTCGTAGGTGGTATCTATATCATCGCAGTAAGATGCCAGCACCGATCCGCCAATTGATGCGCCTTCTTGCTTTGTTGTATGATAAAAGTCATGTATTTATATAGGGTGTTCTATGACGAATGGAAAATACTTTAGGAGAAGATTGTAAAGCTCATTTTCAACAAAAAAAGTCATATAAAATAGGGTCCGATTTTCAACTGTTTCAGAGATAAATTGATTTTTACAGATTTTCATTAAAATGCAGACCATCAAACGAAAACCCGGATAAAACAAAATTTTACTGTCGTATTTTGGAATTTTTGGAACTAGTTCTTAGAAGCTATGCTATCACTTCGTTATTGACTGAAATAAATTGATCATTATCAAGCATTTCGTGAAATAGTATGAAAAGTGACTTCAAAAACGTTAGAAAATAGGAATTTATCTTAAAAAATCTAAATAATTAACCGTGCATTTTACGGTGAATACATGTCTATCTTTCCAGTTATTATCCATTGGTGCCACAAACTTGCTGTAAATGCGGTAAGCATAGGCAATAAGATTGCATTCAAGCTCAAAGCGTTATGGATCTTCAAGAGCGCAAAATTTTAACAGACCGTTTGACATCGGATTTTTGATTTTTGTATGGGTACATGAATAATGTGCCATTACCCAATGATTAGTCATAAAAAGTGATTGGTTAACTAAAAGTTTGGTATAGGGTTTCAAATTAGTGTGATAAACATTTCATGAAGAAGACCAAAAGATTGAATATACCTACGCAATACTACCGTATTATTAATTTAGCCCATTGTCTTGCCGGAGGTTATGATGCAATCAAAATGACTGATATCAACAGCCATTTATTTTATAGTGTAGGTATTTGATTTCCTATATGTCGCTAATAAATACAAATATTGTTAAATCTTATCAGATTTAATCCATACACCGAAAATCGTTCATGAGGAGCCGTCTTATTATAACCTTGTAATTATTATGCACTGTCTGTATATTCAAAAAGTTTTTTAGATGCATATTTTTGGTTCTTGCTGCAATAATGATCTGCAGTTTAGTATAAAATATATGAGTATATTAAAGATAGCGCCAAACCTAGCATTTTTTTAGACACTAAGGGCCGGTTGTACAAATGCGGGTTTAACACGAGCTTTGTTAAGCCTAAGCTTAGCTAAGCTCAGGCTTAAAGTCGACACCCGTTGTACAATCGTCGGCTTAGTTAAACCTGGTTGATAATGAAATTCACTACAGTTGGCATGAATGAAGGAACACGTACTGACATAATCATCTGAAAAATCACCTTTTTTGGTTAGGCACTTATGACAGTTTATGTCAAATTTCGGCAACGACCGTTTCTGTCACTTGCATCAGTTTAGGTTTAAACCTCAGCTAAGCTCGCTTTGAGCTTCGGCTTACGTAAGCTCGTGTTAAGCTTGGAGTGGGGGGTTAAGCCAGCATTGTACAACGGACATTTTGCAACTGATGCGGTTTAGCGTCGGCTTACCTTAAGTCGAAGCTTAAGCTCTCATTGTACAACCGGGCCTAAATGATACAAGTAAAAGTAGGTGTAGATAAAAATATTTTTTACGTAGTATTTAAATACATTTTTTTGTTGTATTAGATATACAATGGGGTAATTACAGTAATACTTAAAACCAACCAAATTTAGTAAGAGAAATCAAACCGTTTTACAAGGAAGACAATATCCTAACGTAAAGTATTATCGTATAAATATATTAATCAATGGTATTATACAGTCATCAAACAGCTATTTTACATTGTAGATAATCTGAGTAATAACAGTCTTATAAAAGGCACTGTATTTCCATTTCTACCTCAAATGCACTGTAAAAAAGGTTAATTTGTTTATACTCATACTGCTGCGTACTGATAATAATAATAATAATAATAGGTATTTATAAAACTATTATTGGATAAAAAAAGGGGCAGCCCGAGCTTCGACTCACCGAGCTGCGGTTACATTACCCAGTGAGTACTCCTCACACAGGTGAGCAATCACTGGGTCCGCGAATCGTGCGTCCTAAGTAGATGACCCAAGGTTGACTGCCTTCTGCATTCTGGTGGCTGAGATGTGCGCCGCTGAACGGCACACCGGTATTTTGCGCGTATTCTAACTCAATCTTGGTAGTCGTTTTTTACTTTGACGATCTGTGCTTGTTTTGGTTCATGTTTTTGCGAAGCAGGTTGTTATTCGACAAAAGACAGAAACATGCAAACCATAAGCAAACTAAAAATGTTCAATATTCACAACCCCAGTTTTCAACTGTCACCAGACAAAGATTCCAATTTATAGTTTCACATCGTCAGGTGAGCAATCACTGGGTCCTCGAATCGTGAGTGCTAAGTAGACGACCCAAGGTTGACTGCCTTCTGCATTCTGGTGGCTGAGATGTGCGCCACTGAATGGCACACCGGTATTTTGCGCGTATTCTAACCTAATCTTGGTAGTCGTTTTCTACTTTGACGATCTGTGCTTGTTTTGGTTCACGTTTTTGCGAAGCAGGTTGTTATTCGACAAAAGACAGAAACACGCAAACCATAAGCAAACTAAAAATGTTCAATAATCACAACCCCAGTTTTCACCTGTCACCAGAAAAAGATTCCAATTTACAGTTTCACATCCAATTTGCCAAATATTGAGAACACGTCCTAGATATTCGGACAAATTGAATGTAAAAGCACCCAGCAGCAAATACGCTATTTCTTGTCATTTTTGTATCAAATATTTAGGATGGAGAATAGGACCGCAACATGCAGCCTTGAGAGTAACGCTAGTAAATGACCTTCTCCGTTTTTGCTATAAAATCGAAATTATTCTCACTTTCTCTAAAGTGGGTTACAGACGTTTCAATTGCCTTTACAACAAAACTTCAAACTGACCACAAGGAAGTTTCACAACACGACCATCGTCTTCGTCAGAAGGTGTGGATTGGGCCACCATAGACATAATAGGGCCGAAGTGAAGGAGGTACAATCGCGCTACTCACTATCAACTTAACCTGACTAAATCTAATCTACTGCGATAGCTGTGAAGAAGCCATTCACCATTTAACGGATAGGAGTTGCACAAAAGTAGATTAATACAATATGTTGCCGATAAATAATCTATAAACGAAACTATAAACTATTGTCATATGCACATATGTCAAAACAAATTGTTTTTTTTAAATTAATCTTAACCTAGAGTGAGGAAAAATCTTTTAGACTCGTGCACATTACAAGAAAATATATCTACAGCATGCTTTGCATCTTCACAACTGTTACACATCACATATATTGGAGAGAAAAGTAACAGCTGAGTAAAAATATTCCACACTTGATCGAGTTTTAATACAGGGGACATGTATAATAAATTTACTGAGTGAATATTCACAATCGATAATATTATTAACTAATTTATACAAAAAATAGAAGCAGCATACTTTCTTCGCTTATCTAAGTTTGATAAATTATACCTAAGTAATACGTCAAGGCTGAAACCAATTTCAGGGTAACTATGTAAACCATAAGTGTTTTACAAATCGCCTCTAAATACTTTCAATTTTGTTGCTATAGACAATTTGATTCAATTAAGTAGTTATATCAAACATAATCCAAGGATCAGTAGTCATTAGTTGAATAATATTCTACTTAAAAAGAACACCCAATTTAGGTAAGGCTTTTTACATATCCGTCCTCCGTTCAGTTGAACATTTTTTCTCAGTGTAGGTAGCAGAAGTTTTGTATCAAGGTACGTATGATATATAAATGAAAAGGATGCTATTGTTGGCATTATTCGGAATACATTTAATATTTCGAAAACACAATGATTATGCACTCAGTGCTTGTTTCAGCTATGGCTGCTATTGCAGCTTCGCAGCTTTGCCCTTATACCCCGCCATCTATTCCAATTGATCTAGAAAAGGTAAGCTATTATAAGATAATACATATGTATATACCCTTACATATACTTTGATTCTAGTTATAAACGATCGTTTGCCTCTTGCCTCTTGAAATTTACATAAATATTTTCATCTAATCTGGAATTGCTTCATCATCATCATCATAGTTACAATGTCTGAACAGACATGTTGTGAAGTTGTAAAATGTATTAAGTTGGAGCTAGAGTATTGCCGACCCGAATATTATGAATAGTTCTGAAAACTGTAGCTCGCCATCGCTCGCGATTTACCGTCAGTTCAGTGGCGGTCTTGATACTCATATCCAGCAACTGTTTCGTAGTATCCACTCAGCGTGTAGGGGAACGGCCATGGTGCCGTCCACTCGGGGCATGACCCTGATTTACAAGTTTCTTTGGAATTGCTTATGAAGTAGCAATATCTTTAAAATTACCTCAGATGAAGAAAATCTTGGGGTTGTGGCCAAAATTTTGAAAAAGACTGGGTCACTGCATAAAGTAGACTCTTGTGTTAACAGCCAAGCTTTTGGCAATGTTTATTGCCACCTTCAGGGCGTTCTACATAGAAGAAAAAAAGAAATTTAGGTTTCAAAATATTATATAATAATGTAAAAAACAGCAACTGCATTGAGTGCAACGACTTTCTAATGCCAGCTACATTACATTGGCAAACCTCAACGTTGTGAGTATATTTGAAAAAATTCATTATAATATTCTGAAACCTAAATTTCTTTTTTTCTTCTACGTAGAAAGCCCTGAAATGGCAATAAACATTGCCGAAAGCTTGGCTGTTAACACCAGAGTCTCCTTTATGCAGTGACCCAGTCTTTTTCAAAATTTTGGCCACAAACCCAAGATTTTCTTCATCTAAATTAAGTTTTTTGGCTATAAGCTCCCTTCGTTTTAAAATAACCTATACTAAAATTGCCTTTGAAGCTGAGCTTTTCATGGAAATCTACTTCTGATTGGAAAAACCAGATACACATTTCCGCCTCTGACTGGAATCGAACTCGGGACCTATGTTACTATTTGTAAACTCAATTGCTCATTAACCTCAGACCACAATATCAACTACTTGTGATATAGGCTGCATACTTTATTATTGAAATGATATAAACTATAGTACGACGACTTATCTGAGTATGTTTTTGTTTATATATCATTATATTTTAATCGTTAATAACTTTCATAAATGATCCATAAAAAGTTTTGAATTTTTAAAGGTAGATAGGTACCTTTGTGATTAAACTCATAAAAACTGAAAAAAATTGAGGGGTGAATTATCCACCAATTTTCTATTCATAAACTCAATTGTTTATTAACGACAGACCACAATATCAACTATTTGTGCTCATACAGGCTGAAGTATATGATTGGAACGATATAAACTATAGGGCGAGAATATTATAACATTTTTTCTTATTTCCAGTTCTCTGGAATATGGTATGCTCAACAACGTTTTGGAGACTATTTTGTAACTCCCGGCTGCTTCAGGGGAAACTACATAGCATACGTACCTGATGAAGGCTTCACATGTATTTTCGATTACAAAAATAGGTAAGGCACCAACAACGCATTTGTTATTCATTCGGCGTCTTTGGTATAGTGTTACATAGACCTATAATAGCTAGATAGACAAAACGAGAGTTCAACAGTATACCTAACTTACTTGTCAGATTTAAGTATTGGAGTCAGAATATTTGGACGAAGTTTAAACATAAACTGGGTCTAGGAACCTGAGTTTGACTTCACGTTAAACTGTATGTCATATCATTTCACTGCAGTTTCAAGGCCACATGAAGCTGCAAACTAGCTCTCGGTAGTGTGAAAATCTATCTAACACTTCATATATCAGGACATGCTTGCCATGAGGGAGCCCTAGTAATTGTAGAGTATATGCTCAACATTACTAAATTGGGCATGAGAGAAAGAAACGAATCGAAAATATGAATCTTGTGTAGATGTCGCGATCAGATTCAAATTGTCTGGTAGCCCAACACTTCAAGGAATGTGAAAAATACTTCTTTTCCATTAAAATATCAAAGAGTAGCAATCAGTTATCTATACCTAACGATACAATGGATCAGAAACTACATCCAAAATACTAGACGCTGAAGTCCAATTACTTTTAAGACTTCCCAAAAGTAAGCCAATTCACGGAATATTCTACATCTAGAAAAGCATGGTTTGTCTGAGCAGTTTACTATCTGCTTCCTAAGGTCTAGTGGGTTGAAGTTGGAGACTGGGAGGTCTATAATGGCTTGCCAAGATGGTGTCTTTTCATGTTCAAAGCAGCGCAAATACCTGAAAAATTACACTTTTTATTTACAGAAATGGACAGCTTGAATCGATACCCCTGCAGTTCGATGCAGCAGGGTCAAATTATTACAAATTTACATTCTCTGGAACAAGTAAGTCTATCAATGAATTTTGCTTATTTATAGTATTAGAGTTAAAACCTTGTTCTATCATGTCATCCCCATTGTACATAATTATATACATCTTAAGGAAGCAAAATGGACTTGTCCAAAAATCGTACTGCGCAGGGGACAAAAATCGAAAATAGGGAAAGCTCTGATCATTTCGGTCGCTTGTTGAATGGATGAATGAATGAAAGAAGGTGGGATGCTTTTTGGTGACAAGAGACACTAGTGTATAAGCCTACAAGCGGGGTCTTCTGCACCTATCCTTATAGGGTTCACACACAAAGAAAGCAGGTTTCCTGCTCACTGGCAGTCGGCGCCTATAAGCGTATAACTTCCTTTTCTTTCAAATTATTGCGGACATAAACAAAGCGTGTCGCAGCTTGTTACAAGCGAGAATCGTCGTAGGCTATTTTACCGAAATTGATTTTTATAGTTTGACCACTTGTTTTCGGAGCTGGTCGCGTATGTTGAGGTAAATTTTATATGAATTTCGCTGTTTGTGCAGTTGCACCATGTTTTTGTCACATGGTGTTCAGTTTTTCTCAGTGCATAATCAAATCTGTTTAATGTCATTCTCACGTAATGGAAAAATTGCTCATCATGTTCCATCAAACTTAAAAACAGGTGATGATATTCTCCATAGAGTTGTCTCTCTTGATTTACTGGATGTATTCCTTGTTTTTTTTGCATTGAAAAAAAAAATTTTATCCATTAACACATATTCTTCATCGGAGGAAGTATACTACTTGCCATTACAAAGTCTGCTTTTCTACTGACCGGTAACCAGCGTTCTTTATGGTCTAACCAACAAGAAAGTCGGCACCGGCAATAAGCGCTCATTAAGAGCCAGCGCACATGGCACACAGACGGCGGTCAGAAGTTCTGAGTTCCACGTTCAGAGTTCTGCGTTCTTTGTAATTTATGGACTACTTGGTAACAAATCACCACCACCATAGTGGTTCTCATACAGCAACTCTACGAGTCTAATTCGGCTCGTGTAAGAATTGATGGTAACCTGTCTAGTCAAACTGCAACCAGAAAAGGAGTTTGTCAGGGATGTGTATTATCTCCGATGTTGTTTAACATTTACTCTGAATTTGTGATGAAACAGGTATTAGACAACTGGAATGGCGGTGTAACTATTGGCGGAAGCAAAATATCCAACTTAAGATTTGCTGACGATACAACCCTTATTACAGCTTCTCAGGAAGAACTAGTACCGCTATTAAACATCTTAGAACAACGTAGTGCAGAGTATGGGCTTGGTATTAACTACAATAAGACCAAGGTTATAATCGTAGATAGAGAGCATGATAATTATCGAGAAATAAAGTCAATAGGCCGTTGTGAAGTAGTTCAAAGTTTTATATACCTCGGTTCTTTGATCGATAATTCGGGTAGCTGTGAAAATGAGATTCGACGGCGCATTCAACAGGCACGTGTGGCCATGACAAAGCTTACTAAAATATGGCGTGACCATAACATCGCTAAAGCTACAAAAATGTCGCTGGTTCAGTCTCTTGTGTTCTCCATATTTTTGTATGCCTCGGAAACTTGGACTGTTAAAAAAGCAGATCGAGCTCGCATAGACGCTTTTGAAATGTGGATATGGAGGAGAATGCTGAGAGTTCCTTATACCGCCCATCGAACTAACGTCTCCATACTGGATGAGGTCGGTAATCCAAAGAGACTATCCTCCATTGTGTCGACGAGAATGCTTACATTCTTCGGACATATACACAGAAGCGATAATATGGAGAAACTTGTAGTTCAGGGTCATGCCCCGAGTGGGCGGCACCGTGGCCGTCCCCCTACACGCTGGGTGGATACGACGAAACAGTTGCTGGATATGAGTGTCAAGAGCGCCACTAAACTGACAACAAATGGCGAACGATGGCGAGCTACAGTTCTCAAAACTATTGATAATATTCGTGTCGGCAATACTCTAGCTCCGACTTAATGCATTTTACGAGTTCACAACATGTCTGTTAAGGCATTGTGACTATGATGATGGTAACAAATCACACTGCCGGCAGTCAAACCGTAGCGGTCACTGAGAACTCTTGCGTTCCGGAGTTCTATTCATAGAAAGACAAAGAACGCATGATTTCCGTCATGTCGGAAACAGAAAAATTAATTGAACTGGTTCGAGAAAGACGTTTGTTATATGATTTAAGTGATAATGACTAAAAAAATCGTGATAGTGATCATGAAAATCGTAAAAATACTGCCAACCTGTGTTTTGCAGGAGCAGCCTTTCTCCAGTTGGTATCTTGTTTTTCTATATCATGTTTTACTAAACTGTACACTTTATTGAAGCTATTTATTGACATACGAAAATATATAAAAAATCGTTCTTCATCTTCAAGCAATTCAGCAAATAGCGTATGAAATTCCCCTTGATCTTCTTGCTTGCTGTTAATTGGGTGCACCTAGTTTTTCTTTTTTCTCTTGGACGCCTGCAGGCTCAACAAAAGCAATGCTTCTTCTTCATCGGAAGATGAGCTGTCTAAATACATGTTTCACGAATAATATTAGGAACAAAACTGGTACGTTGGTAACTGACCGCCGCCTGTGTGCTCTCAGAACTCCAAAATTCTGAACGCAGAACTCGGAACTCCTGACCGCCGTCTGTGTGCGCGGGCTCTAACCTGCTTCCATTGTGTGTATCCACTCTAGTTTCTGAGTCCACTAAACTTGTTCCGTTAGCCCTCAAAATGTGTTATACAGTGGAACTAGACTTTAATGAAATGTCAATATACTGCTACTAGTATTACTTGGACAGAAATTACGTTTGTTTGACTTAACTTTAGATAAAATGATAAAAATCATTTATAATTTGCGATTTTTAATCTGTGTAATTAAATAGTGATATTATCAGGAGGCATAATATTTGAAGACTGCATATCTGCCTTATTCAAGGTCTCTGTCACCTTCACTAAAGAACAAGTACGATTTGTCGTCTGCAAGCTCTGTTCGTTTGTGATTGGCTTGTTTGCTATTGAGAGTTGCAAAATAGTACTGAAAAAGAATCAAAATATTTAAAAAAATCACCAAAACATAGGCTTTATATATTATTAAAAAATAAACGAATAAAAATGTATAAAATTGTTTTATCTCATTTACTGCTTCTCTCTTAGAGTTAACTGTTTTTAACTTGGAATTACAGTACCGTCAAAAAGTTTATTTAATTTATTCAACCAAACCTTCGTTTCTTTATTTTGATAATAATTTTCTATTACTTTGTGTTAATCTTAAGTATTTTTATTTGAAATTTAAAATCGATGTTCGATCGAAAACGCCTAATATATCTCATGAAAAACATTGATTTACGTACCTATATCAAAATATTCAACAGAAATAAGCGAGTTCTAGTTTAACGAACATTTCCTTTCCAGCTTATCTGGTTGCATTTCTGGCAGTGGAATATGATTCTTATGCAGTATTTTATGATTGTTCTTCAACTGAGGGTAAGTAGAAATTGAATTTTATGTTTTACCTAAACATTTTTTGTTTATCTGCCTCTTTTTTTGGTTTATACCTTTTTCAGTAGTGGTTTCAAGAGGATGAAATTAGATTTCTAAAGCGACAACTGTAAATTCAAACTGTCAGATGTAATATCAGTAATATTACAGCTGACAGTTTGTATTTGTAATTGAGGCTCCAGAAATGTAATTTTATCCTTGGAAGGCGTTTAACGACTGATAAAAATTGACAAGTTTGTGAGACGGAGGAATATTTAAGAATAAGTTTGATTTGTTGTTTGCCTATTGGAATGACTATTCTGTTTTTTTTTTGTATATTTCAGCATTCTCCTACGTGTTGACGAGAAGCAGAGAACGAAATGATACACTGATAGATATAGCGGTCAGAGAGGCAAAACAGGTGTCACCATTTTTACCACCGCCATCTAAGGAGCTAAACTGTGAAATATTTTGAGCACAGCGATTCTATTATATGCAATTTTTTTGAATAAATGTTACGATTGGATTGTAGTATACAGGGTTATTCACGTTATCCGACACGGAGCATTATGGCTAAAGTATTTGATAAAAAAGAAAATAATAACTTGGGATGGATAGAGACCCATTAAGGCTACATTTTAAAAATATTTTCATGTTATACAGGGTGTCCCAAAAACACGAAATGTATCAAAGTTATGTTGTTTTAAATGGAACACCCCATATATTATTGCATATTCAGATTCCTTGGTGAATTCTAGTGTGACTTTATGTATCATACATGGTACCTAAAGCAAACCGTTAAGGTGTAAATCACCATTTTCGGTATAAGTAGATATCAGGAAAAAATTGAATATCGCAGAGATTACAAAATATGGAAGGCTGTGACTGTGCCGCATTACTAAGCATAAAATGCGACAGCTTTGATGAGACTGTCAAATTTAAATTACGTTCATGCTTGGAGAAATCGGTCGTTGAATTAAGGAAACTTCGATCAGCGATAACTTGATTTTTCCAAATGGGAATGCCTAATTTTTTTCATACGGTTAAACGTAGAATTTGATAAGCTTTCTAATGATATATAGGGTTGTGAATATCAATCTCTCGTAGTTTTCATTTAATTTTAAATTTTCAAACAAATCGGCGATTTTCAATTTTCCTACCTATAAGCAACGTAGCAGGCCATGAAATATAAACAAAAATCTGTTCAGCTAGAAGAAAACAACTAACTTAGCTGAAAAATACATACTAACTAGACTAAAGGGACAAGATTATAAAAATTCCTTACAACAAATCAACTCTCCCAGATACAACTGCGATAACATCTCTAAGGTCAAAGAGAAGCTGGAGTATGGCAGTAATAGATATTTTTACTGTCTACTGGCTACCGCAATTTACTAGAGGTTAAAAATTTCCAAGGCAATCAAAAACCTTCATATGAAACAGAAACAACCAGCGGCTGTTGCTCCAGCACGCAACTATCAATCATATGTAATGGTGTAAAAAAGTGTAAAAAAGTACTAATTTGCATCGAAGTCGATACCTCTGACTGGAGCCCTTCTATTTTTCAATATCTATTAGCAATATTGCAAAAAAGGAATACTGACAAATCAGATTTAAATTTTCTGCCATTTAAGTTATGTTTTATAATTTGAACAAATTTTAATTCATTCTTCATTTTCTGCGACCTTGCTAATAGGTACTGAAGAATTTTCAGAGCACCAGTCAGAGGTACTTTTGACTTGAGTTTTGACAGAATTGCATACTTTTTTATTTCATTAAATATGAAATTTTATTATGAAAATAATAAACTGCTTACAACATTATCTAGTAGTTTTTACTTTATTTCAAAATTTTTAATGGTTTTGGAAATTGCCAATCTCTAGTACCTACAATGCAGTAGCTAGTAGGCCGTGAAAAAATCCATTTCTGCCATACTCCAGCTTCTCTTTGACCAAAGATATGTTACCGCCGTTGTTTCTGGTTAGACTTTGTTTGTTGTGAGTAATTTTTATAATCTTGCCCCTTTAGTCTAATTCGTGTGTATTTTTCAGCTAAGTTAGTTGTTTTCTTCTACCTGAACAGGTTTTTGTTTATATTTCATGGCCTGCTACGTTGCTTATAGGTAGGCAAATTGAAAAACGCCGATTTGTTTGAAAATTTAAAATTAAATGAAAACTACCAGATATTGATATGGACAACCTTATATCATTCGAAAGGTTATCAAATTCTACTTTTAACCGTATAAAAAAAATTAGGCATTCCCATTTGAAAAAATCAAGTTATCGCTGATCGAAGTTTCCTTAATTCATCGACCGATTTCTCCAAGCATAAACGTAATTCAAATTTGATAGTCTCGTCAAAGCTGACGCATTTTATGCTTAGTAATACAGCAAAGTCACAGCCTTCCAAATTTTATAATCTCTGCGATATTCAATTTTTTCCTGATATCTACTTATACCGAAAGTGGTGATTTACACCTAAACGGTTCGCTTTAAGTCCCGTGTATGATACATAAAGTCACAATGGAATTCATCAAGGAATCTGAATATTGCATATATATATGTATATATACGGGGTGTTCCATTTAAAAAAACATAACTTTGATACATTTCGTGCTTTTGGGACACCCTGTATAACATGAAAATATTTTTAAAATGTAGCCTTTATGGATCTCTATCCGTCCCAAATTATTATTTTCTTTTTTATCAAATGCTTTAGCCATAATGCTCCGTGTCGAATAACGTGAATAACCCTGTATAAGTTGCAGTCGAGTGGTATACCTTGTTCGGGAAGACGAACCTCCACAAACAATTTTTTTGAGTAATTTACACCCACATATCCTACTACCCTAAAACATACAAGTTAAATGCTGAAAAAATGCGGAATTCAATAGTATGAATTAACATGCCATGGTACTTGACTACCTGCGGTGCGACATACTAAAAGTCGTGCACACCAAAATCCTATACAAGGTCAACCTAAGCGACAACTCGGAATGGGCTCTAGGTGATGATAACTCAGTTGTTGATTTATAAAGGGTGATTCAATAAGGGTTTCCACATCAAAATGACGAAAAAATCTCGGAAGAATAGAAACATATACAAACATTTTTATTTGCCATTTTAGGTTATTGTTTTACAATCAGGTATGAAAGATGATGTCTTGCAAATGGCCCCCGCGACTGATGTGGCATAACGTAATTCGTTTATTGAATTGCCTATCACTTTTTGACACAATTCAGGTTCTATGCCGGCTATTTCGCGTCTAATCTCCTGTTTCAGCTCTGGAATAGTGTTTGGTTTATTTTTATACACTCTGCTTTTTAGATTCCCCCAAAGAAAAAAATCTAGGGGAGTAAGATCACATGATCGCGGTGGCCAATTGATATCGCCGTTACGTGAGATAATCCGACCTGGAAACTTGCCGCACAGCAATTGCATCGTTTCTCTGGATCTGTGACAAGTGGCGCCATCCTGTTGGAACCAAAAATCTTCAGTGTTCACACCTTCCAACTGCTCCCAGAAAAAATCAGATATCATGTTTCGATAGCGAACACCATTAACCGTAACAGCGTTCTCCGCATTATCCTCGAAAAAAAGGGCCAATGATTCCGCCGCACCAAAAGGCGCACCAAACAGTCACTTTTTGAGGATGCATTGCTTTTTCAACAATCTCTCTTGGATTTTCTAATCCCCAAATACGAGCATTGTGTTTCTTTACAAAGCCACCAACGTGAAAATGTGCCTCATCGCTAAAGATGATTTTCGTTGCAAGATGAACCCCTTGTTCTCGTATCCATTCTGCAAACACACGGCGCTGTTGATGATCTCGAGGTTTCAACTCCTGAGTTATTTGGACTTTATATGGGTGTAGATGCAAGTCTTGTGTTAAAATTTGCTGTATGGTTGAATACGTAAGGCGTAAGTCCCACTTGTTGCGATCGGTGACGAATCGATGTCTTTGGATCTTCGGCTACACTTTCGCGAGCAATGGCAATATTTTGATCTGACCGACCTGCACGAGAACGTTGAGGGACTTTGAGGTTAGTTACAGATCCAGTTTGCTCGAATTTTTGAACCAGACTCCAAATTGTCCTCTCAGGAAAAAAAATCACGTAGAGCCCGAAATGCATTTTTTCTTGATCGACCATTTTCATAATAGACTTGCATTATTTTTACACGTTGGCCATGACTAAACTTGTTTATGTTTTGAGGTTAGAAATCTCATATGACAATCAACAAATACTGTGACGTTTCATAAACATTTCAGATTATAATGTGGAAACTCTTATTGAATCACCCATTAGCATACGGCTCGTGACGCAAACTTCAAGTGCGTGAGTTTTTTTTGTGTCTGTTAATGGCACTGATCAAGTGCGTAAGTTATTACAGTCACTACCGCTCATTAAACACTATACTGTAGGTGAATGATGGGCGTGTTTAAAAAAACATTTAATAAGGTAGTAGTTCAATCAATAAACAAATGACCAAAATAAATTAGGTAAGATCACAATTAAATATTTAAACGACAAGTTACTAGAACTACCTAATTCGATAAAAGGTCGGGCCTGTATCAGGAAAAGCGCTCGAGATGACACATCTGGAAATTAAATAAAAAGACACCTGAGTAACCAATTCAGTGAAGAAGGATACATTTTAAAAGTAGATTACCATATGTTTAATTAAAAATCATGACATTATTTTATATTGGTGTGATTCGCATAATCTACAGGTTAGCAATTGTTATAACTTACACAAGTAAACATAAATAGATACACACCAAAATAACTCTTTAAACACAAAATAGGTAGATGAAATAATATACTGATAATATGCAGAATAACATATAACTTCTGCAGTCATACAAATCACACAGAACATAAATCAAACATCTCTCGGGTCAGGGGTATTAAGAGTCAACTTGCGAAATACCTGACCAAGAGCTCCAATCACTAGGGCGGAGAATTATCATGATAACTGTGAGGTCAACTCACTAAGATACTAGGGGTCAACTCACAAAGTATCCACTCCTTTGTACTAGTTCAGCACGAAGGGTCAACTCGCGACGTACTCCGAGATTGTTATCTGTTTTCATATCGAAGAGATTCAGTAGTTGAATTATCGAACCATTTGATATAAATGTGTGTATCAAAGTTGTCAATTGTCTAATAACAAGTTCTCAAATAATAAAATGAAATAAATCAATACTTATATCAATAAATAAAGAGACAATTACTAGAATTGGGTGCTCTGTGAGATAAACCCACCCAAGCTGTTGCACAATCACAAACAATTCACAAGACCACCTTATTGTAGGAAGTATAAGGTACTATATGAAATGATATTTGTGGTCGGTTAGTCTGGAGGGACGGACGTATTTTCAGGCAGGCATTAAGTAAACATTATACAACTTCGGACCTTATGCTAATGTAACGGACCGCCTAAATTACTGTGAAGCTCTTTAGATTGTTTAGAAAATAATATCGGCCAGATGTTTAGTTGTTTATCTTACATTTGTATTTTTAACTACACTCTTGGATAATAGTATTTTTGAAATATAAAATTTTCTCACCCTGAAAATACTATTGAACAAAAAGAACAAAACTTACTGTTGGCATATACGATCCCTAGGTCTTTGATTAGCATTTGAAATCTTGCCCATTACTTTGTCCTACAGCGTTGTGTGGACGGGCTAAGATTATTTGCAATCTGGTTTCCTATATGCTCTATTGCAAGTTTTATAGGCTTGGACAGCCGTTTTGTTGCGCAGAAACTGATTTGTTGAATACCCTGCAGACTGGACTGGATCTGCATCCCCACTGCAATACATATTTTGCGAATTAACAGTAAACTATAGCTCAGAACACAAACATTTACATAACGAAATATCACTTTAACTAATGACATATCCAGATCGCATGGATTATCCAGTTGCAAAACCAACCGACTATTTGCTCTATTGATTGGAATGCTGCATATTCAGCACTCACTAATAATTATACTGCTCAACAACGCAAAATATAAATTGAACAAATGCAACCCAGAAATATTGTGCTACTGAAAACGAATTTAATTGTTTTTTCAGTGAGTTCAATGAAAAAAGATATTTAAAAACGAAAATAGGAAATGCTAGCTCTAGTGTAAAATGTTATACCTACGAACATAGTGGCCCATAGTGGCTCTGATGGACTTGGATATTTTTTTCCTGCTTTCACTCAGGACAGGACAGTCGAAGATAACATTTTTAGCTGTTTTCTCTGCCTGGACTTGCTGGACCTGTCTGTCACTTCCTGTTGTGCTTCCTGTCTTATTCCATCGCGCATGACTGGATCATTAATAAAAAGCACATATACTGAATCATTAAATTTTATGATGTGTTAGCTATCTCTGTGGTCTTTATCAAGGCAAAAAATTTGACAAAAAACCAATTTGGAATAAGTGACAGTGTTTGATAATTGTGCCAGGAAACAGTGCAGTAGTTTGTTGATCCAAAGATTCATTGAAACTTGCCATACTAAGGGCCGGTTTCTCAATGTCCAGTTAAATATTTACCTGGAAGTTAACGGTTAACAGTTAGGCCCGGTTTCATAATCAAATTTAATTCACCCATTATGTTAAATCCGAGCATTAGGAAATAAACGGTTTTCATAATCGCTGACAGATTAAAATGACATAATTGTCCAATAAGATAATGGGCCGCCCTCGGCCAGTTAAAGCGCATTAATTGAAAAATCAACCTATATAGCTGACATGTCGTTTGTCTGACGTTTAAGAATTGACACATATTGACACAATTTCATTAGGTTAAGGTTGAGTTGACAGTGTTTATAAAATTTATTTAACAGATTACATCGATTCGTAGTTGCTTTTGAGCACACTTAAAAGGAAGAATTCATATAATTGCATAATCTTTTCTTTATTCATCTCTATATGTACTTGTAGACGACTGCATTATATCGTCACTCATCAGGTACCTACCTTCACCTGATTGTTCACTTTATCTGTGAATTTGCGTTCTATACTGCTTTTGAATATTGCACTGTATGAATGAGTAGCAGCTCCTCTTCTTTAGTAAAGTTACTACCACGCGCACGTTTTGCTTTTTGTGACTTTGGTTATATACCTTTCTTTATGAGTAGTAATGCTATAATAATATTGATAGAATTGCAAACAGGAAAACTTATGTCACAATCTGACACATTAACTTTTATAGGTTAAGCAAAATATCATAATGTCGTTCAAACACCACAAGATGTGGCACAAAACCTTCTTTCAGGTGCACCAACCACATTTTATTGCTTGTTAATTAATTGACGTTTCCAAACGCATTATGAAATGCGCACCACTTCAATGGAATGATTAAGTTCATAGGCACATTCACTAATCAACGAATTAGTGAATGATTGTTTAAATTGTTTAAACAATTGAAGGTTAAACTTACGAATTAACGTAAATCTTATCTGACAGTTGTATCCATAGAAACGCTAACTGGCAGCTACCTATCTGATACTTTTAACCGGACTTTGAGAAACCGGCCCTAAGGATGCATGAATGTCAAGCAATTCAATCGTAGACACTTAAAATTGTTGTGTCTCGATATTTTTACAAACTCATTGAAATTGATCAGGAGCTGTACTACTTTTTCATAAAACTTTCTTTTGAAAACTTCAGCTAATTATAGACTATAAATTTTAGTTTAGGCTCTAATTCAGTACTGGGCGCAGAAGCGGGAATAGTTGACAAAAACCCAAGAGTTGAGATTTCAGTAAACCTTAGGAAATATACAACAAACTTCCTAGCAGAATTGGTAGTCATAGAGTTGAGACTCAGAAACGATCCCTGACAAACAAGTCTATTAAAATCTTTTCAGATATTCAGGTTGCCCTTAAAGCATTGAGCTCCAAACGGGCTTACTCAAAATGCGTATACATCTTCCTCATTGAACTTGAAACAAGGAACAAAGTAATTTTGGTTTGGACTCTATTAGATACTCGTTGTTTATTATTGTTCACATGATGTTCACTCTTATCGTGTCTCTTAGGGCCTGGCCACATCTCCACGTCACGACGTGGTCAATATGGAACGTCACGTCGAACGTCGTCGCCGACGTGTGGCTAGTAGGACCGATTTTATCAACAGACGCATTTTAACAAAAGCTTTGACCAATCAGAGCAGCCCATTCAGGACATGCATCTGCTCTGATTGGTCAAAGCCTTTGTTAAAATGCGCCTGTTGATAAAATCGGTCCTACTAGCCACACTTCGGCGACGACGTTCGACGTGACGTTCCACGTTGACGACGTCGTGACGTGAAGATGTGGCCAGGCCCTTACTGACTACCCCTAATGCCCGGATTCCCTCCGTTAAGCTTTATTAGCTGTAAACACAATCCAGTGGCGTGGTGATATATGCCAATATGCCACAGAGTGCGGGTCATAGCGGAGTGGAAGGCGATGAATTAGACGACACACCTGCAAGAGGAGAAAATGAATCTGCGTTCATAGTACCAGAAGCAATACGGAAATTGCGAAAAACACTGCCAAAAAAACCATCTAAAATCGGGCAGAGAGGAAAGCACTCCTGCACTGGCTAGATACATCAGGGCTACTACACTCGAAGGCATTCATACCATATCTGTCTAGTTAGGCCTCCACGAGGCTCCTAGAATGGAGCATGAATGATCTGCGCATTCTGGTCCGTCTGTTGACAGGACATTGTTGTCTGAGAAACCACGAAATATAGGTCTGGAACAAGCAACGCGCTATGTGAAGGAGCGCACAGCAAAGAAGATTTGTGCTCCAGGCCAGTACTGGAAAGAGCTAGGTTTCAGACCTTCCTATTCACCCATCTGAAACCTATACCGACTTCAATGAAGGTTTCACCTAACACGACCACAAAAGGTGTGGATTGTACGGTAAACCCTGAGGTGTGAGCTACAATAGACACAATAGGGTTGCAGTGCAAGGAGGTATAACTGCCCCACTAACTGTTTACTTAAGTCTAGAAATTGTAAAATTATATATTCTTATGAAAATCACCGGAAAAATGCCATCGAAAGAACTGTATATTTTATTTTGGATTAACGTATCAGAAATGTGTGACCTAGTGCAGTCAAGGTAAATAATCAGGAGATACCAACATAATCTTTCTCACGGAAATGCAACATTATATTGAATGCTTGTTTGCATTATTAGCAAAAGTGCAGATATGTTTGTTTGCATTTAACAGGGTGGATAGCATAAAATTAATATCTCTGATAAGAAATGTTCAGGCAGTTGTTCAACACGGCGAAAGGAGCTTTTACTCAGGGGCTGATAAAAAAAGTAAAAAAGAATTAACTTGAGCAAATCCAAACGGCGCTCTCACTGTGGAACCAGAAGCGATATTGACAAAACCGATTTTTTTCGTACTAGTTTTTTCATGCTGATTCCTTATCTGTATTTAGTTTTTTCTAGCACCTGTAGTTTTGGCTATCTTTTGTACACGGACAGATGGACGGACGGACGGACAGACATAGGCTCTGCATACGCTTTCTTCAGTGAGAGCTTAAATCAGTGATGCAAATACACCAAAAGAATTACCTGCTAAGGTAGATCTAGACTATACCAACGCCACAATAGTTTACTGCAACTGGCTTTATCAATAAGATTTTTATACTAAGAACAACAAAATCAAGATTTAATGTAATGATCCATGTACCTGCCATAGAAAATATAGCTTAATGTATCATTTAAATGTAGAAAAGACCAAAAAATAATGCACTAAATCAGAGTCCTAGCTACAAGCTATCCAACAATTTATTTCGATTACTGGTAAGACTAAAATTTACATTATCTCTGCTTGTCATGAAGTATGAAAACTTTAACAGCTAATTAAACTACAAATAACCATAGTGTGATTGATAGGACAGGTTTCGCTGAACGATTATTGAAATAAATTACAAACGTTTATTTCGCTTATCATGTTTTTTTATTCAAACCCTTTTACTAACCTTTTTTATAGATTACGATACATCACTTAAAAAGCATAATTACTTAGGATGACCACAATACAAAATGTTCACTGTTGTATGTATTTAGCTTAATGTCATCTGTTGATGATCAATTATTGAATAAAAATATATTCTATTCTATTCTATTCTATTCTATTCTATGTCATAAAAATACAGTCTTAATGTACAGGAGTGACGTAGAAAACAAGAAATATATAATGGCCGTATTTTTACTGAATTAGAAATAACTTTAAAGTATCAAGCTTATAAAGTACTGACCGTCGCAGAACATAACTCTGTTACAACTGATTTGTAACATTTTTTTACCATAAATCGACCAATGTAAAGGGTATTCACATAAATGCATCTTCAATATGCTACATTCTTAGAAATTTCGACGTCCCTTCTTGGAGTAACCACGAGTAACCACAATCTCGCAAACGTAGCAACTACGTTCCAATCCCAAGGTATCTATAATAAATCGGAAAAAGATTGATAGAGTAGCTAGCAAAAATTGTCGAATACTGTGGAAACGACGGCTAACAAAGAACCACATACCAATTTGGAACTCAACTGAAAGCCTCCCTGCGGGATCACAACTGCAATGAAGGAAAAGTCTCACCAGGATTAGGTGCCAAATGAGCAGGCCTGGGGATAACCTTTTGAGATGGGGATACGCTGAGGACGATTTATGCGCCTGCGTGGAAAGTCAGACAATGGAGCATTTCCTATCTTGCCCATCCTTTAAAACTCCTTGCACAATCCAGGACCTATGCAAAGTGAACGACATGGCACTACAGTCTGCCTGAAAAAATTATATAAAACTAAACTAAAATTAATGTTTTAAATAAGTATATCTTCGACGCAATTAAGCAAATAAACCACAATCACTACCAGGTATGCTCGTCATATTTATTAGTAATAATTGCCCCCTGCATGTATTTCCATCGAATTTATATGAAAAAGGCTACAACTATTATTTAATATCACTGATATTGGCTTGTGTCTGATAAAACTATAGAAAATGTAAGCAAATACCTACCAATATTTTGTTATCCACCTGGTTGACCAAAGCTAGGGCAAGTGAATAGCCTTCTGTAATCTGAAAGGTAAAAAACATATATAAATAATGAAGATGCTGCCTTCAGTACCACACTTATACCTTGATAACAGAATGTTTACACACCTATTGCTCGTTTCAGCTATTGTTTCGATAGCAAATTCTCATCAATGTCTGTACACGCCGCCGTCTATTCCAATTGATGTAGAAAAGGTAAGTTTCTTAATTTGTGTAGCTGATCAATACTTTTATTCAGGTACACCATTGATCAACATGATAATCAACACTACTGTTACTGAGGTTACAAATTTTGTGTCAAAATTTTTTTGAGAATGGTTGCAAAGGGTAAACGAAATTTCGATGATTTTTTCTACTCTAACGAATGTAGTGTTAGTGGAAATTAGTTTTTTTATTCACTGATAGCCACCTTCTTTCCCTTTCTAGAAAAATTAGTGAAGTAGATTTTTTTAAAAGTAATCTAGACAGACCCGCCAACAAGCGATGGACGTATTGTAATCGAATCTGAGATGATATATATTTTTTTGACGTTTTATGACATTTACATCACGAAAAACTTAGTCACTCATTTCTATTGGCCTGCCTATCGTCTGTCTGTCCATCTGTATATGGGTCATTTTCACCAAATTCACATTATCATAGTAAACGTTTTTATTCATTTTTGTGCTATACTTTTTGGCAGCTGAATTGACTTCATGCAATTCATAGTATTTCAAAAGTCGTCGAGCTCAAAAATGATTTTTTTAGAAATAACTGACATTTCTAAAAACAAAATTCACGGAGCCTACGCAGAGACACCGCCTATTTTTCAGCTTGTTTTTGTTGGTTTCTATCATTGTCCGCTTTAATATAAACTTCCGTTACTCCGTTACCTTAAAAGTTAAAGGAGGATAGATTAACGGAGGGGAAACATTTTTCGTTCGAGTACAAGCACTCCACCTAAGCTTAAATACGTTGTTAGAAAGTCCCGACTATCCTTTATAAATTACAAATAAGGTATGTCTGTTTGTGATTATTTTAATTGGACCCTTTACACCAGCTAACAGAGAAGAGTAGTACGCTTTACATAAATAGTTTTTACTTACATTTTCTAAGTGAATTTGCAATAGTTTTCTCCCAAACACAGTAACTATAATGCTGTTGCAACAGAAGGCGCTGCGGTTATGAGGGAATTTTATTAATTTTTATATGCGTTAACTAAAGAGAGATTTTGACGAGTGTCAATATATATATATTAATTTGATACTGAGAAAATTTAATTTCAAGTTTTATCAATAATAAGCCAGCCTTTAACAATAATTCAACATCAGGGGTACCACAACAAATCCAGCAAACAGATTCTTCATCGCATGGAACAACAGATAGGGAAACAGCTAACGGAGGGGAGGTTTCACACCCGGTATAGGTTTTCCCAATATATTTGCCTCAGTGTTACTTTTATCAAAAATATTCAGAAGGCTAAAAACTCAACGAATTACTATTATTAATACATAGGTTTCAGCTTTTTTGTATATATAACACGCGGTCACCTACGTTTTCGTTTTTGGTGTTTGCCTGTCTATCCGCTAATACTCAGCTACTACTGCAACAATATAGACCAAATTCTCATAAGTCAGTATTATAGCAGGATCCAGCAAACGGTAGATATAGTTTTTCAAATGCTTGATCCCTCTACAGCTTGTAAAGGATGTAGGTAACAGAGATAAGAAAAGAATTACCAAGATACATACTTAAATAAAATTCGAAACCTTTTACCTCTTTTGCGCGATTTAACAAAAGTCGTAAGCCGATTTCGCCCAATCTCTTTCTAAAAATTTGCTAATATAGTCACAAGTTTACTTTATGGCTTTGGTTAACCTGTAGATACGTCATCGTACCTAAACGTTAGTTGGTTCAGAGCATAATATATTGTAGAATGTAATTTTTCAAATATCTGAATTTGAGAAGGGGTAAAATTGAAGATAGTAATGATTGGGTTAACCAAACATTATTCTAAAACGTAGAATACCTTCTATTTCCCTGGTGGTATCCAGTTCTTTCCAAAATTAGTAAGAACTATCTTTAAAGTTACAAGCAAATATTAAATTGGTTTTTTGACCGAAACATGGATATGATAAAACAGATCAGTGGTTTAAATAATATGTGAGATTAAAGCAAAGTGAAAAATCAGGTGCGGCAATTTCTTAGGAACGAGTATATTTCTATTTCCAGTATAGTGGCATCTGGTATGCTCAGCAACGTTTTGGACCCCCTTTCAAAACACCGGGCTGCTTCAGGGTGAACTATTCACCAAACGAACATCACGATGGCTTTACAGCACTATTTGATTACAAAAACAGGTAATGCGTTTTGATACACGAGTAATTGTAGTCTTTGACGTAGTGATGCAGCCTCTGATGACAATGTGCATACTTTTTTAAATGACCATTGACTGTCCACTAACACGAATTTATTGGAAACTTATGCATGTGTTCTAGATGCTTCACTTGATATTACGGATCAAAGCTCTTATATCAATGGTGCTAATAACACTATACTACATCCCAGGAGAGAAAGGATTACAACATTTTTTTATTAATTTATTTTACTTCCCACACCGATAGGTGAGGGGAGTATTGTGATCGCGAAAATTTTCTATTTTGAGATAATACACTTTTTGGGCGTTGTATGATGTGTACATAACGAAAATCCACGTCACTCATTTCTGTCGGTCTGTCTGTCGGTCTGTCTGTCTGTCGCGTTTTTCTACCCTCGTAATCTCAGCAACCGCTGCATGGATCGTGATGAAATTTGGGCAGCGGTATGCTGTGGGATCGTAGTAGGTAATGTTCCTAAAATTTTGAAAATCGGTGCATAGGCGGCGGAGTAATTAGCAAAAAACAAAAAAAAATAAAAATTGCTGAAACTTCGTTTTTAGGCGTTTTAGGGGTCCCTGATCATTTTCTACTTTATTTTGGTTGGGGGTGAAATTGGGGTGGTTGGGGGGTGGGGGGTTGTAAAATTGAAAAATTTATTGCTTTCATAATGACTGTCCACTGCCTTGTGAAGAAGGAACTGGCGAGATAAATAACTTTTTTAGGTCCATCCGAACATTGCCTTGCCTATTACAGAAAGCAAGGGACTTTTTTCTGATGTAAACATACGGGAGTATTGCTTTAGATCGTTCTATATTGTCTAACGAGGAAACTGTTGAATGGCTTTTAATGAAATTTTGACACGGTATTACTACCGTGGTGAAGATGGAAAGCGCGTATGGTTTTTATAAATCGTGCCAGTGGCGGCGCAGAAATGATAAAAAAACTAAAAATATAAAAACAGCTCAAACTTCGTTTTTAAGCGTTTTAGAGGTGCCTGATCATTTTGTGCGTTTTTTTGGGTGGGGGTGAAATTGGGGTGGTTGGGGAGTTGGGGGTTGAAAAATTAAAAAATTTCTTATACTACTACTAATAGGCTGTCCACTAACCTGTGAAGGAAGATCTAGCGACACAAATAATCTTTTTAGGTCCACCCGAACCTTGCATAAGCCTATTACGGAAACTAAGGGACTAAGAATTTCCTGTATACATACGAGAACTTATTGGTTTAAATCGTTTTGTATTTTGTAACGTCGACATTATTAAATTGATTCTGATGAAATTTTGACATAGTATATTGTTACCGTGGTGAGAATGGTAAACGCGTATGTTTGTAAAAAATCGTTTCAGTGGCAGCGTAGCAATAATCAAAAAACAAAAAGCATGAAAACAACTCAAATTTGGTTTTTAGATGTTTTAGGGGTTCCTGGTCATTTCCTACTAGTTTTTTGGGTGGGGGTGAAAGTGAGGTGGTTGGGGGGTGGGGGTAGCGGCATAAGACAATTTTTGGGGGGGGGGGGCTGGCGATTATTTGGTTACAAGGGATCTCAGACTATAGCTTCATGCTATGGGAAAATTATAAACTGGTATGAGCGTAATGTGTGGGAAGTACTGAGTCAATCAACTTGACTTCATTTTTTTTTAATATTTCAATGATACAGATCCAACAAAATGTAACATTTACCTTTTACGACGGCCTGAAATTAAACACTAACTTAAAAAATAGAGAAATAGACGTTGGTAGAATTTTTGAAGGTACTAAATGATAATCTATGAATAATATATGATAGTATGTATATATGAACCATAAAACTTATTAACTGAGATAAGCTTCGTCTCAAAAAGCTAGAAAAAAGAATCCGATAGAATGAAGATGTGTAAGCGCCATATAGAATTAAAAAAAAGAACGAGTTATCTACCTTAAAAAATCTTTTTATATAGATAAAAATACATTAGTCATAGTTCTGAGAAGTGCTGAGCCGCAGATAAAATATTTGTGCAAGATTCTGGTGAAGATGGTGATGCCTCTCAGTAATACATTTAAGCAACATATATGTTGGTTACGGTAAATTAAATAAGTACTGTTTTAGAGATATTGAAACTTATTAGACCTCCTATTCGAATACAGCATTAAAAAATTCTCTCCACTTCAATTTTTTCCGAACTGCGAAACTCAACCTCCTCTTTCATAAATTCCCTTTAGTAATTTTTAGAGCTTTGTAATTTTAGTGGTGATTTTTCTTATATTTTGTAGGGGTACTAAAACGATCTGTTTATATAGTGAAAGTACAATCCATAAGCCTTCTCTATACTCTGTGTGAAGCAGCTGGTTCCTTGTGCATGTATAAGTTATGCAGTAATGTAAACTTTTCTCATCATGATTACAGGCATCGTGAACTCTTAAGGATACCACTAGACTTTAATCCAATAGATGAACATTACTATGAGATGCCGGGCTCTGAAACAAGTGAGTCTCATGCGTTACAACTTGTTAAGTTATTTAACTTAAGACTGATGATTACGTTCCTAAAATTCTAGCGGATATGCTAGTACTGAATGAAGAATAGATAATAGTTTACATATAGTATCTTGTTATCTCTTTTAGCTTACCTAGTTTCTATCCTGGCAGTGGACTACGATTCCTTCGCAGTTTTTTATGATTGTTCATCACATCTATGTAAGTAGAACGAGTTCAGTCAATCAATATTGCTATATTGTATTTTTGTATTTACTTGTACAGGGTGACCTAATAAGAATGGATGCCGGTAATATCTCGGAAACTGTTAATCAATATATGTAACTTCAGCAAAGAATATTATTAGGTAAATTGGCTAAGAAAAATCGCTGGAAATTATTTTCAAATTCCGCAAGTGGCCGCTAGGGGGCGCAACTGTTACGGTCAATCAGGAAAACGGCGCTTCTCAAAAGATATGCAAGTAAAGATATACTATAAATTCTACCATCACGTAGACAGGACAATTTCTGATTTTTTTGTTAATAGTTTTTTGCTCTATCTTGTAAGATGTAGTAGTGAGGAAATGTCAAAAAAGTTTCTATTCAAATGGCCATAACTGGTATAGGTTGACAGAATTAAGCAAGCCAGATCTTTTTTGAAAGAGCTATTCTTACCTAATAATCTGTTGTATAAAAATTATCCAAGTTTATCTTGACTTAGTAACTATAGGGCATTATTTGACATCATAACAATTATTATGCATTATTACGAAAATTAGTTGAAGTTTAGTTTAGTCTGAGTTTCGTTTAGAGACGGTCGTGGGAAGGAAAAATGTTTCATTTACTTTGACCGCAATACCACTAGAAAAAATCAAATCTGAATTTACAGTAGTGACGTTATGAAAATTGTAAACATATTATAGACCCCTCTTTCTTCGTTTGAAATGACATTGACCTAAATGTTGCATTTGGTGCAATTGCCTGGCATTACATAAAGAAGAGTGGTTTTGCGGCAAATCAACTTGTACTGCCTTTTCCTATAAACTATTGCCCTCCTGCTATCGAACGTCAGGGTGAAGAACATGATTTCACCTTACCTGAAGTGAGCTCTAGGATATCACAGTTCTGGTTAGCCTACAACAGCGCTGTTTTGATCTTTCCCATGTCATCAGGTAGGCCTAAATAAGGCAAGTTATCAAGCTGACACGAGAACAGTGAACCAACAAAAACAACTACTCCAAGGCAAATACCCCTGCCGTCATTGAATAACACCGTTGGCTAGAGTGCTTCCAAAGTGAGCTCAAGGAAAGGGTATTTGCCCTTTGAGTAGTTGTTTCTGTTGTGTCAGCCTGATACTGGGATTTATCTTGATGAGATCCGAAAGATTGAAACAGCACTGTCGTGGACTAGGGACATCGTGCCTCATGCGATTTAGGACATGTTGCAAACAATGTTTGTGATATCATTGAGCTCATTTTAGGTAAGTTGAAAATAATGTTCTTCATATTTCGCCAAAGGAAGGTAGTTGTTTCTGTTGGTTCACTACTTCCGAGGGTGAGGGTGTTTAAAGAAAGTTTATGTTGGAACTCATTTACAAGTATTTGAAGTTATCTGGGGACTGACCTTTATTTTGCACTTTTATTCAATTCAGCTCAAAATTAGGGGGCCAATTCAGCGGAATCTAAGATTTCAGTTATATCGTGGTGGAACAAAAATAATATCTCTTTATCATATGTCTACATTGAAGCGAAGTTTATTCAAGTGACGACACTTTCACGTAACCTCAAAGTACAAGGTGGTATAGAAATAAGTGTAAATGAATGAAAACATATAAAAGTAAAACATAAATAATACAGAAATTGAATTTCAAAAACTAAATTTTTGCATGTGTGATAAAAACAAAATAATATGATGAATAACTAAATTAGACTGATTCTAACAAATGGCAACTGATATTTCTTCTAATACCTAATATATTTTTTGGGCATTATTGAGTTAACTGTCAGTGTTGTATCCGAAACTATTTCGGAACAGTGATTTCGTACGTGAAAACATATTAAAATAAATATTACATTTAAGAGCTCTAAGAATTTCACCTGGAATTTTTCATTTTCTAACATGATTCAATCCAGACGTACATCTAGAAGAGGCAAACTTAACAAGCTACTGAAGGATCACAGGCTATTAATAATTAGTGATGTCTCTCGATAATAATGAACTAGTCATGAAATCGAGATCTAAATATTACGAATAATGCAGTTATTCACATGTTCCCATTTGGCTTAAATGCAAGAGATAACGCCCATGTTCTGGGTTTGGTAAACATATCACAAACAGTCGAGCTGAAAATGTAGTTAAATAAATGAGTCATACATAACTAAATAGTGTGAAATAATAACAAATCAAATCACAAAACCAACTGCATCCAAAGATGTTTGTATCTACCAAAAATAAACATACATATTTGTGTAATATATCTTCTGTTTATTCTTGTAAAAATAATTTCTTATCTTATTCTTAGGGTTTTTGAAAAGTTTGGAAACGGCGTCCTAAGACTTATAAAGAATTCCATGTAATTAATTTTTTTACGACTTAAATATATAAAATAAATATTTTCTAAAACCCTGGCCATCTTATCCAACAGCTGTCTAATAGTATTATCAGGTTGTTATCTGTATTTAGCGCCTTGATAAAAATAACTACATTGTGTCTTTAATATTTCAGCGTTCTCCTACGTATTGACCAGAAGCAAACACAGAAATGAAACACTGATAGAAATAGCACTTAGAGAGGCCACCAAAGTGTCTCCTTTGCTACCATGGCCACCTGAAAAGTTGAACTGCGAAATATTTTGAGTACACATATTCAACTATTGTAATGTAACTTGGTAGAATTAGTGAAAGCTCTATGTTTAAAATTTTAGTATACCAGTAGCATTTAATGTATATTCTTCAATAAATTATAGATGACTATGAAAATATATTCATGTTTTCCCTGTCATCCCCGTCAAAATGATAACTTCGAGTTAGTATATCTTGTGATCTTCTGCTCCAACTTATATAGTCACATTAACTTTGAAGCGCCCTTGATAAATGCACTTATTGTACTATTTAGATGATACAGTTTTTAGTACATTTTTTAGGGGTGCGATTTGGCAAGCCCTATTCTCACGCTATAACATATATATTGGTGTCAACAACGCCAGATGGGGCATGAAGCCACTTATTAACATAACACCGTTGGAACCTAGGGTTGGGATGTACGACTCCTTTCAATCGCTAACTACATAGTGTACCGATATCGTCAGAAGAAGCTTATAGTTATCTGAAGTGCAACAGTGATAAAGGAGCCAGCAACATCGTTGAATGGTCATCTTGAACAACACACCTCTTTATGTAGGAGCAGTCAGCAAAGGAAAGAAAATGTCGGACTTATGATTTCTGATGAAAACACATTTATTTCTTGAATACAGCTAGAGCTGTAAATACACCAATAAATAAACAATAATTTAAAAGGACATGAATACAATACACTGTCTAGCCAATTACTCTAGCTTCAAATTCTGTTTTGCGCAGTATCGTCCTTAAAATCAGATAACTATATCATTTGTTAGCGGTATCTGGACTAGAAGACTGGAGTGAGTCAGCAAGCTTGCATCAAAAATGGTATGTAAGCTCAAACTCTCACATTGATTGTACGATCCAAGCAACTAATTGTTGGTGTAGCTTACAACAAAGTCACTTACTTTTTCACAACAAGTAAATTAGTGTCGGCTTCCTTGCTGTATAGACATGATACCACTCTCCTAAGGTGTCAGTGTTTCTACAAATCTTATGATTTTACGGCTGTTCAGCTTCTTGGTTCTATCAGGGGTTTCCAAACTCCTGTGCTAGTAGGGTTTGGTACATTTAGCAACTTTTCGTGAAGGTGAAATTTTTCCTGCAAGATTCTCTCAGGTTCCTGGGCACTGCGATTAAAAACCAATCTGGTAAAGCTAAAAATACGAATGGTTGCCTATCTTCCGGACTGTTGCGATAGCTTTTACGTATTTCTTCAATCACTAACCCACAATCGGTCATAAAACTGGTAAAACCTTATAAGAGACTAAAATGACCTTCAGCCTTTCGAGGCAAGTAGGATGATATCTTGTGTAAAGTTCTACAATAGTCTGGTCAGGAAGTCCTGGTCACAGATATCCGTGTTTTTTTTGTCAAAACGTTGGCTTTAGAGACCGCCACATGCTTGAAGTGGATAGTATTCAAAACCAAATCCAATAGCATTTGCTTATTATGCTTAAATGAAACAGGTCTCATAGACTTCTCAATTTCAGTCTTCTGAGAAACCAATATGCTTTCATGAAAGCACGCTCATGTTCTAGACCTGTCGGTTGATAGAATGGAATCATTAACCTTACAGTAGCAATACAGTTTCAAATGAACATCGTCAATACATGCACTTTGATCCTTATAAAGACTCAATCTACTAATTGTTCCAATCACGGAGTAAGTGCTTGTTTTTCTGTCATGTGTAACAGTGGCTTCAAATTCTGCGTTACCCGGTAAAGTTCTTAAAATCAAAGTATGATCCTCTCTGTTAACAGCATCTACAACTTGATGGGAGTGAGTTAGCAACCTGGCATCTAAAATGGCGTCCAAACTCAAACTGGCACATTGGTCATACTTTCGAAGCAAAGAATTGATGTAGCTCACTACAAAAGCGGCTACCTTCTTTACAACAGGAGAACTCTTGTCGACTTCTTTACTACGTAGACAAGCACACCAGTGTTCCACGATTCCAGCATTTCCACAATCCCTGTTCTCGCTAATTCTTCTGAAGAAGCTTACACCTCTCGAGCCTCTCGGTTCATTCAAGCCTTTCAAATCTCTTAGGCTAGTAAGGTTTGATAAATCCAACAAGGTTTCATGAAGATCAAATGGAGATGTAAGGATTCTTGCATTTCTTCCAAGATTCTCATAAGCCTTTGGATACCCTGATCTAAACCAGTCTGGTAGAGTTACAAATACGAACGGCAGTCTTTCTTCCAAGCTTCCCTGATAAGTTTTGCGTATGCCTCCAATCCTTATCCCGTGATCACTAATAAACACCAATGCAGTATTCTGTAAATATCCTAGCTTGTTGAGTCTTTTAAAAAAATTAAAGTAGTCTTCGTCTCCTCTCGAGACGTGGTTGACGTCATCGTGTGATAGCGCCACCTCCCAGAAAAACCCAAAGTAAGGGAGCCTGTTGTTATGCATGGTATCTATAAACTTGCTGATATACTCCAAAAAGTCCCTGTGAACCATACGACCTCCTACGCATTCATTCACATTAATAGGATGCGAATTTCCTAACTCTGATTCTGCTAAGATATTGAAGTAGGTGTAGCTGTAATCTGTTGGTTGCCTGGTAAATCCTTTCTTTTCGAAATGGAACAGACCCATCCATGAAGCTGTCTCACCGAAGGCCGTCACATAGCCTTTGCTTTTGTACCTCTTCCAGATAAATTCGCAATCGTCGAAGCGCGACCACTTTTTAGGCCAACATGCCCTTGTAAGTTCTAGTTCGCTTAAACCTGTAACGATATGAAAGTAAAGCTCTATTATTCATACGTATTAGCATAGATCATTTTAATATTACAAGTGGGCGATTTCGTATAAAGGACCGCCCAGAGTCGTAAGCCCACTGATGATCGCTAATAAGCGTGAAACAGCCGTCTGCGTACTGGTGGATTGACGGAGATATAGAGCTACCCTCGTACATCGGCTCTCATATGCAGCAGCATATAGAACCGCGCTCTTCTGGTGGCCAAGCGAACGCGCCGTGGCGTTCCACCAAGAAGTCTGCTGCTGCTTAGTAGCGATTTTCTTTGATCTGCCGTTGTCTTCGGGTGCCAGATGGCGCACAGGTAGATCTTTCCTGTCGCCTGTCCTCACATGCTTCACATGTTTGGTAGACATGAAAATTCTGATGCTCTCTATCTCCGCCAATCGACCTATGGCGCACTGATGATAGCTAATAAGCGTGAAACAGCTGTCTGCGTACTGGTGGATTGACGGAGATATAGAGCAACCCTCGTACATCGGCTCTCGTGCAGCAGCATATAGAACCGCGCTCTTCTGGTGGCCAAGCGAACGCGCCGTGGCGTTCCACCAAGAAGTCTGCTGCTGCTTAGTAGCGATTTTCTTTGATCTGCCGTTGTCTTCGGGTGCCAGATGGCGCACAGGTAGATCTTTCCTGTCGCCTGTCCTCACATGCTTCACATGTTTGGTAGACATGAAAATTCTGATGCTCTCTATCTCCGCCAATCGACCTATGGCGCACTGATGATAGCTAATAAGCGTGAAACAGCTGTCTGCATACCGGTGGATTGACGGAGATATAGGGCTACCCTCGTACATCGGCTCTCATATGCAGCAGCATATAGAACCGCACTCTTTTGGTGGCCAAGCAAACGCGCCGTGGCGTTCCAACAAAAGGTCTGCTGCTGTTTAGCAGCGATTTTCTTTGGTTTGCCGTTACCTTCGGGTGCCAGATGGCGCACAGGCAGATCTTTTCTGTCGCCTGCTCTTAATAGGATGTTTTTTCCGTTTATCAGAGTATTGGAGTTATCTGTAGGTACATACAGTGTTCAGTCACTTAGTTGCAATTTGTAAAAATTTTATAGAGATTAATTTAACATCTATTCATGTTATACTTGACGTACCTTTAGCATAATTTTGAAATAAATTGAAACTATACCGTTTTGGATTAAATTTGGAGAGCGATGTATTATGAGGTACATCTCTGATGAAGTAATAAATGAATATAGTTTTAAAAACTAAAAAACACGCTTTTAAAGCTTATCGGACTAAAAAGTTATTTTTAAAGGAGGCTTGAAACAATAATGAACGGAAAGTACTAGTATAATTGTGAAAAAAGTGGCGGGAGCTCTATTTACAATAATATGGTACAAAGCGCCTACGTTTTTCACAATCATACTAGTATTTTTCGTTATATTATTATTGTTTTAAGCTTAATCCACAACTATTTTAAACTTTTTAGTCACCTGTTCTTTCAAAGCGAGTTTTTTTAGTTTCTTTGAACTATATTCATTTTTAATCATTTAGTAAACTTTATCACTAAAGCGTGCTTTTTTAATCCTTTTAGCCTTTATTTATTACTAATGAGGGTAATAAACATGACCAATATTGTTTTTGATCAACACTCAGCGCATAACCATTACCATTACTGCATAAACGATAATTAAAACTATAAGCTTTCCCGAATGAATTTCACAAAAATATCAACTATGACACGCCTTTTAAGCTATCGTCGCTACGCCTCTGTATTATATTAACAAACCTTAACCTATCTGCGCCATTGCTTAGTCAGCGGATTCGACCGCTGCGCTGGTCCGACGAAGTTGAGGCCGCCAAAATCGTCTTCGCGGCAAAATTAGAGCGTTCAATATTCGTTTCGACCTCTTAATCCAACGTCCAGTTACAAACGAGTAAAAAACAAAAAGGCATCATAGCCCACCAAATTTATCTTTGGTGTTTTAGAGATGGCACTCTACACATCATTGGCCACGAGAGCAGATAACCGCCTACACGCTGCAGAGCGTATGGCACCCAAAACAGGAGTTTTAAAGATAGTCCGCCATTTACTATTACAGCAGTTAAAGACGGAGGAGGAAGCAGGATTGAGAACAGTCTTAAATTTTAATTAATCGTAATTCTGTAGAGAAATAACCTGACCATCAATCTCTACAACCCAGCGGGTCAAAACCGTAGTTCAAAACTACTAGCTCGCCACATACACCTACGATATTGACTATTTTGGAACCTATGGCAATATTTTATTGTCGGAAATTTGTTGAAAAAGGCATATAAAAAATTAAGTTCAGTTCAGGTCAAGTTGATTGACTCATTACTTCCCACAGATTAAGGTGATACCAGTTTATTATTTTTCCATAGATTGAAGCTATAGTCTGAAATCCCCTTGCAACCAACACATCGCCCGCCCCCCACAAAAAAGTGTGTTATGCCACTAGGTCTTTATTTCGCAGCCTATTACGAATACAACAGTTTTTTTAGTCCCCCAACCGCCTCAGTTTCACAACCAGCAAAAAAAGTAGAATGAATGAATGAAAGAGGGAGAGAGGCTATCTGGTGGCTGGAACCACCATTGCATAGGCCTACCAACGGGCCGTTTTGCACCTCTCCTTACCCTAGTTCCCAAGTCCAGCCCTCATCGCAAAGGGTAGGATGGCCTTGGTTCCTGCTCATCTTATATCCTCAGGTTCAAGAACCCTTGAACCGAGTATAGTCTGCCTGTAATACCCAAGCGCTTCACAATGACAAATAATGTGTGCCGAGGATTATTTCTCCTCGCCACAGCGTGTACATGTCGGATCATTTACCACCCCCATCACGTACAAATGGCGTTTGAAGATATTATGGCCGAATAGCAGGCCGACAACTAACCTTAGTCGGCTTCTATCCAGCGAGAGACAGAACCGTCCCACCTTATCCAGAGGTCCTGAAATAAGTTCTCTAGCTTGACGGAGATGTCCGGAGATTCCTCCCCATCTTATAAGATGCTGATTTTGCAACCACACTTCTATTTTCCTTCTGATGGTACCTGCAGCCAGCCCCAAAGCCGGCTCAGGACTCAGGAAGTTATTCCTCGACCCTCGCTTTGCGAGCGCGTCCGCCATTTCATTACCACTAACTCCAGCATGACTCAGCACGCACATAAGTGACACCCGATGTCTCTCCGAAATGTCATCCAAGACATTTATACATTGCAGAACGAGCCTTGATGTAAACGTGCAAGCACTTAATGCTTTTAATGCTGCCTGGCTGTCAGAGCAGATGGTGATCCGCCTGCTTGGCCCCTGAATTTCGTAAATGCGAAAGAAAGAAGCTAAAATCGCATATATCTCTGCTTGAAATACCGTGGTGTTTCCCCAAGAGAGAGGGAGAGCTTTGTTTTTGGCCCATAGACCCCAGCGCCGGAGCCTTCGTTGGTAAGTGAGCCGTCAGTGTACCAGACTGGCCCTCTCCCCTCAAAAGGCCGCCTGCCGCTTAGGCCCCACTCTTCACTTGTAGGATACCTCACGGTGAATTTGCAGTCGAAGCTATATGTAGGAGGAATTATATCACTCCTCATATGTAGGATAGGGTCATCCCTTTGCAGTTCCCAGAGGATGGCATAGTGTCCCCTGCCAGGATTCACAAAGGACCAACTGCCTTGACTCCACAATTGGAACGCAGACACCCTTGCCTCCCCTTAAGCTACCAAGTCGAGTGGAGGGAGATTCAGCAGTGCTTCTAACGCGCTCAACGGAGTCGTGCGTACTGCACTTGTTATACTAACACAAGCCAAGGGTTGAATTTTATTTTAGCCTTGCTTTGATTGTCTCTATCCTCACACATGGCCACCACACCAGTGATCCATACAATAAGGACGGCCTAACCAAAAAGAACACCTACCCGGTGTAGGCGTTACCCCGTTACCGTAAAAGTAGAAAATGATCACGAACACCTAAAACGCCCAAAATCTAAGTTTGAGGAATATTTAAATGTTTTTGTCTTTTGTTAATTATACTCTTCTGCCGCCCATGCACCGATTTTCAAAATTATTAGCATACAGCACGACCCCACAGCATACCGCTACCTAAATTTCACCACAATTCATGCAACGGCTACTGAGATTGTGCTGTTAGAAAAACATCAACAGACAGACAGACCGACAGACAGACAGATCGACGCGCGACGGAAATGAGTGACGTAAATTTTCGTTATGTAGATATCCTAAAACAGCCAAAAAGCGTATTATTTCGAAATCAAAAATATTCGCGATCACAATACTCCCCTCACCTACCGGTGTGGGAAGTAAAAGAACAGTCAGAATGGAAAAGCACGCAAAAATTAATTCGAAACGAACATTTACGAATGGTCTTGGAGACGTACACTGTATTGCACTACGATTCATCGACGAATTTGAACTATAACTTCATCCTATAAAAAATATCAAAACTCATTTTTAGATCAGGTAAATTAACTATACAATATGCTTCAACAGGTACAAACCAGCTAAAACCGGCATCAAGTTTGGAAACGTATTATCAGCAACCTTGTTATACCCTAACATTTCAACCGATCCAATCTGCTTCAAATATTCAACAGTTTTCGGCATCTGTCTGTGGAGGTTCAGCCTAGATACTGCATCCAAGCCCATCACAAGCACGTTCAGATTTGGCGGTGAAGTTGGTTCTATCTTTCCCAGAGATTTTTTAACAGGTACGAATGAAAAGAAATCCTTGTATATCTCTTTGTCTAGATATCTGCAGGTTACTTTTATGAATTCGTCTTTGATGGAGGCAGATTCGTCGATCTGCTGACAGTCTTTGGTAAACTTGAACTGCCTATCTACCTTAAAATAAAAAAATTAGGTTTCACATTATGGTTGTTAGCTGGAGGCAGAAAAATACTGGATATCCCGCCATTTTTTAATGGCCTCCCAATAGAAACCACATATCCTTTTCGTGAAATTGTACTATATAGCAAAGGTTACGCTTAAACATTTTATCGCAATGTATCACAAATTTACAGACCAACTTTAGCTCCGAGACAACTGCCTAGCTATGGCAGCATGCCATACATAGAAGAATTGTCGGGATTTTTGTGAAAGATATATTATCAGAACCATTTTTAGAAGAAAGCAAACGCTAAAGGTGGGTATTCACTTGCAACAAAACACTCCGAATGAACCAAACTCGCCGCGCTCTCCAAACAATCTTCAACAAACATTTTTCGGGCGCGCTCTGAGCAACCTGCAACAAAACATTTTGCGCGGAGCGTTTCGCCTGTTTGGCGGTGTTCGCTGCTTTCCCACCAGTAATCAGTCCGTTATCGAAATGGATGCATCTGATATCACCACAACCGCTGGTGCTTTTTTATTTATAGGCATTAGAGGGTAATAAAAAAGAGAAAAAAAGAAAGCAACGAAAAATGTGGGCAAGACGCCTCTTTCTTGCGTCGTCAAAATATGGTCTTACTTAGTGATCTCGATTATATGCAAATGAAAAATTTGACAAGGATGGCTCCAGCGGATTTCGTTAATTCAATATGCTTAGTAGGTCCTAGAATAGCCAAGAAAGATACGGTATTTCGAAAGGCAATTCCTGTACAAGATCGTCTGGCTGTTACACGGAGCTTTTTAGCCACAGAGGATTCGTGCAGTAGTCTACAATATTTATTTTAAATTTCGAAACAACGAATTGGCGTTATAATTATTGAAACCTGCTACGCGCTTATACACTTTTTCTATTCTAAAACTCGATAGACTTTCCATTTTTTTTTCACATCTGATGCGGTGCACCCAATATTAGTAGCAATTGCCACCCAAGCACTATTACAATATGTCCCATTTGTCGAATCCCATAAAATAGGTTGCCTTTCAGACTCGTCAATTAGAAGCAAACTCTTTTCTCTGCTTCACTCCATAGCTAGGCATAAAAGTATCAACAAACACGACGAATGTCCAAAACAGCCGTATTGTCCGTATTCACCGAACACCGCCGAACGAATAGAATCTCTTTGTGCGAGTCCCGTTTACCGAGACAAATCTCCGAAAATGTTTTGCGTATTCTGTTCTGTTCGGCGCAACGTACACTGACTAGACGAACTTGATACAGCGCGCGCGGCGCGTTTGGTTCGTCCAAAGTGTTTTGTTGCCAGTGAATACCCACCTTAACGATGCTCCTACAATCCGGAATAGTTTCTCCGGAAGATGCGGGGAGCTAAAAAGGAACCGACGATGGGCATGATAAATAAACAGGTGCACGCTACATTAGAAAGAAATGGAAACAGTCATGTTAGCGCGTCGACCGAAATTTGTAAAATTGAAGAG
Organism: Callosobruchus maculatus; assembly: GCA_951848785.1. Taxonomy (NCBI): domain Eukaryota; kingdom Metazoa; phylum Arthropoda; class Insecta; order Coleoptera; family Chrysomelidae; genus Callosobruchus; species Callosobruchus maculatus. The sequence goes on along the minus strand of CATOUR010000120.1, from coordinate 264,770 downwards.
GAAGGCGTTTTGCAGATGTTTCTTATCCCAATTCCTGACGCTTCATTTTCCAATATTTTCACATGAAATTTTCACATGATGTTTAGAAGGAAATTGCCCAGAGTGATATCGAAGCACTTTTTCATTTTTACTTCTGGTCTTTTCTTAAAAAAATTACAAATTTGACGAAGAAAATAGGCAACTTCAAGCGATCATATTTCATGTTCAATCAATTTTTTCCAAAAAATGCTTCAATAGCCCCCTGTGTAATTTCCTTTTAAACTTCATTTAAAAATTTCATGCAAAAATATTGAAAACTAGAGCATCAGGACTGGGGTGAAATCACTTGAAAATGACCGTTTATGCTCTCCGTAGGAGCCGCCTTAAGATGAATTTTCGACACGCAAAACCAACAAATAAAACTATCAATTCTAAAAATTCGATACCTAAGGGCTGTACTCATAGTCCTCCCCCAACTGTGCATTAATTTGAGGGTTCCTTCTTCCAACGTCGGAACAAGCCTCAACTTTAACTCACAAAATTTAAACGTTCTTTTATTTTGTAAGGTTGTGTAACATACTGATGAAAGTTACCTGCAGGCTCGATTTCGGTTCTATCCTCCAGAAAGCCTTGTAGCAGCATTTCAGTTTGGTCAAATCTGCAACTTTGTAATATCTTATTGACTCAGGTATCATACTGACTGAGGTATGGTTTGCTTCAAAAAGTGGAGGCATGCCTTTGTTGCATACAACTTTTGGAGGAGGCTTAATAAATTTCTTAATAGATGGATCAAATGCGTCCATATCTGGAATACTACAGTATCGTGTGTTGACTGAAAGGTGATAATCAAATCAAAAACCTAGTGGTTATAGACATAGAAACGGAAATATAGTTTTTACTAAGCTTGTTCTATCTACTAATTCAAGGACTCAAGGGGTAAATAATCTTCCGTGGTATACATTTTGCTTAACTAACAATTCAATCTTAGTGGCATATTTATATTGCACAAAACAGCAGTGAATCAGGAGTCGGGGCGGGATCAAGTTTCTATGCTACATAGCGAGGATGATATATAGGTACAGGGTGTCTCAAAAAATAGTGTTAAGCGGATATTCAGAGGTGGAGCATACCTACAAGTAGAAGTACCTGAATCACCCCCATATAAATTATGCGATTTTTTGTAGTTTTCGAATTCTGATTTTTTCCGTATTTTCCTCTCAATTCTTGACTTACAATCAACTATGGGTCACAGATGCAGACATTCAGACACCTACTTGATTTTTTTCGTTCAATTAGGTGAATACTACGCCTTGTGAATGCAAAAACATTTCTTGTAAATTTGATAACAATGCATCATAAAAAATTATGTGATGTCCAAAGGTAGTTTCAATACCGAACATTTGAATTTCTTTACGAGTCAACTAAAAAAAGAAAAGACAAATCAAATGACACTCAAACCTTTTTTAAAAACTTGGTAATGTTATCTATGGCTTATTATGTGAACTAAATTAAGCTATCTTTAGGATATCAATTTAAATTTAAGCCCAATTCATTAGAAGTTAAAAAATGATATTTTTAAAGTGTTTAAAAAATAGACGCCGGTTTGGACGAAATTTCTTTGAGTAATAGTAATGTTGTTTTTGCCTGATGTACTAAGCTTCACGGAACTAAGCCTGATGACTTCCCAAGAAGTGTAGCGATTTTCCTTGAAATGCTTCGACGGCAAGCCGGAAATGAAATTTTTTTTGAAACAGTTTTTTGTATAGACGAGTACTATTTTGAACGATGTGTATTTCACATTTCAAAATCCATAACTACCACGCTTGGAGTATAGAAAATCCGCGTATGGTACGTGCGCCCAGTTTGCAAGAGTTGTTCAAAGTAAAGTTGTGGTCTGGGATATTAAATGGGAAATCGATTGGTCCGTTTGAACTAAAAAATCGATTAAACATCAGCACTATTTAGCGTTTTTGAGAGACGATCTAAACAGTTTGCAGCATCTTGATGGAAGATTTCTAGATCAGTGGACTTGTACGACTTAGGTTCATCGAAGAAAATCAGCAACACCTTACGAGAGATACAAGAGTCAATAAAAAACTAACAGACACGCGTTCGCACAACTAAAAGAAATCTTTTTTATACGCTGTAGGATCTGCATTGATCAAAATTGTCAACATTTTAAAACATTTTACGATACAAGGTAAGGAAAACCACTAAAACCAGTATTTAGTTTGACCTAGCGCACCCTTTTGAAACGCGCATACTTTTTCCCTATGATGATCCTCGTAAAACTAGTTTTGTAGTAGAAATCTTAGTCAGCAGATCAAAACCAATATTCGGATAAAGAGGAAGCGTATCTCCTTTATTTCACGCATCCTAAAAACAACATTCTAAATCCATTATGATTTGAATAATTTTTTAGTATGGTGCCATAGAAGTAGCTTTATTAAATTAGCAGCTTGCACTTACAATGACTTTCGAAAGTTTTTTTATAATAATTTATAATACTTCGGATTTTTACCAACTTCGCGATTCACGTCTGTTTTACAATGCAATGGCATCACATCCCACGGCAAATGCTTGAGCATTTGCAAGGCGTACTATTCACCTAATTGTGCAAAAAAATCAAGTAGATATCTCAATAATGTCTACCTCTGTGACCCATGATTTCTTGTAAGTAAGGATTGAGAACCAAATACGAAAAAAAAATACAAAAAATTGCATAGCATAGATGGTCGTGATTCAAATACTTCTAGATGTGCTTCATTTCTGGACTTCCGCTTCACATTATTCTTTGGGACACCCTGTATAAGAGAAAACTAAAGGAATCAGCCTGTATAGAGTTGAATCACGACTGCCTTCCTATTCATCAGTAGATAGTGACTTAACTTTCAGTACAGTTGTATTATAGATGGGATCGTGAAGCACGATCTATACAATTTTTAGCAGTATTTTCAAAAAGACCATATTGTAAATACAAACCCTCAGGTGTACATTAATTTCCAACAAAAGAGTTTATCAATTTTGTAGGTTTGTGTTTCATTTTCTTACCTCGGAACCCTTTGGGTAGACTATCAGGAGTTTTTTGGTATACTCTTTGATACACTTTTTGGTATACTTCGGTTTGCCCAAAATAGTCAACAAAATACATGAACACTAGGAGTATAATTACCATACACCAAATTGGTATCCACGGTATAGATTTAAATTTTCTGCTGAGCTTCCAACGACAGCTGATGAGCCCTTTGTCGCTGTTTAAGTAATGTCTGCTCATTTTGATAATCTGCTCCTAGGTTCCCCAAGTTTGATATTTCTGTGCAGACTGTATTAGCGGCGACTTTTTTGATAGTCAATTTACTATTCATGTCAAAAGCTGAAATAAGTAAGGTTGAAGTTGGCAAGGGATTATCTGACGTTTTGATGTCAAAATATGGATCTACTCGGAAGTGCTCATACATGTGCTCATACTATTTAGGATCTAGATACCTATGGGACCTTAGCTAACCCCATGATACTACGACACTGACAGATATGATCACTTGGCGGACAGATTTCGAACCGATCTGCGCATGACGTCACCGTGTGACAAAAGTGTACAAGCACATGGCGCCAAAGCATTGATTTTTGAAAGTTTTATTTCGTTACCTGTTATATCTGTCTTAGATATTTAAAATTCATACAAAATAAAAATAGCTCATGCACAGTATAATATACACAATATACATATTGCTCTGTATCTGAATAAAAAATTGGTGAAATAGTTATACAGAGAATTGATATTAATCGACGCCTGACCCGTTTGCAGTACTTCCAAGCGTTCTGAATTTCAGGTACAAAAATTTGAATCTATGTACTCAAAAAAAAATTTACATTGTGGAAAAAGAACAGAGCCAGAGCGGTCTGGACGTATTTTTCTGAAATCTCATATAAGAGGTTGATTGGAGTGCCTAGTGAAACCATCTTTTTGTGGCAAAATTTCTCGGGTAGGGGGTAGAATTTTTATATACTCCATTCAGGAGCCTTTGATTACCGTCCTTATTTCTTATATATAGATTATGATGTTGCGTCACCAGTTCTTCAAGCCAATTTGCATATGTATTTACTGTATAATTATCTTAATAAAAGGTAGACAAGAAATAAATAAAATGATTTTGTCATTAGAGGTTTTTAAAAATCATGAACAAGCATAATGCCATGTTTATGGCGAATGAATATTGACTTTTTTCTGCTAATGATTGGTGGAAAAATACATTACCAAATTTTCTTATTTTTTATTTATTCAAATATAATATGTCACAACCGCGTATATGTTAAACATAAAATAAAAACATATCACAATACAACAATACAATATCTTTCTGGGCATTGTATTTAGCTAGTACAGGTGAATTCTCGTATACTAAAGATTCCTAGTAATAACAGGTTTTTCCTCAATTTTTTTCAAAATGTTTTCACACGATGTATCTGTTTAATAATATGTTTGAATTTAAAAGTTTGATCCACTTGTAGTGATGGTTTCTGATGGCCTGGGTATAGGGCACATTATTTGTTGCGCTCTTGTTGTAGTTAGGTATTGACAATAAGAACTGAAAAAGGGGTGAATAAGAGCATATAGAACTAGCCTTTCTCTATATGAACTAAACATGAAATATCAAAATACGTTCTGCAACCTGTAAATCTCCAACCATCTTTTAGCGCATTTTTATTTTATGTAGCATTTTTTTTTATTCCAAATAGGAAAGGCGCTAGGAAAGCTGGATACACCGTCGCAGGACCCTGTATACTTATTACTTTATACTATTTTACAATGTTAGTGAATTTCAGTTTTCTAATATTCGAGGTCTCTCTAATTCCCCTATCAAGAATTCGTATTCTGAAATACATTTTGCATCTAGAAAACAAGCTCATCTTTGCTTCATCAGTCACATATACATTCTCTGATAATTTGTTTAAATTCGCAAGATAGTTTTTTTCAATTTTCAAAGCGTTTCCATTATAGTTGGAAAATATATGGCCGAGCTCATTACATTTTGCCAAAAACTCATCTGTATGTTTTTGTAGTCCACCTTTTGTTAAATGGTTGACCCAACTGAGGGAAGTATCTGTGCAATCTGGGGTATAACCCAGTTTCTCATTATTTTTCAACTTAAATGCAATGAAACCTGCCCAATTTTCCAAACCATCCCAAGTAGCGGTAGTGTGACGAATAGTTTTTACTTTTTTATTATTACATCCCACAACCACACAGTAAACCATTGTTCAAACATATGTTAAACTCCAGAATCGCAAATAATTAATGTTTTATCAAACTTTACTACGGTAAACGAGTAAACTCAAGAAAATAAACTGAAAATGTTCGGCTATAACCTGTAACTAAACGAATAAACAAACCCCGTTTGTCACACGCTGACGTCACAGGTGGAAGCGAGACGGAAGACATCATGCGCGTGAGCATACCTTCTAAAGTCGTAGTATCATGAGCTAACCCTGAGTACCAGACAGTGTTGCCAGAGCTAGTACAATTGTACTAATCTAGTACATTTTCAAAAGTTTTATACAAAAGTACATTTGTTTAATTTCTAGTACATTTTAGAGCGTTACAAACAGAACAGACTTAAAAGGAAAATCTGCCGGAAAAATCATTAAACAGACTTCCAATAAAAAAAACATTTAAGATTCAAAATGATTAATCGGCATATCCTATGATTTTCACTCGATGGTTTTCAGCCCACCTCCAAGCCGACGCGACGTTTACGCCCGCTCCATCTATAGTAGAAGCATTAAACAACTAGCAAGAGTAAGTCAGTTTCGCAAGCAGGGGTGTGAAGGTTATATTTGACCAAAACGAATGTGTTACTTTTCAAGCATCCAATATGGCCACTTCGGGTGCGAACAATTGGCGTATAGTATTTTCGAATTTTGGTTTTGCCAGCATTTCGCGTTTTCTTTCTCAAAATAAAATCTAGTACGCAAGACAGCTAATCTAGTACATTTTGAAACAGTGTTCTAGTACAATTTCTAGAAAAGCTCTGGCAACACTGGTACCAGACGGCAGATGGTATGAGGATGGTTAGGTTAGGAGAAGTCTGTTTGTGCAGGCTTTGAACACGTTAGCATCCACACGGTAGAAAAAGAAAACAGGGTGGTCCAATAAGCGTGCGGTGCTCTCTAGCGGCCATACCGTTTAAATTAGACGAAAATGTTTTAAATAAAAAACCTTTCTTTTCAAATACTCTACATTCAAAGATGGCGGACTTCCGGATATACCGGAACACCCTATATGTTATTACATTTTTCAATTCGATTTTTAAGTCCAGTTTGTTAACCATTGTTTATGTCTATGAAGCCTATTTTCGGAGTTATTTAGCAATTTTTACAAAATTTGACGTTTGTAATACTTTACAGGAAAAGTTAATATCTCGGAAATTAAACGCGATAGAAATATGCCGTATTCGGTTTTGAATAGCAAGAACGTACTTGTGTCTCAGTAAGATGATTGTTTCAAAGGAACATTAAATCAATAGACTAGCTATTTTCAAATTTGAAAAGCTAAAAACGTTGAAAACTTTTTTTTCAAATGGGAATCGGTCAATGCGAAATTAAATTCTCTTTCACTTTTAATCAGGCACATGTAGTTCTATCTTTGATGGTTTGCAAGATATTTACAGTTTCGTAATTATTGCGTAGGAATTGTAAAAATTGTAGGTGGCGTGGCTCTTAGACGAAACAGTTGGCAGGAAACCTTTCATCCAAAGTGTTTCGACCTCTAATACTACAATGTGCTTTCACGCCATCTAACTGTAACCACATTATTCTTAAAAACTCCAGTGGTGAATTTTCCAACAGACTTTCCAGATTTTCATTTAGAAAATTTTGGAAAACATTAGTTTATTATGCGGTTTTCAATAATACCACCCCAAATGCTTAGAATCCATGCTGGTTGTCAACAAACCTCTCAAAATTTGGATTTACGTCGGCGTAAAATATGAGAGAAGGAAACATGTAGTAGTAACACATGAAGATAATGAGTTTGACATTCTCGCAATTGCAGTTGAGGATCCGCATAGCAGTGCTACAGCAGAAATTAGTCGCTATTTGGGCATTGGTCAAACATCTGTAAACATGATCTTAACGGAGTACATATAACAACCCTATCACGTGCAGCTAAATCAAGCAATTGAAAGACAAGACTTGGAAAACTGAATGAATTTCTGTAACTGGGGTCGTGCTCGAATCCAAGAAGATGCACTGCTTTTCAACAGTGTATTGTTTACGAATGACGCTACATTTCACTTTCTTTCTTATGAAATGGTAGGCATAAACTATGGTCAACAAACTGGATCTAAAAATTGATGCTGAATTCAAAAACGTAATAATATACAGGGTGTTCTACTTAAGATAAGGAAGTCGATGTCAACTTCCGGTATATGCGGAAGTCCGCCATCTTTAAAATTATCTTCTAAAAGTAGAGAATTTGAAAAGAAACTTTTTTATTTAAAACATTTTCGTCTAATTTGAACGGTATGGCCGCTAGAGAACATCGCGCGCTTATTGGACCGCCCTGTATATACAGGATTACCGCCTTGATCTGAGATGGAGTCCACACTCATCTAACCAGATTGGTAAACGCCACGGAAGGGAAGCAGATTTTGTTGGATAACAGGTAAAAGGTTGAAAGGTCCTCAACCGCACGTCGCGCGTCGGTGCAAAGGCTGCTGGAGATGGCGCGTCAATCAGAAATCACCTATTAGTTGATTGCTATTATCTGGACTATGTCTATTATGGAAAGAGTAGCAGTTTATCAGATATGTATGCATGACTCGAGCTCTTGTTTAGTCTGTACACATCATTTGATTTTTCAACTTTATTTTTGTATTTGTATTACCTTGTACACACCTTATACAAATAAAGTCAATACTAAGGTAATACCTTGTATGTGATATTGGCTAAATCAGCATAGACATTACATAGATAATTACATTATCCAAAATGGACGGTGGGTTTGGGTGTGCGATTGTCCATAATGACACCTGTTATACATGGACAGTATCAATACCTTCTATCGTATTCACTGCAGAATTATATGCAATTTGGCACGCACTCCAATATATGGATATCCAGCGTATGAACAATGTCATTGTGTGTACTGACTCGCTAAGTTCAGTTGAGGCCCTAAACAACTATACCCGAAAGATCCTCTTGTACAAAGGATTTAGGCAAAAATTGGACACTTGTGGTCACAAAGCCTAGAATGTACCTTTGTGTGGGTTCCTAGTCACACTGGTATTACCGGTAACGAACTAGCTGACAATGCTGCAAAACTAGCTACGGCGCAACAACTCGACGAAGATATCCTAGTCATGTAGCTAATTTTGCGACTAATTACCTACTTTGAACCTTTTTTTTTCTTCAAGGGGCGCTTGGCGAAGGATGCTGGCATTTTTTGCTTCAAATGCATCCAACAGTGTCGCGTGCCACTCCAACTAAAACCCTTTGCTCTTCTTTGAACCTCCCAGCACTAGCATCTGCTTGCGCATTACTTCGGTACAGGAAGGTCCTACAGTGTATATTTAGATGAGAAATGAGAAAATATTTCCCTTCTACAAGTTAACAAAAAAAAATCCGTCGGTTCTTCATTGGTGCTCTTTTATTATTAAGTTTGACCCATTCTTTCAGTAAAGATAGGTTGTGGGTACCATAACGTTGTTCAATTAGCTGATAGAACCCCATCTGTATCCTAATACGAAGGAAGCTTAAGGCCAAAAAACTTAATTTAGATGGGAAAATCTTGGGGTTGTGGCTAAAATTTTGAAAAAAGAGACTGGGTCACAGCATAGAGGAGACTCTGGTGCTAACAAATAAGCTTTCGGCAATGCTTATTGCCATCTTCAGGGCTTTAACGTTGAGGTTTGCCAATTTAAAAACAGCAATTGCATTGAGTGCAAACGACCTCTCAATGCAGCTATAATAATCGTCACAATTTTTTTCAAATTTTTTTTAAAACTATGCTAAAATGGCGCCTTCCACTAGATGACAAAATCTTGGGGTTGTGGACAAAATTTTGAAAAAGAGACTGATGGGTCACAGCATAGAGAAGACTCTGGTGCTAACAGCCAAGCTTTCGGCAATGCTTATTGTCATCTTCAGGGCTTTAACGTTGAGGTTTGCCAAATTTAAAAACAGCAATTGCATGAGTGCAAACGACCTCTTAATGCAACTATAATAATCGTCACAATTTTTCCAAATTTTTTTTAAAAACTATGCTATCATGGCATCTTCCACTAACAGGTCAGGAAACAAACAACATATAATTGTAAATTACAAACACACAGAAACGGCCTTTACATGTTGAAATTTTAAACCCGAAGGTATTATGAAATCCGTGGTTTGAAAACACACATTTTATGATCTAGATTTTCTTAAATAAAGACCTTCTTGGTCTAACAGGTGATAAAATGGCTACTTTGTGAAAAAAATGTATGTGCTATAGGCAGTCTCTACTGCTACTCCAGCTCTAGCCTGATCGAGATTCCTATTCCTTGGTCTCTATGATATTTCGGATGGTGATGTATGTCTGATTCCAAGACTCAACCTACTTTGAGCCTAAATTCTTATAAGATGCAGCATTTTCGTAATCGCTGGGTATTGTAGTGGCAAACCATAGTGGCAGGAAGTACGGTAAGGCAGAAGAAACAGATAAGATATCTTCGACTGTCTTGCCTTGAGTGAAAGCAGGAACTCCTATCTGAAAGTAGGTCAGGTGGGAAGACCAAAGAGCATAGTCCAATGCATCTCAAAGTTCGCAAAGGACTTAGGATGGGACTCTGTTTGATTCCCTTTACTGGGGGTGCACAGTAAGCCTTAAGTCTGAGCAGCAACTATTAGGAAACACCGTCCCAACCAAAAAATAACAAACTTTTGATATAACATAAATTCATTCGGCTGGAAGGACAAGGTGTAGCTTTTAGAATCTGAGCTTAGTTAAATTTTTGAGAAAAATGGATGTAACTGATCTTGAAGCTAAGCAACTAGTATATCCTCTTAGTTTTAGATGAAAACTTTTATCGTGTAAAGAAAATGTCGTACTGTATACAATACGCGGCTAGGCCACACAATCACACCGTGCTAATAAGAGTGTCCACGGCGCCCACGAGAAAGCGACAAAATCGCTTTTTACAGACGAATTAGCTTAACAAGATAATAAAAGAATGCAAAATTGTTATAATGTACAAGACTATGTCCAGTCTTGAAGCGTCTTTGAACAACTCTTTGTATCTCGTTACTGATGTGATATGTGCTCTTACCAATACTCAGATAATAATGATACACAGTGAGTACTGATAAAATTATATTTTTTAATGTTGGGAACATCAGCTGTTGCTTGTGTAAGTCACCGATTAGTCTTTGGCAGAATGAGTTAGAGGAGAGTGAATTAAATAAAGAATTTAAATTTATTCTTTATAAAAGCTCATTAAAAACTAAACTTTAAGAAGTCTGTGTTTCGTGTAATTACAAGTTGTTTTTTAGTTGTGTTGTTGATCCGACTAGCAATAGTTTAGTCGTTTTGACTAGTTTGAGTTATTCACAGAAACTTATGATGTCAAATACAACTTACTTTTCATACAGTTTTGATTCTGTTATGTAAAACGGATGTTAGATAGACAGTCGAAAGTCGTGAGGATATAATGACCCCTTGACTGAATGAGCAGAACGAGATTGAAAATGGATAAAAACTAGATTGCTTTATGGTTCGGGAGGTGGCGTCACTGGACCATTATACTGGGCCTGGATTTTTTACTGCAGCCTTTTGTGATGTTGATGAGAAAAAATGTTTATGTTACCTGATCAAAAAAAAAACACATTTTTTTCGGGAAATTTTACTGAAGTTGAAAATTTGCAGATAGTTAGTTGATAAAATTTTCATCTTGGAAGAATATGTTAGCTGCAAATTTTCTGTGACTGTGCGCGCGTGATCAAGCAGCTATCAGGTTTAATCACACCCGCCTATCAATTAATAATTATTTTTATAGTTCTCTTGGTTGGTTGGTTGGTCATGTTAATGAATTTCAGCCTCAATAAAATAGTCCGATTATTCCACTTTCCCATACGTGATCATGTGCACAGCTAACATGTTAAGTCACACAGATTTTTAAGCTATACCACTACATTAACTCTATATCGTTCGCATCTTCCTGTTAACTCAGTTACTTTTCCATCTGAATAAGCTTTTATTTATTTTTCATGACCTGCTGGGTTGTAACAGGTAGAAAAATATGAAAACACTGATGTCACTAAAATTTTTAAATAAAATGGAAACTACAACATTAATATCAAGAATCACATCGTTAGAATGGCTATCAAATCTTACATTTATAAACATACATAAAAAATTAGGCATTCTCATTTACAAAAATCAAATTACCTGTGATTGAAGTTTGCTTAATTGATCTGCCGATTTCACCAAGTAACGTCTACTTATATTATAAGTGGTGATTTGCGCTGAACGGTTCAATTCAAGTATCATGTGTGATATCTACATTAAGTCACACTATGATCGACCAAGGAATCCAAATATTCAATAATATATAGAGAATTCTATTTGAAAAATGTAACTTTGATAAGTCACACATTTATTTGATAACCTATATAATGGTAAATTTTTTTGTAGCATAGACTTTATTGCCCTCCACATTTTTTATCTGAGACATTTTTTCCTGCCTCAAATAGGGAAGCAGCTATCGTCCACCCACACCCTTTATATCCTCATGCATGTAGCTAACATTTTGCAGTACACATATTCTTTCGTGAAAATGAAAATGAAAATTCCGTCAACTAACTGTCTGCGAATTTTCATCTTCAATAAGGTACCTCAACAATTTTTTGCGAGTTACGTAGACTCTCAAAGTCTTAAGTTGCGTCAGCTAACTTACACTTTGGTCATCCTTATATGGAAAGCTAGTCGACAAGGAACTGTAAATTCTCAGTACAACCGTCCGTGAACATTTGACGCTACCTCCTCGACTATTACGTACAGCTGAAACTGAACCATTTGAAGCACAGGACTAATTAGCTCCATAAAAGACATGAAGCCGTATTGACTCGTGGGCTGAACCTTCAACTTTTTTTTTGTTTTACTTCCCACACCGATAGGTGAGGGGAGTATTGTGATCGCGAAAATTTTCGATTTTGAGATGATACACTTTTTGGGCGTTTTATGATGTCTACATAACGAAAATCCACGTCACTCATTTCCGTCGATCTGTCTGTTGTCTGTCTGTCTGTTGGCGTTTTTCTAACGTCGTAATCTCAGTAACCGCTGCATGGATTGTGATGAAATTTGAGGAGCGATATGCTGTGGAGTCGTAGTAGGTAATGCTCCTATAACTTCGTTGTACAGGGGGCGGAGTAATTAGCAAAAAACAAAAAATTTCAAATATCCCTCGAACTTCGTTTTTAGGCATTTTAGGGGTTCCTGATCATTTTCTACTTTTCTTTGGGTGGGGGTAAATTTGGGGTGGTTGGGGGGTGGGGGGTTGTAAAACTGAAAAATTTGTTGTATTCATAATCAGCTGTCCACTGACCTGTGAATGAAAAACCTAGTGGCATAATACACTTTTTTAGGCCCATCCGGAGATTGCCTTGCTTATTATACAAACCAAGGGACTTAGAATTTGTGATGTATACATACGAGAATTGCTTTAGACAGTTCTATATTACGTGACGCGAAAATAGTTGAATTGATTTTAATGAAATTTTGACGCAGTATTACTACCGAGGCGAGGATGGAAAACGCGTATGTTTTGGAAAAATAATGTCAGTGGCGGCGCAACAATGATAAAAAAAATAAAAATATAAAAACAGCTCAAACTTTGTTTTTAGGCGTTTTAGGGGTTCCTGATCATTGTCTACTATTTTTGGGTGAGGGTGAAATTGGGGCAGTTTGGGGGGGGGTGGGGAGTTGTAAAACTTAAAAAATTATTGAATTGATTTTAATGAATTTTGAGACATAATTTAGTTCCGCGGCGAGAATGGAAAAATCGTACCAGTGGCGGCGCATCAATAACAAAAAAACTAAAAATACAAAAACAGCTCAAACTTCGTTTTTACACGGTTTGGAGGCTCTTGATCGTTTCGCATCGTCCAGCTGAAGCATGCAGAAAAAAAACTGTGGCGTCCTAGATTCTACGGAGGGAGACGCAAGAAATTATTTACGAGAGTTTTTGCGTTAGATGTTTTTTTTGCGGGCGGGTGGGCAATGATTTGCTGGCAAGGGAATTTCAGACTATAGCTTCATGCAATGGGAAAATAATAAAATGGTATCATTATTATGTGTGGGAAGTACTGAGTCAATCAACTTGACTCCATTTTTTTTTGTTTGCGGCATTGACTTCTATGGTCATTAGCCGTGAACCTTCAACTTATTTGAATATTGATACCTTTGCAATACCTAGAGTGATAAGAAATACTGGGAAAAGCCAGTTGATGCGATTGTCTGGACAAGTGTTTGATAAGTTACATATCATCTCTCATATAATAATAATAATATAGACTTTATTGAACCATACAGAGATACACTCCAAATGGCGGAGTTCACTACAATAGTGCTCTTCCAGTCAATCATATAGCACATACTATACTTGAATTTTGTTAACACAATTCCCTGTGGCTTCTGATGGTCCATTCAGTGTCATACTCGCACTCTGGTATTATCCGCTAATCTTCATCTGTTCCACTGTTATTCACTTCCAGGAATGTGCACTGGAAGCCACGAAGTCCACAGCCCTCCATTTACTTAATTTTTAAGATAATTTTCGCGCAGCGAATTTTGACGCTCTCATAATTTTGACATGACAGTTATATCATATCCTTTTTAAATTATCATCTATATCATCAGTTATATCATATAAAACTACAACATAATTTTCTAGTAAAGTTTATAGTAATCTCAATATCAAAAATTTACTCTTTAGTCAAATAAATTGTTACTTTATTATCAGGCAGAGCTGAAAAGCTAATATTTTTTCTACTTGCAATTTATGTCAGGGAACAACCGAACACGTTTACGAGATTACATTAGTGCTGGGGTTAACTTTTTTCTAAATTTATTCGTTTCTTTCAAACATCTGTCACATATCGAGTACCATGAAACATGTGCTTGTGCTTAAGCACAAACCATAAAAATTAACCACTGTTCCCATCTAGAAACAACAGACAAAGCAAGCATTATTATGCGTGCTTCATGGTATGCACATCAAATAATTTGATCACTGCGAAGGTCATGGGCAGAACTAGATCGACTACGAAAATCAGATCATTTCCACTCATATCATGCAACGTGATATACCATTGTTGTGTAATTATATCTTAATAAGTGCCATACTAGGAATACAATATTAGATATCTAGTGTAAATATTGGATGGCTCTCGAAGAAAGTCTACCTCAGATTGGACCAGTTGTGTAGTTTACTTATAAATGTGATGTTCTTCAGCCAAGGTGAGAAACAAAGTGAAAATGAGCATCTGATTTTGCACCTAATTCTTCGTGTATCTCCTAAATGCGGATGGGGCAGTCCGCGAATATACAAGGTGTGAGAAATTTCATATTAAAAGTATTAAAATGTTTAATAGTGTTTCAAAATATTATTCTTAAAACATGTCTTCGAAATGTTTATTAAAATATTTATTTAATTTACTTGTCTCAATATTTTGGAAATAGAAGTTCGTGAGACAGAAAACATATAATTATTATCAATCAAGCTTTTAACTCAAAGAATACATGCAATTCTAATGTTCTCATACATACCACATGATGAAACAACCGCTGTATGTAACTGTCTAAAAATTTGATAGATCTCCATCACACTGAAAGTTGAACATTTTCTGTCTGTTGCATCGTAAACATATTGTTTAAATGGGGGAAATTTTGTTTGAAAATTGATCATACTCGACATAGTATTTGTATAATAGGAATGCAACTGTGCTGAATTTAAACACAAGCTTTGTCAATTTAAAAAAACATATTTTTCCAAATCATCATAAACTGTCAAGAAATACAAATAACAACCTATTGTTACAGTTTAAATCAGTAAATAGTTAATGACTAACATGTACGCAAAATATATGTATACCGTTTAAAAAATTATATCTGGCAAGATAAGCGACACTTACGTATATGTTTTATATATTAGAATGTTGTTATCTTCAGATAATTTTACATTGCATACATACAACATACGCTTTACGTACTTTTTTCGATTAGGAAGAAGCAAACAAGAAGGGACTAAATGTGCCAAAAAACCATATTATTTTGTATCAGCAATTGTTTGTTATACATATATAATTGAGGGGTGTGGCTAGTCCAACAAACGCTTTAATTTTTTTCTCTAACATACAGTAGATACAAACAGTACCCAATCCCGATACTGGACCGTCATTGAGGTGGGGAATAAAATCTACTGTTGCCGGTTGTAGCTATAATTTTTATGAAGTAGATAAATAGGATATTAAGTGAATACACATTTTTTGCCGTTTCTTTTGTATGTCGAATAAAACAAGTCATAAAAGATGGAAATATGATAGAATTATTAATAGTTATGGCAACGTCCTTACTTCTTCCATCGAATTCTTCTCTCTTGTCAATTTATGTTGTAGCTCTCACTATTGCTGCTACTACTACTTCTGCACATGGTACATAAACACTGTTTTTATTTCCCGTTATAATGGTTATATTACTTTGTAAATACTGAGGATAGTGGTAACATTTTCATGAAGAACCGAAGCTTTATGAAGTCAAGGGACAGAGAGTTACAACCAAAAAAGGTTACAACATAATTTTAGCTTATAGACGGATTTAGGTGTATATTAGTATAATAATAAAGTTCTTATTCGAGATATATATTACTGTCAGCCAAAATAACTATAATAATATCCAACTAAAAAGTTGTCGATTTGAAGTAAAATTATTTAACGTTCTTAATATCTAAATCGATTAAGTTTAATAACTTACTCAACCAATTCAAACTACTAACAGTTAATTATGATAAGACCTAATGACACCATGATTTAAATTTTAATAGTTTCATTAAATTTTCTTTTCAGAAACATGAAATCATCAGTTATTTCTGATAGATCCATATGCCGTAATAACGAAAACAATGGTCCTTGTGAGCTGCTGAAGTCTGACATGTATGCAGAACAGGGCTACCCACTAATAAGTAGACCAAATGCAGCACGTTTGCGCAAAGGGTAAGGGCTATTTCCTCCCATACTGCTGTTAAATGTTTTTAATTCCATGAGAAGTTGTAACTTACAGTACAGCGACTTTCAAATGCTCACTCTAGATGAAATGTATGATTTGTTTTTAAGCATTACTCTTGATGCTATGTGTACAGAAACCCTGACGTTTCGAACAGAATTAATAGCTTAAGACCATTGCAAACACTCCTTCATAGAATAAAAATACTTACTAGCAATATAGGAAAAAATTAATGATGTAAAAATGAATGCTAATGCTAGGTTTCTACAAAACTCGACTAACATATCCAAATCGTCATGGCAAATTATAAATTGTAACAGAAAGAGTAATATAATAAAAAACATGCAACACAATTGAATTCTGAGGATAATATATTCTTTGCGAATGTTGCCAAAGATCTCACAACCAACACCTTATTATCTCAAAACACTAATTCTTAACTTTCCCGAGTAAGTCAACTCCTCAAAAGAAAAAGAAAATGCTATGTTATATTATTATTTTTCCGAGTAACCCCCACCAGCCCCCACCATTAAATCATAGATTTGCTCCAAAAGTGGACCAGAAGATAGAACAAGTATGACAATAAAGTTTGAAATTATTTGGATCATCTTTGTGACTGTTACTGTCATTTTAAAGTTCGAAAATTTGCTACTTTTTATGGCGTGTGTGGTAGCTTTTTCGACATAAGAAAACATGCTCTCTATTGTGTTAACATTAGAATTTCACGTTGTGGCATTACTTTTTGAGTTACCCCCACCTCCACCCCTTTTTACTTCCCACACCGATAGGCTGTAAAACTGAAAAATTTGTTTTATCCATAATAGGCTGCCCATTGACCTGTGAATGAAAAAGCTAGCGACATAATACCCAATTATTGAATTGATTTTATGAAACTTTGACATAGTATTACTACCGCGGCGAGGATGAAGAACCTGCATCTTTTGGAAAAATCGTGTCAGTGGCGGCGCAGCAATAATAAAAAAACTAAAAATATTAAAGAGCTCTAATTTCGTTTGTAGACGGCTTGAAGGCTACTGATCGTTTAGCATCGTCCAGTTGAAACAAGCAGAAAAAAACTGTGGCGTCTTACCTTCTAAGGAGGGAGACGCAAGAAACTATTTACGAGAGTTTTTGTGATGGATGCTTTTTTGCGGGCAGGTGGGCGATAATTTGGTTGCAAGGGGATTTCAGACTTTAGCTTTATGCAATGGGAAAATAATAAAATAGTATCATCATTAGGTGTGGGAAGTACTGAGTCAGTCAACTTGACTCCATTTTTCATCATCGCAGCGGGACCATTTTTGGTTAGATTTTTGTTTCTAATGATTTCGTTCTCCAACAATTACCCAAAAACGCCTCAAGCGATTACTCACAAATTTGGCCAACTTGGATTAGTAAAGGTCCTTTCCAGTTGAAAAGGTTTTGGTGTCAATCGGGCACTGGAGGGTGGAAAAAGGTTAAATGTGCATAGAAAGATGTAATACAACATACAAATTTGATAGCACCAGTTGAAAACTTATGTCTAAAACGATATAAATCACATATTAATTTTTCTGAAATTAAGGGTGAAAAAAAATAAATAAATTGAAATACTCAAATGTATGAACCACTTGAGTCGCGGAAGTTCCTAGAACGAAGTCTACCTTGTTCAACGTAGACATTTTTCTCAAGAAAAATTGTTAGTGAACACAGCAGATCTATCTTTCTCATTTTACGAGATTACTAAAAAAAGTCAGAGCAGCAATGCATAAATTAAAAAATAAATCATGCAGGTTCACTGCTGGCTCCACTATTACTCTTAATTTATATAAACGACATAAAAGCTGCTGTATCAGATTTAGTTTACTTGCAGATGGCACAGCTTTATTAAATGTAAATATAAATTTTGACTGCTCAAGTTAAAAGGCAAACGAAAGCCTATAAAATTTAGAAAAATAGTTCAATACAGATAATTTAGAGCTGATCTCAGAGACAACTAAACAGATGAATAACATTTGCTCTGAGACAAAAGTGTCACCTCTAAAATACTCCTGAAGTTAAATTTCTAGGAATTTATCTAGGGTTCGTATTCATCGTCGTTTCTCAAGTATCACTTAAGTATTACTCAAGGGATATTTGAGGGCTACTTCTGGGTTACTCATGGGACCATCAAGTGTGGCTTTGGTGGCTTTCCTTGTGTATCTGTTTCCCAGAAACATCAACCAAACGGCGGGGTTAATTCAGCGATGTCATATTTCAAATATGAGTCAATCTATTATGCCTATGCCCATGCATTTTGATGTTTTGTCATGTCGACATTTCATTACTTGAGTATCATTCAAGGGAGCCTTACGTAAGGTTTCGAAACACAAAGCCTAACTTAAGTGACCCTCAAGTATTGAGGGACCCTTAAGTATCGACTATGAATACGGCCCTAGATCCTACTGTATATTTCCAAAACCATGTCGATCATATTGTAAGCGAGCAAATACCTTAGATCCCTTTTATCAACTGCTATGCAATAATGCTAAATACTTTATACAATGCTTGAGGGTAATGTGTGGAATGAATCTCCGAGAGGACGTAAAGCACAAACATATTGAATTAAAAATAATGACAGTGCCATAAAAATTTATCTATGAGTGTCTAATTTATGTGTATAATCATAATATTAATTTTTATCTCAACTGCTTCTCTCATGAATAGACTAGAATAGAATGACTAGGTTATGAAATAAGACTGGAATTTCTGAAGTTGCAAACATCACGTTTCCAGACAAATTAACTGTTGTATTAAATAGGTAGGTATTCCAACAAACTACCAAGTAATATTAAAGAAGCACCATTCTACAAATTTAAGAACCATAAAATATTTTTTTTAATAGAAAACGAATATTACAGTATTCAGAATTATGGAATAGAATAATAAAATGAAAATACATCAAGTGCTGTACAAGATGACTGTGTATCATGTTTTTGTTATACAGGTTGTCCGGATATTCGACCGACAACGCTTGACACGTAATATACCTTACATTCTTATGAACATTCACATAGAAACATGAAGCCTTAAAATGCTTAATTTTCAAGATATAGGGTGTCAAATTTTTACTTTTGTTTTCCTTTTTTCTCAATTATTTCGCAATAAAATGGCACAACGATCTAAAATTACGTATTCGGAGGTTTTTTTAATGTAATATTAGAAAAATTGTTTCAGCAATATGTTTTACTTAAAAAGGTATACTGCGATTAAGTTTATTGAAATTTCCCGGACACCCCAATTAGTTGTAAAATGTGGCCGGAAGTATTACATATTTCAAACATATCTAATTTTAAGACAGATGGTGTTTAAGTTTAAGAATACTTCGTTAATGGTATTTAAAAGTATGAATTCTATATTCATTGGTGCGGTAATACCGATAATTCAGTCCCTTGGGAACTTCTAATGAAGGTTATCTCGAAAACAGTTACCTCTAGGGACTTAAACAAGATATACCCTTTTCACGTAGAACATATGGAGGAAACGATTTTTTTGACTCTCACATTGATGCACCAAAGCAGAAACAAGTTTTGATCATTTAAATGAGTTCAATGTGCCGTAGGTGGCGCCCTCTATTCATGTTAGCAAAACCGTAGTTGAATCTGGATTTCTCTGTTTGATAGTGGTTTTTAAACTTGATGTGTAGCTTTTTTTCTGTACAAAAACTTATGACGTATGTAAGAATTTATATTTGTGAACATGAAAAAAATGAGTTTGAATGAGAGTCTCAATAATGCAACTTGATACTTTATTTGTGACCGTTCGTTATAGAGATTGGAGGAACGGTGTGTCATTCTGCTCCAAAGCTTAATGATTTATTAGGCAACCCAAACCAAATAGATGTGGAATATATAACATCAGCTGTAGGAATTGTAATAAATGCTACATAGAACAAACTAGGAGATCAATTAGGACTAGGTTCAACGAAAATGTCGCAAATTTACAATATGGTAGAATAGATAGGTTTGGTGTAGCAGAACACGTGTTCGAAAGTGAATATAAGGTAGATTTAAGTGATTCAGAATTAGCCGTCCTGCATATGCGTCTTTAAAAACCAGACGCATATGAAGGCCTGGAAATAACAAAGCGGTCAAGTAACGTGATGATTCGTGGTAAAGGGGCGTTATCAATGGGCCCTTTAAATACTTTGGTTTCCGAGAGGCTACGGGTTTATCTCACATGTCCCTCCGACATGTAATAGAGCTAGATCATGTTCCGGTTGGTTTCACACGTTGGGTATGAATAGCGATAGTTAAAGAGTTAGTATTCAGTCTAAATATTTCCCTCAAGATTCTAACATAGAAAAACACATTAAAATCACATTAAATTGAAAGGCGTTAGACTTGCTGCCTTTTTAAATACTTTGTATAATTATGATTCAAATTCGTAAAATAAGATAAGAAAAATATCTGAGTATTGTTGTTCGGTATCTTAGCACCTCTGCCTCAACCATCTGCAGAAGTGTAAAGCGGCCTACTGACGTTGATGCATGCCGCGATTCCTGATTCGACTCAATGTTTCATGAAACTTGCATCAGTTCCTACTCAAATCGGAACCTGTTGCGATGCCTGAATCGACTTGATATTTTATGCACGTTTCATGCAACACAAGAATAGTGGGGTGGAGGTATTTCTTTGCATCGACGCAATACTATACACGTTGAAACCTGCATCACTGATTCACTGCATAAGCGTCACCGACTCGGTGTCGTGGCTCTCCGACCAAAATGGGATTCCAGACTCTGCATCGCTGCAAGCCGCAACTGATGCGAAATATGTAATTCAGTACTACATACCTGCATCAAGTTTCAAAATATGTCTACCATTATAGAACAGAAGTACAAAGCAGGATGTGAAAAAAGGCTACCAGAAAGTCGTAGCAGGTATAAACATTTTTAAATACGTACATTTTTGCACCTACTTCTGGAGTCAAGGGCAATTATGTTTAAGCATCCCTAAGCATATAACTATAATCCACCTATACGGATTGCTGTAGCCAAGAAATTGTATTTAATCAAAAAATTAATAAATTTAAGAAGTTTGAAATAATCAGACAAGCAGAAATAAATTAAAACAAAAACACTTTCTTAAAAAAAGCTTTTATTAAAAGGTTCTAAAAAAAGAAAATAAAATGTTCCTTTAGATTGTTAACTATCAACTTATAGCCTCATTATACAGAATTTATATGATCATAAAAGCTTTTCGCGAGGTTTACGTAAGTACCTATAAGTATCTAATTAAACTGAAATATCAACACAATAAAGTTAGCACACCAAGTTAGTCAATTGAATAGGCACTAGTTTTATAAATTATAAATCAGTTTTTTTGTTTTAATTTACTGTTTACTTTTTAGTTATTAACTTGCATTTATATCAAACAAAATTTTTATTTATTTTCGGCAAGCCCTTTTATTTGATACCCATATTGCAGAAGTGCATTAAAAATAACTATTTCGCCATCTTGGATGGTCCGCCGTAGTTGATTTAGAATGACGTAACATTATTTTTCGAGTCACTCCCAACAAGCCCTTTCACGGTGCAAAGACTCTCTTCTCTTAGGTCGTAAACAAGGTTCATGCAGTGATAAAACAACTCACCGACTTTGAATAGTATATTTTCCCCAAACCCTTACAACAAAACACATCATCGTATTATATCTAAAAATACATATTATTTGCCATCATTTGAACTACAGTTTCTAACTTAGAATTTGCGCTATCCTAATATCCACTCATTTTTATAGATTTCCTTTTATTAGACATCATGAAGACCTTAAAATAAACTAAAAATTATACAGACCTACTCTAAACATAAGCTTAAAACTGTGTTGGTGATAAGAATCCACTAGCGACACGAGTTTATGCCTATTACTTTACCAAAGTCAGTTTAGCACCTCAAATGCTCCTTTACAACTTATTATTGGAAAATCCTTACCACGGATCTTCTTTACCACTTGCGTCGCATCACAGGCATACACACCGGCTGTCCGGTCTACCCTTCGGGGTTGCTCGGTGCACCAGCGGTTCGTTAGCTACCCCCTAACCTCATGTCGATGTCGCCACCGTCGCCGTCGTCGATACAACCTGGTGATGACCACTACGTAGGTTGTATAAAGGAACTCGTACAATTCGATCCTCCTGTGACTGCTGCCAGATTGTTGCTCACACCGCAAG
Source organism: Callosobruchus maculatus (assembly GCA_951848785.1). NCBI lineage: Eukaryota > Metazoa > Arthropoda > Insecta > Coleoptera > Chrysomelidae > Callosobruchus > Callosobruchus maculatus. Next base: position 242,347 of record CATOUR010000120.1, on the reverse strand, counting down.
CCTCTAGTTGAGCGCCAAATGCACAAACTCTCTTCTCTCAGGTCGTCAGGTTCATGCAGTGATAAAACAACTTGCCGGCTTTGAATAGTGTATTTTCCCCAAACTCTCACAACAAAATTCATCGTTTAACTAAAAATGACATCAGTGGGTCTATTGTCAGTGATGACACTCCTTTCATTAGATTGTCATTCCCCTTACCATCTACTGGGCGTTCTTATATTAATAATGATACCCATATTGTAGAAATGCATTGAATAACTATTCCACTATTGGATTTAGAACGACGTCATACAGCTTATCGTGCATTGTCATCCAAACTAAACGTGTATACAAAATTTCAGCTTAATCGGTTGAAGATATCTGCTTCAAAATTGAGTTGCAAGATTCCACCCGAACAAGCATACATACATTGCCAGTTAAAAAAAAAGCAATGGACTCCTTCAGGGCAGTGTAGTCTAAGCTAAGGACGTCATTACTTACCTACTTAAAAAGTCTGGAAAGGAAAACGACCAGAATGATGTAGCAGGAAATCAATTGTTCTGTCATCCAAAGTGTGTCTGTGTATCCAGCATTGACAGTTACAAATAGATTAGTTCAAAACGTTGACCTTCCTAGTTTTGTTATCAGTACCATTACCTATACAAATACTTCACGATACCTTTGAAATGTAATAAACGGTTAGCAGCTACGTGTATCAAAGAGATTCATCTATAAAATATACATACCAACACCTATAAGCGCCTAGGAGAATTCCAGATAAGGAGCTTAACCTTCGGAATATCAATAAGTATTCATTATCGTTTTTCCGCAAATGTAAAAACACACTCAGTAGATAGTTAACAATGTTTCCTCAAAGTACTTTACATATTTTTAAATAGGAATGCATGTCCAAATATCTTTAGTTATGTTTTCATACTATGCTAGTGCTGCGGGGTTTCTGGAATTGTCTCAGGTACCATACCTGGTGGCAGTCTTTCAGGTACGTTTACTATGATGCACTGACTGGTTCAACGATAGATTCAAGCTCGTTATCTAATTGTTATACAGTAAAAATAATTTAGAGCAAAGGCGTATCCAGCTCAAAACAGAAGGGAAGGATTGGATTCTGAACCCTACAGCCCTTTTAACTTAAAATAATACACAATAACAATTGCAATTCACTTCTTTTCTTAGGGTGCCATGCAGATTCCTGCGAAGCTGTCCATCCTTTCACCCATCAGATGACCCTGTTAATTGCAGTCCTCTGTAATTTTTAGAAGTCGCTTATTCCTGTCCAGTAACGAATGTTACTCAGCCAGGATAGCCTTTCTCTTCCAATTCCTCTTCTCCCTTCTTCAAACTTTCCTTGAAGAATGAGACGCAGGAGGTGTTAACATTGCCCACGCATTATATGTCCTAGCTAAGACAGTTTCATCTTACTTATAACCTCAAAAAGTTTTAGTTCTGGTGAACCAACTCTCTGAAGAACGTTCTCATTTTTCACATGATCGACCCAGAACACTCTCAGAATTTGTGGCAGAGTCCAATTTCGAACGCTTTGATCTTATTTTTATATTTGCCGCCTTTAGCGTCCATGCTTCTGCGCTGTACAGTAGAGTAGACCAGACATAACATTTCGTCATTCTGTATATGAAATATTTAAATTTGCTGACCTGTTCGATGTCCTCTCCATTCAAGTGTACTCAAGTGTTTGGGATATGGCTTCTGCTAAAATCCATGAACTTGGTTTTGTTGCTGTTTATCTTCAGATCCAGCGTTTGGCTTTCCTCACTAACGCGACCTAAGGAGGGTTCATGAAACTTTTCCACATTGTTAGCCATAATTTACTTTATCCTTTTGTCTTTAATCCCTCCAAAACTATAGAAAGTTACACAAGGTGTTGCAATCCTCCAATGAAACATCTTTCAGTTATCTGTGAAAATTATTGAATCTAAATAAGGAGTTGCCAGAGATCCAATTATCGAATCTAAATAAGGAATTAATCTCCAAAATTCGTCTGAGTTTTTGGCTGGAATAGCAAAATTATGACGTGAAAGTCGTGAAACGTATAACTATCTATAACTATAATCTGACAATACTGCTATTAGCTTCTTTGAATTTTGCGTGTTAAAGAATGCACAGGTATTGAATTTTATCGTTCCGTGGCAGTTTTAGAGATATTTGAGCTTTCGCGTATTTTTTGCTGAAAAAGCGGTGTTGCCGTATCTTAGTAATTAATGGAAACAAAAATTTCAAATCATAATACATTACTAAATTCAACATGCAGAATCCAGTTCAATAAAAATCGATAGGGCATTCCCTTTAAAATAACAAAATTATGACGTGAAGAGAAAAGTGGTAAATCTGACAACACTACCGTTAGCAGTTTTGAATTCTGTATATTCAATAACCCCAGGTATTAAATTTCATTATTCTATCTTAGGCAGTTTTGTAGATATTTAAGTTTTCAGCATAATTTGGAGGAATGGATTACTGATACCCACACAGATATTATTGCACCAGTAGGCGATGAAGAAAGACATTCTAGTAGAGGCGAATCAAAGAGTCAAAGACTTAAAGATGCATAGGGCATGTATATCAACACACAAAAAATTGACAATCGAACTCTCCAAACCCACGAAACTCAAAAATTCGCGTTATTTTCTGAATACACCTACAGCAACAGTAACTTGATGGATACGACAGTAACGTTATATCATCAATTTTCCGATAGTTTGAAACTGAATTGGAGATAGCTAGACAGCGCATGTCCAGTGAAATACCTGCTTCCAAACGGTTTGGAATCGTCCGTTGTTAGAACACCCTATTCGCATGTGAAATCATGATTGATGTTTGACAGCATGTTTTGAGGTTGACATTTTTTACTTTTGCCTCGAATCTCCTCTCCGCTTTGTGATGTCACTGTTACCTAAACCTAACATTGTTGGATTTTCGTAAAAGAAAAAAAAGAGTCAAGTTTATTGACTCAGTACTTGCCACACATAACGGTGATATCATTTCATTATCCTTTTGCAGGAAGCTATAGGCCGAGATCCCCTTGCAACCAAATCATCCCTCAAAAAACATCCAACACGAAAACTCTAGTAAACGGCTTCTTAAATCTCCCCGTAGGAACTAGAACGACACAGTTTTTATTCTGCGAGCTACAACTTAAGAGAAAATAATCAGGAACCCCCAAAACACCTAAAAACGAAGTTTGAGCTGTTTTCGTATTATTAGTTTTTTTTTTGCTGCGCCGCCACTGACACGTTTTCTAAAAACCATACGCATTTTCCATCCTCGCCACCGTAATAATACTGTGGCAAAATTTCATTAAAATCAATTGCAGGTATAAAGCAATATTCGTATATACTTGTATCAGACAAATCGTTCCTTGGTTTCTGTAGTAGGCAAAGCAATGATCGGATGGACCTAAAAAAGGGTATTATGCCGCTAGGACTCTCTTTCACAGGTCACTGGACATCCTGTTATGAATACAACAAATTTTTGAGTTGTACAACCCCAACCCCCTAATCACCCCAATTGCACCCCCACTAAAGACACAGTAGACAGTTATCAGGAACTCCTCAAACGCCTAAAAACGAAGTTTGAAGAATATTAATTTTTTTGGTTTCTTGCTAATTACTTGGCCGGGGGTAGAAAAAACGCGACAGACAGACGGACAGACAGACTCACAGACAGACTGACAGATAGACCCACAGACAGACCAACAGACAGACCGACATACAGACCGATAGAGAGACAGACATATCGACAGTCAGACGGACAGACCGACGAAAATGAGTAACGTGGATTTTCGTTATGTAGAGATCATAAAATACCCAAAAGGCATATTATCTCAAAAGCGAAAATTTTCGCGTAAACAATACTCCCCTCACCTATCGGTGTGGGAAGTAAAATGAGAGAAAGAAAAACCAAAAATATGTGCGTTCATGATAATGACGCAGTATATCTATAATACCTTCATCATCTGTGGAATCAGTCAGTTATTCAATCTGAATATGAGCTAGAACCGGAAATTGTTGATGTAACAAGATTTAGAGATATAAAATCGAGCCTTGTTATTTAATCGGATGTTGAGATATGATAATAAATAATGATTAAACCTATTTTATTCTATATTATGTTAACTCCCCAAAGCAGGAAAAGATAGTTTCATAACCTCAACTTTGTAACACAGAAGAAAACTTTGCAATCTGCGCATGTCTCAAATTCTCAGTCCCACAGAAATCCTGTGTACTGATTTAACCAAAAGACCAGTCCTCAAACTACAAGTTGTTGTTACTCGAACGCATAACGAATACTTCGAAACTGGAGTTTAGGCTGCCTGAACATGATTTCGTCATTGCGCAAACTCAAACGATTTCAAACCGTTGAAAATCTGGTGCTAGAACACAACTGATATGATATCTGTTTATGATTGGATCTGACGTTATCTTGTAATGCTTCTACCTACCTATCTATGAATAGAATGTGCAAATGCCTTACAGTTAATCACAACTATTTTCTTTCAGATCACATTTCTCACCTCAATCACCGAATCTACGTGCAGTGCACAAAAATGGTGACTGCAACATACACCAGACCAAAGTACCACGAAAAACCTTCTTACGAGATCCTTTTGTCACTTTGGTTGACCTCAGGTGGAGATGGACCTTCGCAATATTTGTATTAGGGTTTTCCACCTCCTGGGCCCTTTTCGGAATCGCCTGGCTCTTCTTGGCTTACATCCATGGAGATCTAGAAGAGGCTCACCTCCCTACACATCAGTTTGCCTCGAACTGGACTCCTTGTGTCACAGAAGTACACGACTATGCCTCTGCGTTTTTGTTTTCCGTTGAAACACAAATCACAACTGGTTACGGGACTAGAGCCCCTACGGCTGAATGTGGAGCCGCCATTTTCTTGATGTGCCTCCAGAACATTGTTGGATACATTATAGAAGCATTTCTGGTTGGAACTGTTTTCGCTAAGATGACGAGACCAAAGCAGAGGACAAGAACCTTGAAGTTTTCTGATCATGCGGTTATATGTATGAGAGACGGTATGTTATGTCTGATGTTTCGCATAGGGGATATGAGAAAAAGTAGCAGAATCATCGAAGCCAAGGTGAAGACTCAATTGATACGTCCCAAAAGAACTAAGGAAGGGGAAGTACTCAGTACGTACCAGACCAAGTTACTTGTAAGTGCAGATGACTGTGAAGGTGATTTGTTTTTTATTTGGCCAATGACAGTGATTCATAAAATAGACCGCAGTTCACCGTTCTACCATCTATCTGCCGATGATCTTACGATGCAGAAATTTGAAATTGTAGTTACTTTAGAGGGGACAATCGAAAGTACGGATCAAAAGACTCAAGCAAGGTCAAGTTACCTGCCTAGTGAGGTACTGTGGGGACACAGGTTTGAATCTATGGTCACTGCAAATTTGGAGAAGGAGGGTTATAGAATTGACTACTCAAAGTTTGACAAGGTTGTACCTGTAGAGACTCCGCTAGTGTCTGCTTATAAACTAAGTGAAATCATGCAAATCACAGATAAAAAATATGAGAGATCTGATAATTTTAGTTGATTAAGTTTAATCGTATACAGAACAATACTGTGATAATTATATACATACTGACATTGAAACTGTAGCACCTGTTTATGGTTTGGAAAACTAAGTGCAAGAAATAGCCAGTTTTTGTTAGTGCAAGGAAAAATCTGAATATTTTTTTATTGTTAGAAGCGCTGCGAGAGGATAAGAGTCGATGCACTTCAGGTTTACATGCTGGAGGAGACTGGTTCGGGGAGTAGGGACCTCGACTTGGTAAGGGTGAGCTAGGAGAGCCTCTCTGGTGTTCCTCGTTCGCACGGCCTATTATCTGGGAGAGCTACCTCGAACATCTTCCGTGATATAATCTTAAATAGGGACAGGTCAGCCACCCTTCTGCGATGTTTCAGGCTATGAAGTTCCTTTGTGAGGTTAGGCATATCGATTAGTCTAATTTATCTCTTTTGGGCAGTTTCCAGAAGCTTTAGAGAATGCTTTGGAGTGCATACCCACACATGGGAGCAATACTTCAACAGTGGTCGAACCTGTGCCTATCCCATTTCATATCTTTACCTTTCAGGTAATCTTACTGGCCATGGAATAAGGTTTTCTCTGGTAACAGCAGCTATATGAAGTTACTTAGCTAAAAAAAAGGGAGCTTGTAGTTGCTGAAGGATATGTGAATCAGCGGCTGAATGATGAACTACATACGATATGCTACCTATTGCTTCAGCACTCCACATTATGTCGCTTCTAGTAAGAGCATTCTCACATTTGATGTGAAACTATCTTTTCTCCGATCTCCGTATACCCTACCATAACCAACTCATCAAGATCTAAAACTCTTTGGTTTCCCTTGAAGCATACATCGAAGTCGTATAGTGTGGAGTGTCATAGCTGTACCAGAACACCTTTAGCTTTTTTAGAAGAATGATTACTTCCCTAGCAACAACTAAAAAATCTCATTTCTAAAGATAATGTTCTACCAAGAAGTTAATGTAAATGGCCAGTAAAATAACCGGTACTGTCACCAATTGAATATTATGGTAAATTATCCCACCGAAATCTCATACGGCCCATCATTCGCAGCTTTTAACTATTAAATTTTGCATAGAAGTGTAGCACACGCATTTGATCCTTATTTCAATAAATCTACTCTTGGCCATTTCTTACTTCCACTTCCAACAATTGTTTCCTAAAATATCTACCTATATATTCACAGCTAGCAGGCGTTGCAGTTTTAATTCCACGAAGTATAATTATATGTAGAATTTAAATGATAAATGTAATGTGTAATGTCTAGTTGTTGCTTCATAACATATGGTTAAATTAAGTAATCTTAATATGACTGTTCATTCCACTACCTGTGCTTAACATATCTACGTGTATATACTGTGTTCATTTGAAAACCTCCCACAACAGATTTGTCGAAAACCACTAATTGAAAGAAAAAACGCCGATTCATATCAAAAGATTTGACAAGGGGGACAGCTTTTTAACCAAAAACTACTTTCCCCCTTGTACCTCCTGCTTATTAGGGTCATGCCCTTAAAAATTTTAAATTACAGGGGGTATCAAGTAATAGCTTGTTTCTAAGGTATGTGGAAGACCTTTTTTTTGGCGTTTGATTTTTTAAAATCGATCGATTCGTTATCGAGAAAATAAGGAAAATCTTTATGTTTCTTAATTTGTTCAGATACCTATTGACCAAGCAATGAAAGAGGTGATGTTCAGTTGCAAAAACAGTGGAAATGATTCTAGTTTATTGTGATCAAAATCAATGTGCTCGCCAAACTGCTGTTCTGTTAAATGCCAGACATCCGGGGAAGATAACTTCGCATAGGTATGTTTTGGACTTTGTTACTAAATTTACTCAAACTGGATCTGTTGCAATTAAGTTTTGGGTCATTTTGGCTTAAATCGTAATACTTCATTACGTAAAATTGTGGATCTGACTGACATTTCCGGTTGGCCCTATACTCACAGTTATTGAACTCCATAAATTTTATCCATGAAAATAGGGAATTTTTTGAAATGAACACAGTATCCCAACCGTCTTACCAGCATGTAAGTCTTGTCAAAACAACTTATTTTCAAACTCAACACGATTCTACTTGTTACCCTTGTATTACACATGTGGATGTATGTCCAGATAATCGTACTTTGTTATTTAAACGCCTACGTATACATTCAAGATCACCGAATTTACTGCAGAAGTATACTAAGTCGATACTGTAGAGGGGACAATAATTTTATAAAATTCAAGCTACTCTATCTTTCCAGTGTTGAAGAGAGTATACATTGGTAAAGGACTTGCACTAGTTCTGTCTTCACATGTTGGAACTAGTACACTGCATCGGAGGACATATGCTAGGCCGCACAGTAAGACTGTACTGTGCGGCCTAGACATATGTTTGTTCTGATCTGTAGTATGTAAGTTAGTGGCGGTGAACTTGTACTATACAGGGTTATTCACGTTATTCGACACGGAGCATTATGGCTAAAGTATTTGATGAAAAAGAAAGTAATAATTTAGGATGGATGGAGACCCATAAAAGCTACATTTTAAAAATATTTTCATGTTATACAGGGTGTCCCAAAAAAATACGAAATGTATCAAAGTTGTGTTTTTTTTAAATGGAACACCACATATATTATTGCATGTCCCAATTCCAAGAAGTGCTACGTATGAGCAGGTGTCTCATATGGCTATTTAAATTTTATCAAGCAATTTTTTAGTTTACAACATCTCAAAAGCAAAAAAAGCTTCTCCTGTAAAATTTAAATTTCGTGATTTGGTATACTTCACTGGCTTATTCATTGACGTCTATAGGTAAATTATTCTCATCTCTTTCTTATATCGATAATATATTTAAAAGTAAATCCCACAGCTGCCTCCAGAATATCTTCTGCACTGAATATGTATTTGTGCCACAAATGCATTTGAAGTTACTTAGTTGGTCTTTCTTCGATATTGAGAAACTTATTTTGCTCTATGGAATTTCGTTTACCAGATGTATTTTTGTTGAAGCCACTACAATAGACACAGTTTCCAAAGGAACCACTATGTTCTCCGACTTACTCTATTGGTGGTGATATTATTGATGAACTACTTTTTTCAGTAAATTTGGTGACAGCCCAGATTTTGTTGAAATATAAGTGTATATGTGGAAAAGCGATTAGAGGTTTAGGCATACTTACTTCTTGGCTTCATTTATTTGCCTAGATTATCATATGCTGCTAGTGTATAAGTAAAATGACCCTTTATGTCTACCATTAGAAATTGTAGTCTTTGATAATGCTAATATTTATGATGATAGTACTTTGGTACAGGATTTCATTTCTAGTGAGCGCTTGTGGAAAGCTTGATACCAAAAATCAGAAAATGTATGCCATTAAAGACTTTTCATCAATCTGGTATATCACTAAGATGATGTATGATGACATTTTAACATAGTTTTACATTTCACTAGTGTTCGAAATAGTAATTTACATCCATACATCGTGCAGGGATGCTTTTATACTCTCCATATGCGGTGGTGATATAAATTTAACGTAATTTTCTGTATTAGACAGCACATCTTCAAAGTAAGCTATATAAATATGAATTCCGACGTATTTTTTTATATTGAATTCGAAATTATTTGAATGGTGTGTCATAAATTTTGCATGCAAGATCAGCTACCAAAGCTCAAAAAGTAACGAAATAGTTACTTGATATTGTATACCGCACCGTTTCAATGTCAGTAACATGGGTGAAAAAACAAAGCCAATTATGATAAGGCTGCAATTTTAGTATTACTGTACAGGATACGTGCTGATTCACTAAACTCGATTTGGACTTACAGTATTAGTACAAGGAGCATTTAAAAATAGATCAAGGCAGAATACCTGATGCGTTGAAGCTACCTATCTATGAGCCCCTTATCGCTATTTTCTTGGTGTATATATATAGGACATGGTATAAAACTACATCATTGATATTTTTGCATGCAAACTAGGTTATCAGTCAGACAAGTCAGTATTACCTTAAGTGGCTTTAGAACTGTGGTGACACAAGGTATGTTCAAGAGTTCGTTTTGCATTAAAGAAATACCTCGACAAAACTATAAAAGCAAAAGGAATTGTATCCTGTAAGACTTTTGCGGCCATGGTCCGATGAACTGTTGTTTCTTGGGCTGTTCGACCTGACTCCGACGCGCTTCGCTGCTTGACGTTTCGCCAACATGAGTGGTCGGCATCCTCAGAAGCGGATGTCACCTGTTCGGCATGTTCCGAGAGGCCTCTCGGACTTCTCTGACCTCTGACATCAGCTTCTGAGAATGCCGACCACTCTTGTTGGCGAGGCGTCAACCAGCGAAGCGCGCCGGCGCCAGGGCGGCGGAGCGTATCGACGCCGGCCGAACAGCCCAAGAAACAACAGTTCATAGCAAAAGGAATTATTTGACATACTTGTATCTATGTATATCACGATCTGATACAAACATGGAGTTCTTTTGATGAAGTATAACACTAACATAGCCATCCATCACACAGCAGTAACAGAAAGAACAAGAAACGAAAACATGGAACAATAATTATGTGAATATTTAAGCCAGATAGACACAATTCACTTTTGATACATAAAATCCAACTGCATTTGTCTAGGATTTGTGAACATTCCAATTATTTTGACATTGACATCGGATTTTTTTAATTAGGGCACCTCTAATATTAGTAACATAATGAAAGAAAGTGCAGATAATAAATACTATTCATGGTATTCTTAAGAAAGTTCCAACCTTCTTTAAAGCCGAAAAACGTCTTCCTGCTTTCGTTCGTATCAGAGCTGTTATGATTATTTGTAATAACAATCGTTTACTCATACCTTAATCATTGACCGAAGTTCATACTTTACCCGCTTTCTTCAATTGTAATGTTGTCTTTTTTTGGTAGTGAGGGCCGTGACGGGGTTAGGGATAAGTTCCCCTAATTGTGGCTTCTCAGCGTTAAGTCTAATTGTGTGTAAGGTACACAAAGGTGTAGACGACGATTTCCGATTTGCTGATACACTTTCCTGTTCTTTGTGCAGCTTATTCAGCTAGTGCAGTAACCGGATGGAATATATTCTATCGTTTGACGTGACGTATTTCTAATGAGTGAGCGATATTACCTTACGTTGCATTTCCGTTTATTTCCCGTAGTAGGTGCCTTTTCACAGTTTCTAAAATATAGTTGTTTTTAAACCTTTGACTTGATATGTTTAATTTCAACCCCCGAGCCCTGCTGCTTTATGCGGCCCAAATAATAACATCACATGTGTACCCCCAGTCAAACATATCAAAAAAAGTTCTTTACGAACTTTGAGATGCATTGGCCTACATTCTGATATGAGTTCCTGCTTTCCTCTGCCTAACCGCACTTCCTATATAACGAGTTTGCCACTCCAGTCCCCAGCTTTTGCAGGTGTGCCCTGAACGTCCAATGGCTAGTTATAAATCCAACCACCTTTCCGCATTAGAACACCTGCGCCGGTACTCTCTAACTTAAGACATAGAAACATGTTTCTATCACCATGACCACCATGACGATCGGGCAGTTTCGGCTGCCTATCACGTGCCTACTACGCTGTCATATTTACGAGGCCACCCGATCCCATAGTACATAGTGCATAGAAACACGTTTCTAAGTTACAGAGACTACAGAGTACCGGCGCAGGGTCTCATCAGTATCTTCTTAGACTGAACATTCCCACCACTCTGTGCCAGCGCTCATTTGACGTCCAGCTGGTTGTATGATATGAGAGAGAGTTCTGCGCCTCCCTAGGCATACGTGTCGGCCCTCTCATTACCACCCACTTGTGTGACTAGGCACCCAAGATAATTTACCATGTCTGGTCTTGGCCAGTGTCTTTAGGGTATTATAACAGTCCCACATTATTTTTGATGTATAGTGCTTACTTGATAAGGTCATTAGAGCTGCCTGGCTGTCTGTGTTTACATAGATAGTCTTTTTGCTGTATCTTTTATCTATGCATATTCTGCCGCATCTCAGAATTTTGGCTATTTGTGCCTGAAAACCGGTAGCCAGTTTACCTAGGTGGATACTTACGTTCCGCCCAGGTCTACTACCGTATATGTCTCCTCCTGTACCTTAGAACTATCAGTGTACCAGGTGATACGATTCGACATATGTCGAGGTTCTCCTAGAGTCCATTCCGAGCTGTCGCTTAGGTTGACCTTATGTGGGATCTCGGTGTCCACGACTCTGGGCACTATGTGGGGTGGCATCTCAAGTACATCGCAGCGCAATGTTTTTTACGCCAACGAACTTAACCTATGAGCTTGGAAAATTCCAATATAATTCATATCAAAGCGAATGTATTGGGTGCTATCGTCCAGCTGTCGCATATCATCTATATATCGCCACGCTTTTTAAGGGTCTAGGGTATAGCGCGCGAAATTGAGAATCCAAGAAGACACGTATTCCCGTATTAGCGAGAAGGCGTGGTCGCCTGTTCCCTTTCTCCAGTGTGTGTGTCTAGAATGAGGAAGATAAGTCCAAAAATCCAAAGGTAAGGTCAAAAGGTCCAAAGGCAAGGTCCAAAAGTCACCATAAAAATAAATTTCGCATTTCGAAGCTCGTGACGTTACCTTTAAACTTACAGTAATGATTCAAAAAGCAAATTGAAGAAAAAAGCTTGCGCTTTGTCACTGTGGTGTTCTTTTTAGATATCATGTTTGGTTGTTAAATTAAAGACATTTGAAGAATGTATGATTTTGCATTGCGAGTTCTTTTGCACACTAAAAAAGTTTCTTGAAAAAATTGCTCTTAGATGTCATTCATTAAGGTCTTACCTATCACCTTCTGAAATACTGTGCTTAAAGCTTAAAAAACAAGTGATTTCTGTTCGAAATGGGAATTCGTATTTTACGTGGCAAATACACATGTATAACTGTGTGTACCCAGGCCTCTTAAGCCAGGTGAAGCCGACGACCAATCAGAACATGTTTTCAAAGATCTTTGAAACTGCTTCAAACGCATGACCAACAACAAATCCTTTGCAAGAATGTCAGTAGAGATTCACTAATGGGGTATCAGTTCAAAGTTCACTACATTCAGAGAAATTAGGAAATCCCCCAATCACAATTTCGGCGAAGTAAACGCGGACGAGATTTTGATCAGCTTTTTGACGCTAAATTTTCTCAGATCTAAGTTTAAAACGGAGCTGAAAAAAAATGGGATGCTCAAAGCAATCATCTCTTTATAATTTGACTACGTTTTAGAGCATTACGTTCGTGCCCAAATATATTAAGACATTGCAATGTAATGCGTCATAATACGATGTGTTAATATGGTCCAATGAAAAAATAAGCTACGTAAAACTTTAATGACAAATGTGAGCTAAATTGCCATCCTACATGAAGTTCTAGTAATCACAAAATTTATCCATCAAGTTAATATATAGAATTTTCTCATATACTAAGTGGTCAACTAAGAATGGAGTTCGGCAATATACAGGGTGTCCCACGACGATTAAGACAAGCAATATATCGGAACTGGGCAGTAGTCCAGGATTATAATTTTGGAGGTTTAAATCAGAGCAAATATAGTATTTTTTCTTTATACTGTGTATTACTTATAGGTATTTGTTTTTGATCTCGTGACGTCCGATTCAAAAATTTTAATGGGACACACTGTATATTTGTGACTTTTTGTGTTCCTCTCGATAAGACTATTCCAACAAACTAGCGCACTTGGGGGTCTAACGTGATTAGTTCAAGAGCTACAGGTACTTAAAGGACTGTACCGCTACCATTATGAAACACTACCAAAGTAATTTAACTGTGGGGGTACATGTTATAATCAATGGTAGTGGTACAATCCTTTAAGTACCTGTAGCTCTTGAACTAATCACTTTAGACCCCAAGTTGTTGGAATAGTCTTATCGAGAAGAATACAAAGAGTCACAAATATACAGGGTGTCCTATTAAACATTTTGAATCGGACGTCACGTGATCAAAAACAAATACCCCATTGGGTAACACAGTAATAAGAAAAGATACTATATTTGCTCTAATCTAAACCCCCAAAATTATAATCCTGTACTACTGCCCAGTTCCGATATATTGCTTATCTTAATCGTCGTGGGACACCCTGTATATCAGAAACCGTTAATCATATAACTTCGAGGTAAACAAATTACCGCGCGTAAGTCGGCTAAGAAAATCGCTGGAAATTAATTTCGAGATCTGAAATTGACCGCTAGGGGGCGCAATTGTTACTGTTATTCAGAGACCTTTTCTAAAAAAACCTGCGCATATAGGCTTATTATAAATCCCGTATGTAACATTTAATTTATGTTAATCGTATTTTACCCTACTTTATGATATGTAGTTGGAGTGGGAACGGCAAACAAGTTCTTATGTATGTGGGTATGTCACCGTAGCGCCTATTCCATGAAAAATTTACACCAATGTAACTGACATCTCTTCTAATTACAGCTCATGATGGTTTAAGTATAATAAAATGAAACGTCTTGACGAAAAGTGTGATTTCAATTACTGACCGATATCCACAATAAACGGCAATCATTGTAAATGCGGCCACGAGAAAAGTAACTTCAAATATTTAAAACAAAAGAGTCAAATCTAATTTTTGGCGGGTGTATCATATATATAAAATCCACACGTCATTGGAACACATTTTCCTTTGCCATCAAAACCGATTATTTTTTTTTATTAATGGTATCTTCTATTGAGAACATAGAAAGTGTGGGTAACCTTTATTATTCTGGCGTATCAGTAAAGTTGAAATAGTAACAAGTTTCCTTGCCTTCATATGCCAAAAAATTAATAATTTTTGGTTAAGACCTGGGATAATTATTAGACGCTATGCATTAAAAAAATCTGTTGCGAACACAATCTCAAAAACAGCAACGAAACAGTCTTTAACCGGTCGGTTTGGAGACTGGAAGAGTAGATGTAATCTAAGCCTCATCTGCAGCACTTCAGCGTTTATTGTTATTGAAATATGGAGCGTGTTCCTTCATGCATAAAAATAATGATCTCTTTCACGCAGAAACTCTTTTTTTTTGTTATAAGTCGTATAGCAAATGAATTGAACAACGATAGAACGGTCATACACTTTATTTGCAAAATGAATTATAAATATGTACAACATATCACATGTATAAAAATTAAGAAAATGCATCAAAGCTACTCATTTTTTTTTCAAAGATACGTATACATTTATTATTACAAAGTGTAATAGAGCCATTGACAAAATATTTATGATATTTTGACACAGGTTAAAGCGGAGTTTCATACTTTTCTATGTCACTGCTACATTGTATGGTTTTGAGACATTCAGCATAACCTATGGCTTATTTCTTTTCGCTTACCTACCTGGCTCATTCTTTATGTACATGCAATCAATAACAAACTCCACCAAGAGTTAAAAAAATGCAGTATCCACTTAGATATGGTATGACTTATAGTAGTAACACTTTATCTAAATATATAGACGTTTAAACATATATTTTGGCATAATATGCCTACGAATATAGTTAATATTCATTTTTATAGCATAGGCGTTACTATGAACGTACAAACGGGTGAATATCAACACTGGTTGATATGTTCTTAGTAATTGTATTATGAAGTCTATTTTCCGATTATTTAATGTAAATAATTATCACATTTTTCAAGAAGTGATGAATAAACGAATCTTGGATCAATGCTATGCTAAACTAGATTACTTAGTAGAAACAAGCAAGCGTAGAATCTGGTCCAAACGCTACGTTTTTCACCACGTTTTGTCTGTGTAGTTTTAAAAAGAATGAAAACGTTGCAAAAATAGAGCGTCTACATGGTGCCATTTTGTATTCATTTTTACGTAGTCTCGTTGACATCGATCATGGAGGAAGTACTACACTGGTCAGTTTTTGAATGTTGTCTTGTGAAGAAGAGGAATCAAAATAGACTGCTTGAAAAGCGTCCGGCGTTCAAGGTCGTCGAGGCCGCTTAAGAATACAACACTTTACCCATGTCAGATTACTATGTGAATTACGTGATGAACCTAAAGCCATGTACAGATTTGTATCCGAACAGCGTATCGTAACATGTCGGCGTATCACACCTCGTTCCGGATTATGATACGATACGAAGTGAAAATTATTCTCACTCCGACTGCAGTTCAGAACGACGTACCGTATCATATCAGCGTTCCATTTTCAATTTAGTCATTTGTGTTGAATGTTATTTCATATAATTTGTTCTCGCTTACCTTTACCCGTTCCATAGCTCGCCTTGACTTTTGCTCTCTCTCTCTCTTCTTAAGCCTTAAAGTAGAGTGTTCATTTATTCTTGCACCCTTCAGCACAAATTTTGAGTTGCTTTGCAATACCTTCCCACGCGTCATTTTTTTTAAATTTTATTATAATGGTAGGGGTGTCTTGCATACCAAAATATTGCCGCGTTTCTGTACAGATCGATGAACTGCAAGGTATTTTCTTGATACCAATTCAAAGCCATAGTAGAAGATTGTACTTGCTCTGTACGGAACAGGCGAAAAACAATTGCGAGAATTGTTGAGTAGTGGTGGTACGCATACTCGTCCAAACTGGCAAAGTTGCTCCCGTAACGAGAACACATAACACTCTTTGATGTTTCGTCAAAAATCCTGCAACATCTTTGATACGTGAGAGTGTTCGCATCGCTGCTTTTCTAGACGGCCAAAGTGACACGTGGTCATGATACGATACGCTGTTCGGATACAAATCTATACATGGCTTAATTATAAGCAAAACTATTTAATCGTATAAGAAGTACAGGATGAAATAGTACAGATATATGGCTTGTAGATATTGTACAGTCAAGTCCCAAGTATCTGCGATCAATATTTTTTTTGAATTTTTCTACCAAAATCTAACATGGATGCTTCATTTTGTCCCTGTTACCATTTCTGTTGGATTTGATACATCAAATACATTGGAAACTTCCATATAACGCGATAAACTCAATCAAAAGCTCGCAGGAAATTGTCGAAGGTGTGTTATTTTTGTTAAATTAGCAAACAAAATGTATCGAGAAGCGGAGCCAATGTCTATACGCACCGACTTGTCTGCGCAGTTCATGGATAACTATGCTTACCAGTTATCGCTGCAACTCTACCATCTCCGCGCAGTTCTCAAAAATGCACCGTTTTTCTATCTACACTTAATATTTTTTCTGCAATTGTTTGGACTGAACAAACAACGCGTTGTGGAAAATGTAGCATCTGGACCAGGCTTAACCATGGCCGACTCTACTCACTAGGCCGGAGCATTGAAATATGGCAACACTGAATCGGGGACCGAACTTTTATTTGTTGTTAAGTCATTAGTGTAATCTTCCAGAGCAAAAAAAGAGATTAGAAGGTGATGTGTTTCTAATTATTTACCTGCACAAACGAAACTATAAAGATAAAAAGATGCCTGCAAAGTGTGTAGTACCAGGTTGAACTAGCAATTGTCCTTCCAATAAAGGGCATACCAACCATAACATTCCAGAGTAAACAAGAAGAGTGGAAGGTGATTTTTAATGTGTTTCTAATTATTTACCTGCACACACGAAACTATAAAGATAAACAGATGCCTGCAAAGTGTGTAGTACCAGGTTGCACTAGCAGTTGTGCTTCCTCGTATGGGCTGGTTATATTTATAAGAATAAAGACCATACTTTACAAACATTTCAAAGGATAAGACCTATTTTAAAGCACAATGTGGTACCTACAACGTTTTCTGGACCTCCCAAATATCACAGAAAAATACAGTTAATAGAACTCATCTGGGCATGCATCTGGGCATACCTACGAAAAGATTTGATAGTGAAAGGGAATCAAGACCAGCAAGAATGGCTTCACAGTGACCTAATAGTGAATTTTTCTAGCTCAAGTGACAATTTACAAAGTAAATTGAGTGTTCATTTAAGTGGAAGTGGAAGTGGCAGCAGGAAACAGGTTGCGTTTATTTTTATTTTGTAGTCTTTGACTACGATGAACCAAACATCAGATGTAAGTGGTATTAGTAGTAGTCGTTCTAAAAGATATTTTTCTTAATTTATTAACCGAGATGAACTCTAATACATATAAAATGTAATAATTATTCTGAAACTATAGGCCCACTATTTGACAGCTAAGCCACGTTGCCTCATCTAAGGCTCCGGCCTAGTGTAGAGTCGGCCATGGCTTAACACAAAATTTTCAACTTGACCGTGTGGGGTCAAGACGGAGAGATCATTAGGATTATATGGAAACCTGTTGCCTTCTCTTACCTACATCAAAAAGGTTAGCAACAATAGCTGTAATTTAGTAGTCCAAGCCCGAGTCCAAGCCCTAAAGAAATGAAACATAAAAAACCAGTGAATGCAAGTCTTCAAGGTTTATTATAATGGACAATACACCAGAAGTTACTTAGGCTAGCTTTCGAACTATTTTTCTACACCATTTCTTTTTGCAGAAAATTATTTGTTCCATTCAGAAATATAGGGGAAGTTTTGGGTTGGAAATTTTCACCTCTCGTTTCACCTTATCCAGTATGGATCACAGTTGCCTGGATGAAGTTATATCTAAATTCTACAGTAATAACAGAGGTGGTATTAAATCGAACCACATAACTTGACTGCGAGGCGGTATACCTAACCTATAAGCCGACTATATGGCAAACAAATAGCCTTATAAAACCAAAGTCCCATACTAATTTACGACTACAAATATACAGGATGTTATCAAAATTTCTTAGCATTTAGAAATTTTTTCGGTAGGCCATATATCGTATAGATATTGTGGTCAAGACATCAAGCAGTCAAAAAATCTGCAATACGCTATTCTCCTCCAACAGTTTTGTATGAAAATAATGTTTTTCTCAAACTAAATCGGGATTGCGGCATTTAGCTGCACAATACCTGGAAATTCTTATTCAACAGTAACAATCCATGTCATTTACATCGATACCCAGGTAATGCCAAATGGCTTTACCATATTTTACCTATCATTACCGCTTTCGGGGTAGGGTATCCAGGGTGTTTTCTAAGTTGGAACTTTTCTTCATAGGGCATATAGTACTCGCCAAAAGGAGTGATTCTTCTCAGTAACATACAACTAACATGTTTAGGGATATCAAGATATTGACCGATAATGTCCCTCTGCGATTAAATCAAAACAGAATTAAAAAATGTGGTCAAAATGCCTCTCGGAATTCGCGAATGTATGCTGATCATTTACCTGACGCTGCATCCCGTCGAGTTGTCTGTCTCCTACAAAGAGCTAGAGGCATAAACGATGTTTGTATTCACATCATAGTGGACACCTAGATAACCTTCAATTTGTGTAACGATTTTGACCTACTGTGACCAACGTAGTTGTTATTTTTTAGGGTTAGGTTAGCAATAAAATAAAAACTTCTTATTAATCTTTATCCATGCAACGTTTCGAATAATATATACTCGTATCTTGACATTGAATGGTCAAAATTGGAGAAGGAATACTTGGCGAGGCGCAAACTTCGAACCATATCTATAAACTGCGTTGAAAACTTCGCAGCGAATGAATAGTAAGTATCTTCTTATCATTTTCTTTGTTCTTCTGCTAAACTGATTCACCGTTCACTAGCCTTGTCATTTGAAAGGCAGTTGTTCCTGAAGAGGAAAGTCCCAAGATTGAAAACACCCTGTACACTTGCACAGGTTAGGTAAGTTTAAGGGGTAGTTTCAGCATTCTTAAGTGAAGAATTTTAAGGTCTGTGTAAATCTCGAAACCAAATTAGTGTAGTAACATTCGGGCTACAAAAACTTTAGTAGCTAGCATTGCTCCCGCGCATGGATATACTCATTCGCCTTTCAGCTTTGGCCGTTCCGTAGAACTGAGGATCAGCCGATGAGGTCGAGGTCAGCGCACCGGAGGATGGAGGAGGGTACCGCCATCTCCAGGGACGTTTATGAATGTGACCATCGGTTGAGGCGCGTTCTCTAAAGGGAGCCGAATCACCGCCAGGACTTGAAGCACTGCTGCTCTCTTGCTTCTTGTCAGACTCTTCTTCTAGTTCTTCTTCAGTCCAGCGACGACCTGGGCAGAAAAAGAATTCAGCTGAGTTCATTGGCAAACAATCAAATCATAATAGTATAAATAAATGATAATGCAATGATAATGATAACAGATTCAACAAAGATGCTGTTCAGTAATTGATATATATTCCAATATAAAAGATTATGTAAAATTATCTGTTACACCTTAAAGTGATTACACACACGAAAAATAGAAGTTAAATTGCTCAAAATAAACGGTTCTACAAAGCTTGAGAAAACGCCCGTACAAATAAATATCACAAAAGTCTTTTTGAGCAGGCGCTAAACCCCTCTAGATAATATAACCGTGGTCTTTGTCAAAAAATTGACAAAAACACTTTTTTAGTTAAGATATGTATTCTGTTGAAGGCCATAGATGTGGTCGAAACCTAAGACCAGGTGAATTTTGTTTTATTGGTAGGTGAGTGAAGCATGATATTCTACTGATATTTTATGAAATTTCAGAGCTCTGAGGTGCTATTGAGATCAAAAAAATTAAGTGGAGTTGATTGAATGAGTACTTCTCACACATTACGGTGATACCATTTTATTATTTTCCAGCACAAAAACTATCGTAAGTAGTTTCTTATATCTCTTCTCCATAGGAGCTAGGCTTCAACTGATATCCTTATCACATGGCTAGTCGATTTTCTGATATTTAAAATAGATAAAATTACCAGTATCAGTCTTTAAAGGGCAATGAAATATTTCGGGGTCTCCCAACCACGCTATCCCAGACACCATCCTACCTCAGATCATTTTAACTACTCAAAAGAAAGGTAAATGAGTACCCTAAGATAGAGTTTGAACGGCTTTTATATCGTAGTTTCTTTTTCAATTTAGCTCCACCGCCACTAACACAATTTGTAGTTATGGCCTCACAATATTCACACTAAAAGCCATCATGACCTCATGGAGAATTATTTTTGTCGAACCTACCAAACCTACTAAATTCTGTCGGAGCCTGCTATGATCCATTTTATTTGCCTTCAGTCATCTCTCTCTTCACCATCAACATTGATCTGGTGCCTACTATTCCTATCATGGGTTCAGGGCTTGGTGTAGGAGGTATTGGCCCCTATCCCAACCGGGTATTCCACATTCACGCTAATCGTTCCCTTAATTTGAATGATGATACAAAACAGAGCGCATTGCTGTGGCTTGATAACTTTTAAAGAGTAGCAGAAGATTCCTGGGCCAGACTTCATCTAGGCCCCAAACATGCCACCACTTTCAAAGCTGCTTGACTATATGTTTCGTTTGGCAAACTGTTCAGCTTTCACTGAGACTGCTGTCAAAATATGGTGTATATTTTGGCCAGGAAGACTGTCACATATTTATCTTCCAAACAGAAAATTACGACCACTACACCAAACTGTCGAGCTAAAGTTTAATCACGCCCCTTATCCAATCATCTCTGTCAAGTGTCAGGGGATGATTAGTGTATTTGACTGTTTCCATCCTAAATGAGGATACCGAGATATTGCTCCCAATGAACTGGTCTATACTGGTGAGAATAACTCTAAGGTCTTACGCTACCCGCGTTCCCCCGTCACGCATTTTTAGGCAAGCTTTTTCATTCAGAGGTGCAAAGTTGACAAACTCTGACGTACCTGTGGGGCCATTTTCAAGAAACTACGCCGACGGTGAAGAAATGGGTAAGGCAGACAAAGAGAATAAACGAATGAAACACAGTAATGAAGTCACCTTCGGAGAGAGAGAGAGTCATAATTTTAGTTCTTTTAAAAGTTATCTATTTCTGCTTGGTAGTTTCAACATAGTTATCTCAGTGTTCCTCTCAAGGCTCTCTGGCTCTCCTACGTATTACTAAACTTTGTTGTACATATGCGTTGTATGCATACCAGATCAGTTTAAAATCGATAACCAATTTCTATTCAATTCGGAAGCACCTATTCTCGTAAATTTGTAAGCATAGTTTAGAGTTTGGTAATTGGCAGTTTTTTAAGCACAATACGTTCAAATACATGAAACTGAGATAGATAGATAGATCGATGATAGATATCAAAAATGGTCCAAAAACAAAAGCTGTACTAACTAACCAGTGACGTTTGAAAGTTGCTGTGGCACTTTGGAGACAAAAATGTTATAAGCAGTGAGAGTTATCTTATGCACTGTGTATTTGAAGGAGGATGATCTGTCAAAGTCACAGAACTTAGGCCCCGTTAAGGTCTTTGCACAAACTCTCAAGGATCCCTCATAACTAGTAGTAGTGACAAGGAGGCGGAGCCAGGCGAGCTGGCCACCTTTGACCCTTTTTGCCAACCCCACTGAAACAAGACTGAAAACACTAAGGCCCGATTTTATCAACATGCGCAATTTAACAAAGACTTTGACCAATCAGAGCAGCTCTTTCGAGAACATGCATCTGCCAAAGTACTCTGAAAATTATTGATTTCTCTTGAAGCTGACCTCAAAAAGCTCAAAAATGACATACTTTATATGAAATCGACCATTGTAGATCATCTAGTATCTTTTCCAGTCTGATTTTCCACCCTAAGTGGGTGAAAAATTGCATTTTCTTGTTTGATTAAAAGTTTAGCAATTGCTAATCTCAACCAATCAGATTCCAGATTCTATTTTCATTTGATCGCTGGTTTCATGCTGCATCTAATGATATGATGACAAGAAATTCACTCATTGCATTATTTGGATAAAACAATTTACTATCGATAATAATTATAAATGTATGCAATATATCTTTGTTTTATAGTAAAAAGGGGTAAACATGGCACTGTGTTACATTTCAAAAGTTAAACAAAATATTTAACTGTTGGGAAGCTATTTTCCAAGCGTACATGTGCGTTACTGGTTGCCTATCCAGAACGGCAAAGCTCATTATTTAGCTGCGTATAACCTTATATTTTATATTATAAATGCTGCATCTTTAGATCCTCTGTGAATATTTCTATAAGATGGACTATAACAAACATACATCCAGTAAATGAAAAATTGATTCTTCATAAAAGTATGTATATTTTTTTCTATAATCCATCTGACTGACGCAGGTGGAATTTGTAATTATTAAATAATTGCTGTGATTGATACTAGGTACTTTTATGATTCTGTCACAAATTATCGCAGTTTGCAATTAGTAATTATAGAATAGTTATAATGTAAACATGAAAAATGTGGCATTAATTTGCAAATTAATCGCTTTGTTCTGATATCCTGCTATCATCCAGCTTTGACGTTTTGTTTTCAACATTAATAAAATACTATTGGATGATTCTAATTAACATAGCCCTCAATACCCAATAGAAAGCTTTTGCTAAATAACATCCAATAGAAAAGCTTTGTCAAAGTCTTTGTTAAATATGTGTGTTGATAAAATCGAGCCTAAAGCCTACGTCCTAGAAAACTCCTTGTCGAACCTAGCAGACCTCTTGATGGAAGTCAGTATGTCCCATCCTCTCACTGAATAAAGTGACTCCTCCTCGAGCTCCATCGTGCCGAATATCTGAGCCCTGAGGTTGCGACACCCAGCACATCTGTCCAGGAAGTGGAACGCTGTTTTTTCCTCCTCAGCCCAGCATCTGGAGTAGATGGAGTCGTCTATCACCCTCATGAGTGACGAATGTTTATTCAACCGGCAATGGCCAGTGAGAACCCCATCAGAAGATTGAGCGTTACTCTGCTTATACTTGGGAGCCACAGCGCTCGGTTATTAACAGGGCCCGCTATAAATCTTTTCGCTTGCCTGCAGTGATCTCTCTCTAAACAGGCTTTTGTTAGTCTTAGTCATTCCAGAAGAACAGTGAGCTGACCCCTGCTGATTCCTGCTGATTCCAAGTTTTGGTTCTGGGCTAATGCAGGGACTGCTCTCGTTACCCGGTACACCAATGTGTCTGGGAACCGACAAGGAGGGTCATCTACCTATGGTTTGTTTCTGGGAAATGAAGATGCAGCTCAGTGGGATTCTCAATGAACTGTCAAAATAAGCCCAGTCTGTTTTTACTTCCCACACCGATAGGTGAAGGGAGTATTGTGATCGCGAAAATTTTCGATTTTGAGATAATACGTTTTTTGGACGTTTTATGATGTCTACATAACGAAAATCCACGTCACTCATTTCCGTCGGTCTGTCTGTCGGTCTGTCTGTCTGTCTGTACGCGTTTTTCTAGCCACGTAATCTCAGTAACGGCTGGATGGATTGTCATGAAATTTGGGCAGCGATATGCCGTGGTGTCGTAGTAGGTAATGTTCCTATAATATCAAAAATCGGTGCATGGGCGGCGGAGTAATTAGCAAAAAACTAAAAATTGTAAATATGCCTCAAACTTCGTTTTTAGGCGTTTTAGGGGTTCCTGATCATGTTCTACTTCTTTTTTTGGTAGGGGTGAAATTGGGGTGGTTGGTGGGTGGGGGGTTGTAAAATTTAAAAAATTGTTGCTTTCATAATAGACTGTTCACTGACCTGTGAAGGAAGTTCTAGCGACGTAAATAACTTTTTTAGGTCCATCCGAACATTGCCTTGCCTATTACAGAAACCAAAGGACTTAGAATTTTTCTGGTGTAAACATACGAGTATTGCTTTAGATCGTTCTATATTATGTAACGAAGAAACTGTTGAATTGAATTGATTTTAATGAAATTTTGACACAGTATTACTACCGTGGCGAGGATGGAAAATGCGTATGGTTTTTATAAATCGTGCCAGTGGCAGCGCAGAAATAATAAAAAAACTAAAAATATAAAAACAGCTCAAACTTCGTTTTTAAGTGTTTTGGAGATTCCTGATCATTTTCTGAGCTTTTTTGGGTGGGGGTGAAATTGGGGTGGTTGGGGGGTGGGGGGTTGAAAAACTGTAAAATTTGCTGTATTAACAATAGGCTGTCCACTGACCTGTGAAGGAAGACCTAGCGACATAGATCAGCTTTTTAGGTCCATTTGAACATTGCCTTGCCTATTACCGAAACTAAGGGACTTAGAATCTTCTGTATACATACGAGTATTTATTGCTCTGGATCGTTTTGTATTTTGTAACGTGGAAACTATTAAATTGATTCTAATGAAATTTTGACACATTATTATTACTGTGGTGAGGATAGAAAACGCGTATGCTTGTTAGAAATCGTGTCAGTAGCAGCGTAGCAATAATCAAAAAACTAAAAATATGAAAACAGCTCAAACTTCGTTTTTAGATGTTTAAGGGGTTCCTGACCGTTTTCTACCTTTTTTGGGTGGAGGTGAAATTGGGGCGATGATTAGGTTGCAAGGGGATCTCAGACTAAAGCTTCATGCTATGGGAAAATAATAAACTGGTATCACCGTAATGTGTGGGAAGTACTGAGTCAATCAACTTGACTTCATTTTTTTAAGTGCCATATATATTCAGTTACCCAGGATCGGCATTATCAACTCCAGTATTTATACTAATGAAACACTATTCATGAATAACTATACAATCATAGTTATTATTGAAAATAGTTAACCACTAAAACAGAAAGGGATTATTCTGTACGTAGCTTAAAAGGGTTTAGAGATAATTTTTTGATGGAAAGGAAGGTTCTACAGCATCTTTGTCTAACTAGTACTAGTTAAACAGTGGAGCTGACGCATATATACGTACTTATATTGTAACTCACCTAGGCTACCTGGTCTATAGTTGCAAGAGATCATACTGGTCGGGGAGACAGCTGCGGAGCTCAGCATCTTCACTGTGTCTGGTGAGATTGGTTCCTTTTCACTAACGCTATGCCTTAGCCTACTTGGATTCTTGCTGTGGACCCTCCAGAATCTGCATACATCACGAAACACATTCCACACCTGAAAGGATTTTATTTATTTAGTATTTATTCATATGTAGCTGCGAAGATAAAGCCCAAGTACTACAGTAGCGGTTAAGGTATTGTGAAAGATATTAATGAATGAAAAAATATTGGTATCGCTCCAAACCCAATTGCCTCCCTAACCCAGCATTTGGCCATTCTCAAGGAAAGTTAAAAGGATCAAGGACATCTAAAATATCTAAAGACAAAGTTTAATTAGTTTTAAGTCGTTGTTTGATGATAAGTCCATAGTCCATTCCACTGAAAGTGGTACTGGTACCGTTACAACATTTTATTACTATGGTACACTACTATCAAGTATATAAAAAAAGGAATGTCTTCAAAGATAACGTTCGGATAAGCCAGTAAAGTACAAAACATTACAAGCATCACTTTATGAACACAAAAAAGTTTGGAGTGGTTCCGGAAATTTTGATTTCTACTAATTATTATGCTGCCATTTGAGAAAATATAGCTACATGGCTTATACTACAAATCGGACACTAAGGTCCCTTAAAATCGGTGCTGCGGTTACAAAAAATACGCAGCAGATAGACAAACAGGCAGACCGTCATTGGGTTCCAAATGTCGGGTATTTGCGTCACTCTGTTGTTAAAATATAAAATGATTTGGATTTTGGACAAAAACAACTTTGGCTAAATCTCAATCACTAACATTCTGTATAATGATGCCAAAATTTGGTACTTGTCACCTTTCTTTTTCTTATATGGGTGCTATACGCTTTGCAGCGTGTAGGCGATTATCTCCTTTCGTGGCCGACGATGTGTAGAGTGCCGTCTTCAGCTCCCCTCGCTGTTGTTGACATATCGTTGACGTGGCACCAATTTCTTATATCTAAGAGCCTTGAGTGTTGCTTGCGACATGGACCCCTCCTTCCTTCAAATATCCTATTAAAATTTCTTTCAGCAGCCTATATTTGGCGCTTATAAGCATGTGACCTGACTAAGCTACTTTGCGTTTTATGTGGTTTCCAATCACTACCTCTGGATGGAGGCTCTATTCAATACATCCTGGTGCGTAATATGGTGTGTCTATGGGATTCTTGGAAGCAGACGTAAGAACCACATTTCAGAAACTTCGATTTCATTCTAAGGTACTTTGCGTTTTTTATGGTTTCCAGTCACTCCCTCTGGGTGGAGGCTCTATTTAATACATCCTGGTGCGTAATAGGGTATGTCTATGGGATTCTTAGAAGCATATGTAAGATCCACATTTCAGAAACTTCGACTTCATTCATTGATTTCATTTTCAGGGACCAAGTTTCAGCGCCGTATAGTAATATTGGCTATATATAGCATTTTACCACTCGGAGGCTGAGGTTTAGTGGTGTTGCTCCTCATATAGAATATCTGTTAAAGTTCATAAAAGTGTTCCTGACCATTGCGATACGTATTTTGATTTCTTCGTCACAGTGCCATCTTGTATTTAGTGATGA
Source organism: Callosobruchus maculatus (assembly GCA_951848785.1). Lineage (NCBI taxonomy): Eukaryota > Metazoa > Arthropoda > Insecta > Coleoptera > Chrysomelidae > Callosobruchus > Callosobruchus maculatus. Next base: position 215,486 of record CATOUR010000120.1, on the reverse strand, counting down.
ACCCAGATATTTGAATTTACTTATACGTTCGATAAATCGCTTATTTATGAAAAGTTGATCGCTGGCATATTGTTGTCTACGTACAGTCATTCATTTAGTTTTTGCTATGTTGATCTTACTCCGCCATACTTTTCTTTATTTTGCTTATTTCTTCCACCATCAGATATATGTAGGTCTTCTATGTTGTCTGTTATTATTGCGCTATCATCAGCGTATCTCATTACGTTATTTATAGGGAAGCCATTTATTCCGATGAATAATAATAATATTGTTATTGTCCCCCTAATTATGTCGGTCTCAGGCCTTACACCAAACACGTTTACCCCACACCTACAATAGTTAGGCCTGGACGAACGGTTACACAAAATATTCCAAAAGTCTGTAATCCTAAAGCTGTAATATTGTTCGATCCTTCCTAAATTCAGACCCGTCATAGTTCAGGTCTTGACTTGGCACAGCCCGTCAACATTTGTTGCTACCGCAGTCATGCGAGAGAAACATGATAAATCAGAATAATATAGTTTATTTATCAATTACAAATAAAAAATATAATGTTCAACCGTACTTAATATAATAAATAAACAAGGATACACAGAAGCTACTTAAGTAGCTTGATAATACACTATTGGTCACACATACACACTAAAAAACATATTTTTAAACAATTTCTGCGGAATTATTATAGATCAAATATCATTTCTATACAAATTTCTAATATATTGTCTATCTTTAGTGTACATCCATGTTTTCATTTGTACGACAAACGTTTTTTAATAAACAGTTCTTAGGTATGCTGGCAGATAGTTAAAAAATTGTGCAGCAAAATATTTAAAACATTTGTGCCCAATTTCGTTTTTCATAATTGAAGTTGAAACAGCATTCAGTTGTTGCCGAGCGTTTTGTTGATGGATGATAGAGTGGATGTATTTTTCTTTTATTAACTAAACTTAAAACCTTTATAAAATAAAGTTGCCTAACATCAAATATGTTTGATTCCTTGTACAACTGATTTGTTGGAAACAACTTTTCTTTGTCAAAAATTACTTTCGTAACCCATTTCTGTAAGTTCTCTAGCGCTGACAGATAACAATCCCGCACACCTCCCCATCCTGCTAAACCATAATTCAGCTGCGACTGGAATAGTGCGTAGTAAATAGTTTTTAACTGCCTTTCATTTCGTCTTCAAGTGCTAACTAAAAAATCTTTTCGACGTATACATTGAATACTAAGGGTGAGGGTGTGCACCCTTGTTTCACACCTTTTGTGATTGGTTTTTCGTTTGTGTACAATGGGCTATTAATTTTGAGGTCCACTAGATGTTCCATGCAGTGAGGGTTCATTATTCTTAGTTCTTTGTCATACAGCCCGATGTCTTTTAATATTGGAGTTTCAAAGACAACAGTGCCTCCTATGTGCCCAAGCCATTTTTGAAGCCAAACTGGATTTCTCCAGAACACTCATCACATTTTCTATATATTCGGTTATGGATGACCCGCAAGAAGGGTTTTAGGTCGTGACTCATCAAACTAATTAGTAGGTGTTTGTCGCATGTTTTTGAATTACTTTTTTGGTGATAGCTAAAAAGTAAAATTCAACCAATCTTTACGTATCCTTCCCGTATCGTATATACATAGTGTTGAAAAGTTATCCTTCAATGATACCTAAATTACATCTGGATCACCCTGAATACATAGTTTTATACTGTAACAGAGGTTTCTGACAAAAGGTACACTGCTAGGAATTCAATTTACTTCAACAAGCAGCAAATTCGTTGCATTTTCAACAAGGTCTCGCGCAGATGAGGACTTTGTAAATTTGAAACCCGTTATTTCATTTACTCCATCCACTGTATAGTTTTCCATGGAAAATTCGACTGACCGTTGATTGTTCGTAAATTGAATTCAAAACATAATTTCCTCGTTCCGCAAATCAAATTCAGTAGGGAACTAAGGGCTTTGCTTAGAAACCACTTCAAAACTAATCACTCTGAAGGAATGAGAGTGATCGGAGAGCGCCTTGATTTAATTTTTTTTATTGTCACGTCTGAAACTAGGCTTTGTTCTAAAATCTATATATTTTTGATACCTTCAACGTTAAATATTTTCTCAATGATGTGAAGGCATTTAAACTAATCAACTTGTAAACATGAATTGCGAATAGCCAGATACAATTCTGACTTCATGCAAATACGTGATGAAACTGTACATCTAGCGTGCTGCGAAGAAGACAATGAAACTTCAGAAATTCAATTTAGTTGTACAAGCTGCCTATTCAGTACGCTCTTAACAAAGTCTCGTTAGTAAGACGTTTCAAATTAGAAACTAGCCCCATTACTTATTTGATCCATCCATTATGCAATTTTAAATGCAAAACGAAATTGAGGTTTTGAATTAAGAAAAAAGTACTTTTTTGTGATAAATGGAAAGATTATATATAAGTTTTATAACAAAACTGTTTTTATTTTCTTTTTTCGCAATAATTCAAAAGTTATATCAAAATAAAAATGGGTTTTTGAATCGAGTACCATGGCGGTAAGGATGCTCCTTTGACCAACGACGTCCTACTCCGATACTAGATTCTAGATTCCCAGCCAATCGCGAAAATACGTACTGCTAAACTGGTAACTAGTGTATATTTGTTGCAACACAGCCGATATATGAAGTTTGCAGCTCGAGACGAAGTCTACGATCGAAATAAATATGTTTTTGAATGTTTGAAGTTGAAGTCAGATTACAGATTCCAGTAAGTGAGTACCTAATCAAATATGTTTCGTTTTTTTTATTTTTTTATCAAAAAATTTATTGATGTTCTTTTTGCACCTGTTACGCACACTTTTTCTACGATCAACATGAATATGTGCTTGAATAAAATTGCGGAAGCGATTTTTTCTTCGAAAATATTGTACGTAACGCTACTCGAAAGTGATTTTACGGGGCTCCCAGCCTTCTAGGCCTCGCCTACGGCTTGCCATGGAAACTGCCTACTCATCTCGCAAAATATCACTTTCGGGACTTGTTACTTAAATAACTATTATATTATAAAACAGTCTGAAAGTTTTTGCGGAAACGATAATCAAACTTCAGGAATTTAATTCAGTCCAACAGGCTGCTTATCGATTGCGTTCATAGCAGAGTTTCATTAAGTATCTTGTAAATCTGAAACTATAAATTATTTCATGTTATCCATCCATAGTTTGCTTTTCAATACAATATTCGATTGTCTATTCAACAGCTTGTTAGCATTTATGGTTTCATAGTTTCTGATGGACAGAAAATTCAATAAAATATAAAATCTTTTTAGGTAAATTTCAAATATAAATTGTGGACCATTTGGTATCAATCTTGACCTTTGTGCATACATAATGCATGAACTTCACGAAAATTTGTTTCGAATAAGGGATTAAGAGTTTGCTCCAGTTAGAACTCTAATTCAGACCTGTCAGTCAGGAGCACGGAGGTTGATGGATGAACGGAACAACGAATTGATTTTATTTTTTTATTATGATGTTTAAATCTGGGTGCTCCTTTAAAATATACGTACTTCTAATGCCTTCACGGTTTAGTATTTCCTCAATTATGTGAAATATGCATTTGGTAATACAGTTTCAAACTATAAGATAGTCTGGAAGTTTCTGCGAAAAGGGTAATCAAACTTCAAGAATTTAATTTAGTACAGCAGGCTGCTTATTGACTGCGTTCACAGCACAGTTTTCTCGTCTACAGGAGCACCTTGTAAATTTGAAACTAGTCTAATAATTTCATTTCATAGATCAATCCTTTGAATTTAACTACAACACTCAATTGGCAATTATCGTTTCGTACATTCTGAAAAATTGAAAATTAAATAGAATATAAAATCTTTTGAATGAATGAAAGAAGACGACAGGTTTTCTAGTGAAAAGAACCACCAATGTATAGGTCTACAAGTGGGTCCTTAAGCACCCCTCCACCCTAGTTCCCAAGTCCAGCTTTCATCGCAAAGGTCAGAATGGCCTTGGGTCCTGATCTTCTTATATCCTCAGGTTCAAAAACCCTTGAACCTGGTATGGTCTGTCTGTGATACCTAAGGGCTTACAACGACATAGAATGTGTGCGGAGGACTCTTCCTCCTCGCCACAGTATGAATTGTACGTGTCATATAAAAGCAGTTTACATTTTTTGTCGTCCTACCGAGTGCCGACACTACAAAGGATCCCCTAATCATTCAAAAGAGGCCCGACGAGTGGGGTAACTGTTTGCATTTCGGCATGTTTTATTACCCTGGCGATAAAGCTGGCACGTTCATTAGTGTAGTGAAAATTGTACCACCGGGTTATTCACGTTATTCGACACGGAGCATAATGTCTAAAGTATTTGATAAAAAAGAAAATAGTAATTTCGGATGGATAGGGACCCATTAAGGCTACATTTCAAAAATATTTTCATGTTATACAACCCCAAAACACGAAACGTATCAAAGTTGTATTTTTTTAAATGGTGCACCCCGTATATTATTGCATATTCAGGTTCCTTAGTGAATTTTGGTGTGACTTTATAAAGCACACATGGGACTTAAAGAGCAACCGTTTAGGTGTGAATCACCATTTTCGGTATAAGTAGATATCAGAAAAAAATTTAATATCGCAGAGATAATAAAATTTGGAAGGCTGCGACTTTGTCGTATTACTGAGCATAAAATGCATCAGCTTTGATGTGATGTGAATTTAACTTTATGCTTGGAGAAATCGGTCGATTAATTAAGGAAACTTCGATCAGAGATAACTTGATTTTTTTCAAATGGGAATTCCCAATTTTTTTTATAGGGCTAAATGTAGAATTTGATAACATTTATATCTATATAAGGTTGTGAATATCAATCTCTGGTAGTTTTCATTTAATTTCAAATTTTCAAACAAATCGGTGTTTTCGAATTTTCCTACCAATAAGCAACCTAGCAGGCCATGAAATATAGACAAATACATGATCAGACGAAAGAAAACAAACAACTTCGAAAAAAGATATAGACGAATTAGAATAAAGAGATATGAAAATTCCTTACAACAAATCAACTCTGCCCAGAAACAACGGCGATAACATCTCTAAGGTCAAAGAGAAGTTGGAGTATGACAGTAATAGATATTTTTTACACTCTACAGGCTACCGCAATTTACTAGAGGTTAAGGATTTTCAAGACAATTAAAAACCCTAAAATGAAACAAAAACGACCAGCGATTATTGCTCCAGCACGCAATTGTCAATCACATGTAATGGTGTAAGAAAGTAGCAATTTGCGTCAAAGTAACGATACCTCTAACTGGAGCCCTTCTATTTTTTCAATATCTATTAGCAATATTGCAATAAAGGAATACTGACAAATCAGATTTAAATTTTCTGCCATTTAGGTTATGTTTTATAATTTAAACAAATTTTAATCCGTTCTTCATTTTCTGCGATCTTGGTAATAGGTACTGTAGTATTTTCAAAACCCCAGTCAGAGATACTTTTGACTTGACAGATTTGCATACTTTTTTATATCATTAAATGTGAAATTTTATTATGGAAATAATAAACTGCCTACCACATTCTCTAGTAGTTTTGATTTCATATGAAAATTTTTCACGGTTTTGGATATTGCCAATCTCTAGTACATTGCAGCAGCTAGTAGGCCATGAAAAAAATCCATTTCGGTCGTACTTCAGCTTCTCTTTGACCAAAGATGTATTATCGCCGTTGTTTTTTGTTAGAGATTGTTTGTTGTGAGGTTTTTGTTTATATTTTATGGTCTGATAGGTTGCTTATAGGTTGGAAAATCGAAACACACCGATTTGGTTGAGAATTTGAAATTAAATGAAAACTACCAGAGATTGATATCCACAACCTCATATCATTAGAAAGGTTATCAAATTTTACATTTAACTGTATAAAAAAATTAGGCATTCCTATTTGAAAAAATCAAGTTATCTCTTATCGAAGTTTCCTTAATTAATCGACCGATTTCTCCAAGCACAAACGTAGTTCAAATTTGACCGTCTAACCTAAGCTGACGCATTTCATGCTTAGCAATACGGCAAAGTCACAGCCTTCTGAGTTCTATAATCTCTGTGATATTCAATTTTTTTCTAACATCTACTTATACCGAAAATAGTGGTTTACACCTAAACGGTTCGCTTTAGATCCCATGTGTGATACATTACACTAGAATTTACTAAGGAATCTGAATATGCAATAATATATGGGGTGTTTCATTTAAAAAAATATAACTTCGATCCGTTTCGTGTTTTGGGGACACCCTGTATAACATGAAAATATTTTTAAAATGTAACCTTAATGGGTCCCTATTCATCCAAAATTATTATTTTCTTCTTCATTAGATACTTTAGCTACAATGCTCCGTGTCGGATAACGTGAATAACAAGTATATGTCTGTGTATAAGCAGATGTTAATATACAGTAAATAGATCAATTTATTTTGTTTTTATCTATTGCAAATTGGTATTTTCGACTATTTTGATCTCTTATCGCTTTCTGAATTGTAAGGATATATATTTTGTATAGATAATTACGGTTTTATCATTACGCAGATCTACATAATATCGTAACTGCACTATGGAAGTGTCGACACTGATTGAGACCTGAAAGAAATGTAAACAGCTATATCTGACTTCTACAATACACGTCGGGTCGCTTGCCACCCCATCACATACGTTTGAAGGTGTTCTGTCCAGTGAGAGACAGAACCGCCTCACCTTCGCCAGAGGTCCTGAAATAAATTCTCTACACATTTGTTTTCTTTTCAATGGTACCTACTGTCAACCCCAGAGCCGCCTCAGGACCCAGGAAATTATCCTGCGCCCCTTGCCTTGCGAGTGCTTCCGCCGTTTCATTACCGCAAACTCCCGCATGACTCCTGCCAAAATGTTATCCAGAACCTTCGTCCAGAACCTTTCTACACTGCAGAATGAGCCTTGATGTAAACGTATAGGTACTCAATGGTTTCAATGCTACCTGACTGTCAGAGCAGGTGGTAATCCACCTACTAGGCCCCTGAATTTCGTGAATTTGAAAGGCATAAGCTAAAATCGCATATATCTCAGCTTGAAATATCGTGGCCTATCTCAAAAGAAAGAGAAAGAGCTTTGTTTTCAGCTCAGTGTCCCAGACTGGCCCTCCTTTCCCATAAGGCCGCCTGATGATTGCCCTCACTCTTCACTTGTAGGATACTTCACCGTAAGTTTACAGTTGAAGCAATATGTAGAAGAAATTATATCACACCTCATATACATATGAGGATGATCTTACAGGATAGGGTGTTCCCTTTGCAGTTCCAAGGGGATGACAGAGAGTCCCTTGCCAGGATTCATAAAGGACCAACTAGCCTGACTTCACAATCGGAACACAGACGTCCACGCCTTTGTATATAACGCACGCATGGATTAATTAAAAAAAAAAGTTGGTATACAGTTTGATAATTTAAGTCATCCTGCGAGAAGTATTACGAAATTTCAGGAAATTGACCCAGTTCAAAAAGCACCGTATCCACTGCATTTTCCACAAACTTGTCATTTTATTTTCCTAGTTCACTGTGCACTTATTCGTGCAAAATCTCATTGTCAGTTGAGTAGATAACTCTTAAACTTAATTAGCGAAAATAGTTTGCTCGTTTCTAAAATCAGGGAAATTGCATAAGAGCTTGCTCCAGTTAGAAATCTAATTCAAAACTAATCTGAAGCAAAGAGGATGATATGTGGCGTGGACAGTGCCTTGATTTAATTTTTTATTACCACGTCTGAGTCTGGTCGCCGCTAGAATTTATATACTTGAAACGCCTTCGGATATTAGAATTTTTTAAATTATGTGAAGACTTTCAAAGCAAAGTCAACCGGCAGGTATATTTAAAACCGTCTAAAACTTCCTACGCAAAAAACTTCAGGAATTTAATAAAGCACTGAAAGCTGATTGTCCATTGCGTTATCGGTAAAGTTTTGTCTAGCAGCGGAAATTTAAAATTTGAAAGAATCTTCACTATTTCATTTTATCCATCCATCGTTCAACGGAATACTTAATTATTATTAATTAGCATCTTGTTCCTAAACATAATTACTAATTTTAATTTCCTGGTTTTTGATTCTAAGAAAGTTGAATAAGGGACTAATATCTTGGCACCAGTTAGGAGTCTAATATAAAATGATGTTGCTGATAATTAGCTTGAAACTGAATTCATTTGATCAAGTCATTATCTGGTATGAATTTGGTTTTTCCTGGAAAACTCCTGCAAGAACGTTATTAGATCTTAAGGGTCCAACCTAGTTCGACAAGTCGTATATCTGTTACGCTCAATAGTCGAATTTGGGCATTGCCGAAAAAAATATATATACAAAAGCAGTTTTGGGAAATGATTATTTCCCAAACTCCAAAATTTAATTTTATATAGCTAATGAGTATTACACAACAAAGAGAACTAGACTTGCGCAACTTGAAATGCACATAACTAGTTCTGTACATTTTCTGAATGATCAGCACAAATTCTGATTTTTGCATTAAATTTAATCAGCGGGAGCGACGGAATAAAATAAATACGAAATATTATTTAAATACATTCTATTCAAATACCGACAAATAAAAAATGAAATAAAAGTCTACTCTTACGAAAATATACGGTTGACTTAAAAAAATGTTCACTAGAACAAGAGCTTGAATGATAGCATTTAGATGCGGAAAAAATGTTTCTTTCGACTTTGAATCTGATCTGTTAATACCGCCTTTATAGCAAATACTTCAAATAAACTCTTGTTTAGATCAGGATATTTAGGAAGATACCCTTCTAAGTGATATTCCTTTGTAGTTTTTGTTGCCAACATTGTTGGTGTCTACAAAATTATACAGGTAAATGTGTGAATATCGTAATCGTAATAATTGTAACATTCACAATTTTATGAGCACAAACAAAATACATTCAAAATAATTACATAAGCATAACCCTAATGTTTTCAAAGGCTATAAACCTGCTACTGTCAATTTAGAATATGTACAGAACTAGTTCTGTGTATTTCAAATCACGCAAAACCAGTTCTGATTATTTTCTAATGCTTTATAACTGTATTAAATTATTTTTCGAGCTTGGGAAATAGTTTTTGTTCAAAATTAGTCTTGTCTGGCTTTCGGAAATTGCCCGAATTAGGCTATTGAGTGTAACATATGTATCTACTATATTCTTAGCAGTATCATCCAGAAGAAAAATTCGAAAACCATCTCGCTGCTTTACTTTATACATTCACCGTTTACTTTTCCACACGAAATTCGATTACCAATCAAACAGCTTGTTCCTAAATGTTATTAGCAATTATAGTGTCCTCGCTTCTGAAACCAAGGTAATTGAATGAGGGATTAATGTCTTTGCTCCAATTAGAAGTGTGATTGAAAAAGGGGGGTATAGTGTATGCGTCTGGCAGTGCTTGGATATAAGGCCTCCATTACCTGAAATGCCAGTGCTCTAACTGTAGTGTACAGGGTGAACTTTAAGCACCCAAATGATCCATAACCCTACTACCGCAAAAGATTACGAAAAAAGTTATACACAATAGTTGTAGGCAAGGATTTGCTCCTTACTCACAGAATATTTTGACTCATACACGCCGATTCATAACTAAGTATGGATATGCAAACATACATTTTTTAAACGAAACAAACTATATATTATTCCATATTTAGATTCTGCTAATAATCTCCATTCTGACAATATGTCTATCATTAAGGCCAGATTTTATCAACATGCATATAGACAGACTTTGACTAAGCTTTTCTATTGGATGTTGTTTAGCAAAAGCTTTCTATTGGGTATTGAGGGCTATGTTAATAAGTATCATTCAATAGTATTCCATTAATATTGAAAACAAAACGTCAAAGCTGGATGACGCTTTTATTAAAAATATTTTAGAATTCATGCATCAAAATCATAGCAGACAATCAGAACAAAGCGATTGATTTGCAAATTAATGCTAGATTTTTAATGTTTACCTTATAATCATTGTATAATTGCCAATTGCAATTGAATTCAGACTGATTATAGACCAGATGCATGTTTGTTATAGACCTGCTTATAGAAATATTCACAGAGGATATAAAGATTGTAAAAGCACTATGTAGAAGGCACTGTAGCGCAGAAACACATTTATATAAAGCACCTTATTCAATTTCTGACTATACGAATGGTTTCTAGTTTAGGAAAAATAAGGTTATACGTTATACTTTTGCCACATCGCAAGCTTTGCTGTTAAGTAGGATGGGCAACCAGTAATGTACACTTGTGTGTGTCTAACTTTGTGAAATGCAATAAAATGTTATTTTTACCCCTTTTTACTATAATACAAAGGTATATTGCAGGTATTTATAATTATTATAATTATTATCGATTGTGAATTAATGTTTTATCAAAATAATGCAGTAATTTGAATTTTTTGTCATCATTACCACTACATCAACAGTAAGTACATATGATCCAGTGATCAAATGTATAGGTTTTGTGGAATCTGATTGGTTGAGATTAGCAATTGCAAAACTCTTTGTTAAACAGGAAAATGTAATTTTTCACCCATTTAGGATGGAAAATCAGAGCTAAAAAGATACTAGAGAGTTCATAATGGTCGATTATATATAAAGCATGTCTTTTTTTCACCTTTTTGAAGTAAATTTCAAGAGAAATCAATAATCAGAGAACCTTGACAAATGCATGTTTTTGAATGGGCTGCTCTGATTGGTCAAAGCCTTTGTTAAAATGCCTGTGTTGATAAAATCCGGCCTAAGTAAGCCAATAAATACTACACGCAAGGCCCAGCCTTCGTAGTGGCTGTATTTTTGTACGTAACATTTATAACGTGTGTACAGATAAATACAATACAATACAATACAATATAGGGTATTTCAAAAGTTGTGGCTATTTTTATATCCAAATGGATCAAAAACTAAGTTCTTCACGTCGCTAAAAAAAAGTCCACGATGCATACTCATATAAAGGGTGAACTAGAATGCAAAATTTAGATTTTCTCTCTTTTCTTCTTTTTTTTTTAAATGTCACTCCCCATATTTTACGGCAAATAATTGCTTCTATTATGCTATTTCATCTTTATATAGCATTCACTAAACCTATATTCAGCACTTTTCGAGACATTACGATTTTTCTGCAAATTTCAGAAACCCGTACGATGGAAGCTTGTGTAGGAGAACTGTATGCCAAAGTTGATCGAATGTCTTTGAAATATTGAGACTAATGACGTGAAATGAATGGATGAGTTTGCTCCACACATGTGTGGATGTTCTGTGAAAAAAACCTGAGCTGTGATATTATAAAAGGAAGAGAGAAACAACAAACGACAGCGATTTTGCGACTGGGTGTAGCTTGTAATTCACCCGCTTCTAGGAAGGGGTTTCAAGTTTTTGGTGATGAATCGACGTCAAACGAACTAAATTCTCTAATGATAGGTCATGATTTCCCTGTTATGCCTGTAATTTATACACTAACAATCTATATATTTACGTATCGTCATCATTGGATACACAAATTCCAAAAATAACATTAGATCACTTTTCCGCATAACTCGACGGATTTTCGTTCACAAAAATAAGTCACAGTCTAAATTTAAATCATCTCATCATGTTAATGATCTTGTTAGCCATCTCTGATGTGTAACATCCTTTCTCGTGTGACCGTCTATGAAAATAAAGCCCTATCTACTCTTTCCGAAGAAAACAACGTCGAGTAGTGCGACTTTCACGTGCTTTCAAGCTAAAGAAGAAAAGGTGTAAATATCACGAAAAATCTTGGCCCATGATCAAGAATTATGATAGAAAAAAATTGAAGGTTGAAAAATGAAGTCTGAGAGCATCTTGTTAGCAGTAACTGTCTCCCAAAAATTACTTCTCTCTCCCAATTTTCCCGCCCTCAGCTTGATCAGTGATCGGCAACACGAAAACGCCCATCATAAAAACTTACTTATTACGTACTTAATATTGATAATCAGCATATTTTTTATTAGCTTCTATAATAGTGAATCAATCTTCAAACTAATTACACTACTGCATTTGTAAATAAATACTCTTAAAAATGGTGTACCACAAGTATGGTAGTCTCATTTAAGATGTTGTAGTAGGGTTTGAGGGGGTTGATTGCAAAATAATGACGTGTTCGGTAAATGAGTTCCCCCTCGAAATAAAAATCTACGTATCACGGCGATTTTTATTTCTTGTTATCATTTCAGAGATAAGGTGGGTAAAATTTTAGTTGGGACACACTGCATAGGAACATCCAGTGATCCGTAGAACCTCTGAATTGAACTCTGGACACTTTTTCATATTATTAGATTTTTCTGCACCAGCATTAGATATGCAGATGACAAGTGGCTCACTTTTTGTCTATAAATTAATAAATCATTATAGGAGGTATGAGGAAGTTCATGGAATTCTCTCCCGAAGGATTTAGAAAAATTAAAAATTTTATTTAGTTATCATTTTACTGCTTTATGCTGATGACTAGAAAATTTATTCTGCTATTAAAGATGTATAATATTGTTACAAGTGCTTGAGCTTGAAAACTCAAAAATTTGTTGTATCTATGTTTATAGAAGACTTTCCATTGTTTTAAAAAAATAGGCACTGTTATCCAGTCCAGAACCACAAATTGAGTTTTTGGAACTTTTTTGTCAAATTTTTCCCAAATTTCTCACAGTTTGACTTGAAGACTCACTACTTTGGAAGTAAGTATTCAATATTTCCCAAATTTCTGCAAGGCAATAGCATTGCATTTCGTAAATGTCAGAGCTGATACTAAATATTTATCCCTTCTCGAATGATACTTGATGGTTTTTAAGTCAAGTATTTGGGAGTTCAAATTCCAAACACTAGATAAACCACCCGTTATTAGGCTATTGTGTCAGAAAGTAAGAGTAAGCTTGATTATGTATCATGTTTGGTCTCCTGTTTATGCCCCTAGATGTGAGGCAATAATTTCTTACTAGTTGTGATTCGCCATAAAAATACGTGACTAGCGCTAAATTCTACTGTTTCCATGCCTACAACCTACTTAGACATTTGAATACCTATGCGAGGCACACGTAGTATCATTTTAAAAATACTAAAGACAAACATTGCGTTGGGTGTGTTGATTTATTCCCTCGCTTCAGTCATTCCAGGAATATAAACGCTATGATGTAATTTATCGTGAAAACATTTTTCTTGTTTGGCATTTTTACCTACCTATTTCCACATTCGTCTTGAGAGTTCAAATAGTCAAGTAGAAAATATGCGATTTCAGAGAATATTAGATTAAGACCCCGTCGGCCTTAATTCTACATATTTTATTGAATGCCTCCGTCTTTATGTTGCAGAAAGAGAGCAAACTTAAAAAATCGCTTAATACAGCTTCTGATACTTAATACCTACAGGCGTATTCAAGGGGGGGGGGGTAACAGGGGTAATTACCCCCCAAGATTTTCGAAAAAAAACTCGATTCAACTTTGACTTATTTATTTAGGCAATTGTCGCACTGAAAAAAAAATCGTTTCTGCAGTAACTAAATTACAAAAGAGTTTGTTTTGCATTATTACAGTGATGCATATCTAATATATTTCCATTGTTACATAATCAGTTGAATAGAGAGTTTTTGGACGTCCGTTTTCCTGACGTTATTGCACGTTATCGGCTATTTGTGGCATGCGCATTTCTTCTGAAATAACCGAATAGGCGAATAACCGATAAAGCAGCATTTTAGCTACAGAAGTTTACGGTACGATATGATTACGTATGGTATTGACAGGTCTAAACCACTATGCGGCAATGACAAAAGAACCGTGATGATTTTGATAGCAACAATACTTATTTGTAGTTTATCATTGTACAAAAGGGTCAGGTTTTCTTCCGTCAATTTTATTTGACAGCATTATCCAATAAAAGCTACAAAGTTAGGTGTACTCCGACAACAGCATGTGATCATCACGGGACTGAACCATGGTAGTGAAATCTGAACTGTCATGCTTCGGGGATCCGTCGTAACCTATTTTTTATTTTACTTTTGATGTGATCTATTTTCTGCTTGTGGTGCTTACTTGTTGCATGTAACATTTCTTAATTAATTTCAATAATTGTTAATGTCAATTGTCGAATAGCGCAACGATACACGTCATAGATTCCGGTTACAAAAAACTGTACACAAGGCACACGCTTATCCGTTATTCGAAACACACTGCGCATGCTCAGAATAATGTTTTACGGATAGCGTCGTCCCAATCTTTAGCGGCTCAGAACCTCTCTAATGTCCTATACAACGTGGTAGCTTCTCACAAAAATTTACCTAACTCATTAATTACCTGTTTTGAAGGTTGCACGGACTAGAAAAGTTGAAACATTAATTAAAAAAATAGAGTACGTGTTGTGGCTACTACTACTGACTGGTGAGTGTTCATGATCGTTTAATTTTGTATGCTGTGCCAATAAGGTGTTCACGGATGATATACGTATTACATATTATTTGTATTCCGTAAAATTAAAATTTATTAATGCATCAATAGATTTTTTATGTCATCTCCCCAAAATACCTGATACTCCACTGTTTGACTTGCTGTTTGTATCTTCTTTTTTATTTTAACACTATTAACATTTTCCTTTTCTCTTGCATCAACATCTTTCACGAAGGTATTACAAACAATGGTGAAAGCACACACAACTTCATGCCCCGTTACCCCCCCCAAGACTGAGGTCTGGATACGCTCCTGCTTAATACATCTGACTAGATACTTACATGTATATTTGTTTTTTACTACTTATATATTACATTGCTGTAAAAAGGCCCCTAAAAGTCATTTAGTCAAATATTGATTGCTCGGCGATTGTAAATTGCAGCGATGGTCAAGTATTCTTAATGCGGGATATGAAAATTGCAGCGGCTGGTTACTTTTCCATTTCAGGTAAACATGTAAATTGCAGCGGACGGCCCTCTGTTAGGGATAGGAGTTTTTATAACAGCCATCCATCATTGTTTATTTTTGAGAGTCTTTGATAAATACTCAAACAGACACATACATTAAAATGAATAGTGTCAGAATAAAGCACACTCCAAATGCAACAACTAAAAAGAAGCAAGATTTTTTGAATCTTAGAATACCTGGGTTTATTACTCAATGAAAATAGGATAAGTGGATTAGAATATATAAAAAGTGTATGTCATTTTTATGGTGAGAACCTTAGTAATTATGGTTTTTTATGTATATATTGATCTAAGACGATTTACGAACATGTTTGTACATAATGTTATGTATTATTAACAATTAACAATTTAGAAAAGTATAATTTTCTTTCAATGTCAATAGTTTTTGTTTTATTATTAACTGCTCTTACAAAAGAAGGATTTATTAGTTTCAGTCTAAAAAAAACCGCGCATTGGGTATATTATCACCTTCCGAAAATTGCAAAAAAGTATCAAAATTGTCACAATAATTGTTGATATTGTCGAAATTGCCTAAAATAATGGAAACATGTATCAAGAAATTAACTTTTCTAGTTAAGTTCTAGTTAGTTAAGTAGAGAATTGCAAAATCTCTATAACAATAAGTGCGAATAAAATTTTGGGTTTGTAATTTAAAAAAGTCATTGTGATGTCATATAGTTTTCAAGATCACTAGCAGAAGTAGGTAAGTAAATGCCACCAAATTGTTGCTTTAGATAAAAATTAATTTGACCTATCGCATAATATTATTTTTATATAATATTTTGCTATACAAATCCAAATTCATTTTTAAAATACCTCCAAAGAGGTAGACTACGCCGATAAGGGACCCTTGCTGCAATTTTCAACATCTTTTATGGTCACCTTTGAGATTTATGGGATTATACCCTAACCGCGGCTGCAATTTGTATCCGCCCTGATTGCTATTGGACCCTTTCTGTTAATGCATGGGTGTCATTGCGAGGATGTTAAAATAATCGCGCAGGTACTAACGGTATTTAATAGTGAACACAGCTAGAGAAGATGATTCTAAGATATTATACATACAGGGTGTCATTTGAACACTTGATTAACTCTGCATTTCCACCAGAGATGTGCTAGGAAAATGTGCGCAACGAGGATGGGTAGCGGAGCTGAGAAACGGTGTGGGTGTTTCCATCAGAGATGTGCTAGGTGAGCGGTGCGAAGATGTGTGGCGGAGCTGTGAAACGGTGTGCAGATGAGCGTTGCGAGGATGTGTAGCGGGGTCTTTTCTGAGTTTTCTTTTTGCTCGTCTATTGGTTCGTTTAAAACGCGTTCCTCTTAACACATCCTCGCCCATCTCTGGTGGAAACGCAACCTAAAAGAGAAAACGTCGAGACCAGTCAAACGGTTTGTCAAGAGGGACAACTTTTTAACCAAAAACTACTTCACCCCCTTGTACACTCTGCCCCCCCCCCCCCAAATTAGAATCTTTATGTATCTTAACTTGTTCATTGCAATAAGTGTTCAAATGTTGCCTGTGTCATTGGCCAAACAATGATATAGGTAATTTTCAAATTTCTGCCGGCCAGTTTGGAGGACCTTTGTCAACGCATTATCGCAACTGCCTGTCAGAAATTTGAGAATCGCCTATATTATTGTTTGGCTAATAACGAGCAACATTTGGGCACTTATTGCAATAAAAGTGATATTTTCATGTGTTTTGTATTCTACTTGGATAAATGAAGATATAGGTATATGAAGGTTCTAATTTTCTCGAAAACGAATCGACCGATTTTGAAAATTCAAACGTCAAAATAAAGTACTTCGACATACGCTTAAAACAAGGTATTATTCGATACCCCTTGTCATTTAAATGATGATGAAGTAGTTTTTGGTTAAAAAGTTGTCCCCCTTGACAAACCTGTTGATGTTTTTCGGCGTTTTTTCTTTTAATCAGCGGTTTTTGAGGAATCCAGGGTGGAAAGTTCTCAAATAAACACCCTGTATAATATCTGTTTTGTACTGCGAACTTGGTAGATTCACCAAAGCCACATTGCTACTAAGAAATTCTTTCATCAGACCTGAAAAGATTTAATTTTAGATATATTTTTCTTTTGGAATAAAAGCTATCACGTAATATGACGTCGCTTCAAAGGTATCCCTTCATTTATTTTCTACATTGTTGGTTTTTAGCGAGGCAGAAAAGACCCGCAGGGGTGCCATGAAAAATGTATCGAACAGAACATTATCTTACAAAGTTAGGTATACTCTGCTTCAAAATTAAGTTACAGTGGACCCTTTATTAGGTGTTAGATATGGTTGTGTTTTATCACCATCACTGTTTAATCTATATTCTGAAGAGACTGTTATAAAAGCACTTCATCGTGAGATAGCTGGAGTAAGAATTAATGTATCCGTTTGTTATATCAGATATACCGATGACGCTGCAACTTTTTTTTATGGTCAGCCTCCCGCCAAGGCAGAAGAAGCGCTACGAGAGAATAAGTGTTTGTGCACGTTGGATTTGAAAGCTGCGGGTTGTAGCCGTCGGGAAACAAATTCCCCAGCAGCTCATTCCACAACGTCGAAGTTCTCCAAAATAAGGAATGCTGGTGGAGACTTGTTCGGGGAGTAGGGCTCTTAACCTGGTAAGGATGAGCTCGTAGAGCCTCTCAAGCGTTCCTCGTTCAGACGGCCTTCGGTGTTATTATCTGGGAGAGCTCACTTACTTGAACATCTTCTGTGATAGAATCTGTGAAACAGGGACGGGTCAGTCACCCATCGTTGATGTTCCAGGCAATGGAGGTCCTTTGTAAGTTTGGGCGTACCGATTAGTTTAACTGACCTCTTGTGGATAGTATCCAGAAACTTTAGAGAGTGCTTCGGTGCACATCCCTATATATGAAAGCAATACTCCAACGACGGTCGGATCTATCCCTTGTAGAGCAACAGTAGTTGCTCTGGTGTATATAACTTCCTACAGCGGAATAAAGCACCAAGCTTCTGGGATGCCGTTTTAGCAATACTAACGACGTGGTCCTACCAGGACATGTTGTTGGTGATGTTTTTACTCAAAAGCTTGACAGAAGGTGACTCGACTATTCGGTGACCCTCCATAATCACAGTTGGTATGCCAACGTGAGACTTTCTTTGTCAGTGTTGTTGCCTGAGTTTTCTGTACTATACTTTATTTATAGTGGAACCTATTGAAGATCTTCAGAGTGAGCGAATAATTTAGCCTAATACTCAACAGTTTCAACACAAATAAAACTAAATTCATGATAACTGCAAACAAACTTATTGCCAGTATCAATAGGTATGTGTAGAATGAACAGACTAAGATAGTAAGAAATTATAATTATTTGGGGACGAATATCAACGAAGCAAAAGACTATTTTAAAGAAATCAGGGTAATATTAGAAAAATCTAGAAGCGGATTCAACAATATGAGACAACCATTGTGCAGCAGAGGCTTAAGCTTAAGATTGAGAATGCTTAAATGCTACGTTTTCTCGGTCCTCTTCTACGGTGAACAGGCTTGGACTTAATACAAACTGGAAGCCTTCGAAATGTGGGCGTATCCGAGAATTCTAATAATCTCATGGAAAGATAGATTGACCAACGAACAAGTAGTTAAAAAAAGCTACAAGCAAAGAGAAATAACCATCATCATAGTCACAATGTCTTAACAGACATGTTGTGAACTCGTAAAATGCATTAAGTCGGAGATAGAGTATTGTCGACACGAGTATATCAATAGTTTTGAAAACTGTAGCTCGCCATCGTTCGCGATTTACTGCCAGTTCAGTGGCGCTCTTGATACTCATATCTAGCAACTGTTTCGTCGTATCCACCCAGCGTGTAGGGGAAGAGCCACGGCGCCGCCCACTTGGGGCATGACCCTGAACTACAAGTCCCTGAATTACAAGTTTCTCCATATAAGAGAAATAATAGATACCCTTGAAATAAAAACACAACAGTATCTGAGCCATATTACACGCAGGGAAAAATATAAATTGCTACAATTGATTACTAAACCGGGTAATTACGGGGAATCCCAGAATAGCCAAAAGAATAAAAACTCACTGAATTAATGAGTAACATGAGAATCCATCGTTATTATAGGTATTTCTATCTGATCAAAAGCTCTGAAGAAGAAACAATTGCCTGAAGCGAAATGCATAGGATTTTCCGAATCGGGGACTCTGGATCGCGTTGAATGTCGTGCTTTCATAAAGTTAGTTCAGAGAGTTGGAAAACCAGAACTTTTCTAATTGGTAATTATGCCAGCCAGATCAAATCCAAGCTTCGTTCCTTGACGTTCTATAAATGAACGAAGAATCCTATTGGAACCAATATAGAATATTGTAAGATATTCTTCTGTTTTGACAAATGACATTAAGTGATTTGATTCGATAACTCCCATGTAGTTTCAAGTAAATCACACAAAAGTAGTGAGCGCCATACTTTTGTGTGATTTGATGATTGTTACGTCTACTACAGTAACAGTTTGACTTAAAAAGTCATCGACTGTCCATAAGGAAGGACTGTGGAATGTACTGAGTAATATATTTTTTTGGCAGTGAGGGGACTAGGGTTCAGTTGCCCTAATAGTTGCCGCTCAGCCTTAAGAGGCCTGGATACACACATTTATCCATACGTATTTGCCATGTAAAACGCGGACTCACAATTTCTCGCATAACTCACTCTGTTTTCAAAATACATACATAATATTTCAGTAGACGATAGTTAAGACCTTAGTGAATGACAACTATTT
Organism: Callosobruchus maculatus; assembly: GCA_951848785.1. NCBI lineage: Eukaryota > Metazoa > Arthropoda > Insecta > Coleoptera > Chrysomelidae > Callosobruchus > Callosobruchus maculatus. The sequence continues at coordinate 195,778 of CATOUR010000120.1, read as the reverse complement.
TCGATTTTCTCAAAAAAGTTTCTTAGTGTGCAAAAAACTCGCAATCCAAAATCATACATTCTATAAATGCCTGTAATTTAACAACCAAACACGATATCGAAAAAAGGCTAAATAGTTGCACAAGCGCAAGCTATCTTCTTCAATTTGCTCTTTGAGTCATTACTGTAAGTTTAAAGGTAACGTCAGGAGCTTGGAAATGCGAAATTCATTTTCATGGCGACCTTTGGACCTTTTGACCTTATCTTTGGATTTTTGGACTTATCTCCCCTCATCTTAGACACACACACACTGGAGAAAGGGAACAGGCGGCCACGCTTCCTCACTAACACGGGAATACGTCTTTTCTTGAATTCTCAATTTCGCGCGCTATACCCTAGACACTTAAGTCTTATTGTGCACCCCCAGTCAAAGGGATCAAACATAGTCCCATTCCAAACTCTTTGCGAACTTTGAGATGCATTGGACTATGCTTTCCTGTCTTCCCTTCTGGCCTGCATTCAGATAGGAGTTCCTGCTTTCACTCAAAGCAGGACACTCGAAGATAATATGCTTAGCTGTTTCCTCTACCTCACCACACTTCCTGCATAGTGGGTGTGCCACTTCAATCCTCAACTTTTGCAGGTGTGAACTGAACGTCTAATGGCCAGTTATAAATCCAACCACCTTTCGTAGTTCCTTCCTGCTCAATCTGAGAGCGTCTGCAGTTCTGATCCGATGAGTGAGAGTTCAGCGCCTTCCTTGGCACAACTGTTGGCCCTCTCATTATCGTGCACCAAAGATAATGTTACCTCATTGGCGTTCGCCAGTATCTTTAGGGTATTATGGCAGTCCCATACTAATTTTGAAGTATAGTGGTTATTTGCCAAGGCCATCAGAGCCACCCGGCTGTCGCTGTTTACACAGATAGTCTATTTGCACATTCTGCCACATTCCTAATTGAGGCTATTTCTGCTTGAAACACGGTAGCCAGGTTTATCTTGGCAGACGTTTACGTTCCGCCGAGGCCTACCACCGCATATCTCTCCTCCTATACCTGATTAATTTAGTAATAATTCTGGGCACTTTATTTGTGTCCCTTCAAAAGATATTTTTTCAATAGCTCTGAGAAACCTGTGAATTAGAGAACGAAGAAAAAAGTGAAGTCAGGTTAATTAACTCAGTACTTCCCACACATGATGATGATACCATTTTATTATTTCCCATTGCATGAAGCTATAGTCTGCAATCCCCTTGCAACCATATCATCGCCCACCCACCCGCCCGCAAAAACAACATCCAGCACAAAAAGCCTCGTAAATAGTTTCTTGCGTCTCCCTCCTTAGGAACTAGGACGCCACAGTTTTGATTCAGCATGCTCGAACATGACGATTCGAAATATTCAGGAGCCTCCAAAACCGTCTAAGGACGAAGTATGACCTGTTTCTATATTTTTAGTTTTTTATTATTGTTGCGCCGCCACTGACACGATTTTCCAGAAAATGACACGTTTTCCATTCTTGCCGGGATAGTAAATCCTGTGTCGAAATTTTATTGATATCAATTCAATAATTTTCGCTTTACGATACACATAGAACGAAATTAAGCAACAGTCGTATATGTAAACATCACAAAATTCCCATGGTTCCTGTAATAGGCAAGCCAATGTTCAGATGGACTTAAAAAAAGAATATGCCGCTAATCATTTTTTCCTTATGACAATAGAGAAGCTATTGTGAATACAACAAATTTTTCAGTTTTATAACCCTCACCCCCAACAACCCCAAATGCACCCCTACCCAAAAAGAAGTATAAAATGATCATGAACCCCTAAAACGTCTAAAATCACAGTTTGAGCTGTTTTTATATTTTTATTATTGCTGCGCCGCCACTGACATGATTTTTCCAAAACAAACGCGTTTTCCATCCTCGCTGCGCTATTAATGCTGTGTCAAAACTCAATTAAAATCAAATCAATAATTTTCGCATTAAGCAATATAGAACAATCTAGAATAATACTCGTATGTATACATCACAAGTCCCTTGGTTTCTGAAATAAGCAAGGCAATGTTCGGATGGACCTAAAAAAGTTTATTATACCGCTAGGTTTTTCATTCATGTCAATGGACAGCCCATTATGAATACAACAATTTTTTCAGTTTTATAACCCCCCCACCCCCCAACCACCCCAAATTCACCCCCACCCAAAAAAGTAGAAAATGATCAGGAACTCCTAAAATGCCTAAAAACGAAGTTTGAGGCATATTTAATTTTTTTGTTTTTTGCTAACTTTGCCGCCAATGCACCGATTTTCAGAATTTTAGCAGAATTATCTACTAGGACCCCACAGTATATCGCTAGCCCAATATCATCACAATCCATGCAGCGGTTACTGAGATAACGAGGGCAGAAAAACGCGTTAGACAGACAGACCGACAGACAGACAGACAGACAGACAGACAGACAGACAGACAGACCGACGGAAATGAGTGACGTGGATTTTTGTTATGTAGACATCATAAAATGCTTAAAAAACGTATTATATCAAAATCGAAAATTTTCGCGATCACAATACTCCCCTCACCGATCGGTGTGGGAAGTAAAAACGTCTAAAGCACTTTTTATCTTTTTAATTACTTGATGATTTTACGTCCACTATAGACATTGAAAACGCATAGTGGACTAAAAATTTTATTACACTCAAATAAGGAGTACAAGTATCTGTTAACCTTATATCCCTGGTTGGTGTGAGAGCAGCTCTAAAACTGATACCCGCCAGATTAAATGAGGCATTTTTTTAACAACAAACTTCTCACACTATGAGATGAGTAGACGAAGGGACCCAAGGATGATTGGCTTCTGCATTCTGGCGGCTAAGATGTGCGCCGCCACACGGCACACCGGTATTGTACGCAGTGCAGAGAACAACGTATTCCTCATTCCACCTATGGATCCAATGACCAAAACCAACAGACTTAAGTGTAGTCTGGCCAGAGCCTACGAAATTGTCCGAGCAACTCTTGATATTTGGTCCGCTTTTCCTTCTCCGATGAGACGATGTTCACCTCGGCAGGTGACGAAAGCTCTATATCAAACATCGTGTTCTCTTGGTGGTCGAGGAGAACTATATCAGGCTTGTGTTTGCCTATACAGCGTGAGGAACGAGTAATTAAAGTAAATCTAGAGTCTCTCGTCCTTCACAAGAAATTATATGTTCTGGAGCGTATGGTAGCAAGTATTGACGGGCCGCGCTTAGTCAACACCAGGTTTTGAGGATTACAAACTTTTGGGAGGTTTTGTGCAACCCTTCGTCCAGGCCTAAGTATTGCAGATGTGGTACACATGTATTCCTGAGACCGACAATATCACTATTATTATTACAATGGAAGAATACCTTTCCTTGGTTGTGAGTAAAAATCGCAGTTATACAGCTTATAATAGCCCAACAAATCCATTAATTTTGAGCCGCAGTATATAAACATTCCTTTACGAGAAGTTTAATGGCCCTGTGTAAAATGATATGCAAATACATGAGAATTATTCCCTCCGTTTTCAGATTATGACAGAGGATTACAGGTTTAAAGTGGTAGAATAACGGTTCCATCCCCGTTTTGAGTTAATCTGGGGTAAGCAAGTTATCTGCGTCGCGTCGTCTCTAAAAAAGATTTAAAGGTTTATAGCACTGTATAAAGAATCCAATTCATTATTCAATTTATTTTTTCAGTATAAAATCCATCTAATTAGAGTGACCCCTCAGGTTGTAAAAAACGGTAATTACCGCAGTTCCAAAGAGCTTCAATCTTCACGCATAAAAAATATCCATAGACGATCCAACAGGATAGGATGCTGACATGGCTTAAGAATTCATACAAATACTGTCTATTCCGTGTAAGAACATGACAGCGACGTCACACAATTGATGACGTACTAGCGTAGACAACATGGCGGATGACATCGCTTACAGCCAGAGGCGTAGCAATTGTTTTCTCATTCAGAATTTGAAAAATTGTGTCATCATAAATAGTAAAATCACACAAAATTAAAAACGTACAAAGATTTGCATTGTGTGGCATTCTTCTTATTCTCAGGATGCCGTCTCTCTTCGGAGGTTGGCAATAATCAAGCAATACGGTACTTGCAGAGGTCGTGAAATTGCCTCAGGAGTATACATGGCGTCAAAAAACCATATCAAGAAGCAGTAGGAAATCACTGACGGCCAAAAAAAGATATTTGCAAAATAAAATAAGGATATATTCAAATTTTTCCACGTGACTTAAAACAATGGCTGACGTCACAGGTATCTTATCGATATCGACAATCGATACTGCGCATCTGACTAGAGATGATCTGAGTTCTTTAGCAATGCGACTCAATTTATCAATACTTAAACATCTTTGAAACAGGCAATTAACGCACTAGCATTTTCGTTGCAATACATTTTTATATCTGATAGGTATCACAGTTCATCCTGTTTGTGACCGAGATTCGCAACTAATCGAAGCCATCATTTTATTTCGGCGGATCTTTATATGCTCTGGAAATCGGTTAGTGTCCTCCTCGTTCATATACAATATGGAAGCTGTTCCACTTGTTCATCTTAGAAATCACTTTGCTTTAATTTGAGAACACTTTAAGCTCTCACTGAAGAGAGCTTATGAGCCTCTGTCTGTCCGTCTGTCCATCCGTATACAAAAGATAGCCAAAACCACTGGAGCTAGAGAAAAACCAAATACACATTCGGAATCAGCATGAAAAAATTAATCCTGGAAAAAATACAGTTTTGTCAATATCGCTTCCGGTTTCACAGTGAGAGCGTCGTTTCAATTTAGTCAAGTAAGTTCTTTCCTACTTATTTGTTCAGTTCAGTTTCTTCAGTTAAACATTGCCGACGACGATTCCTGTATTCCTCATAAACACAATATCGCCTGTTTTTTTATACTTATCATCTCAAAATTAATCCGGGTGGCTGGATCAGGTTCAAAACATCCGGTCCAAGGCCGGATGTTTCCAGACAGACGGTAACTCTGGTTGGAAAGCAGGATTTTATCCCGATTGCCCACTGCTTTGTTGGAACAAGTCTCACAGACATACAAACGGAACGATTTCATTTTATAATAGGGTTCGGGCTATCTCTATTAGAAATATAATAAAAATATCATGGTACGCAGCCGTGCTTTTCATCTATTACTGTAAAGGAATGGCAAACGTCTCTGTCGATAGTCAAGTAGTAGAGAGACGATAAATATGAAACATTTGATATCATTTTTCTAATGACTGGAAATATAGATATCATGAGTATAGAAGAAACAAAGAATGTGTTCTTTATAGCAAGTAGCAGTGCTTATACAGGGTGTTCATTTGAAAATATCCCACCCTGGATTTCTCGAAAACAGCTAACTAGAAGAAAAAACGCCGATACATGTCAAAAGGTTTTAACCAAAAAATACTTCATTCCTTTGTACCCTCTCTCTCTTCCCCAAGATCCTCCTCTTAAAAATTTTAAATGACAGGGGGTATCTTGTTTTTAAAGGTATGTCGAAGTAAGTCAAATCGGTCCATTCGTTTTCGAGGAAAACTAGAATCTTTATGTATCTTATCTTGTTCAAATAGAGTACAAAAACACAGGAAAATATCACCTTTCATTGCAATAAGTGTTCAAAAGTTGCCCGTTATCGGCCAAAAATGTTATAGGCAATTTTCAAAATGCTGACGGGTAGTTGCAAAAACATGACCTGGGATATCATGGCAGCTTTTGATAACATGTTGACGGAGGGCCACCCAAACAATGGCCAATTAACGGGCAACATTTCAATACTTATTTGCAATGGAAAGTGATATTTTCGTACGTTTTTTGTACTCTATTTGAACAATTAAGATACATAAAGATTCCAATTTTCGAAAACGAATCGATTGATTTTAAAAGATCAGACAACAACATAGAGGACTTCGACATACCTTTGAAACAAGATATTACTCGACACCCCTTGCCATTTAAAATTTTTAAGGGGATGATCCTGGGGGCAGAGGGTACAAGGGGGTGAGGTAGTTTTTCATTAAAAAGTCGTCCACCTTGACAAATTTTTTGACGTGTCTCGGCGTTTTGTATCGTAATCCACCAGCGGTTTTTCGAGAAATTCGGGGTGGAAGCTTTCAAATGAATAACCTATATAATGTGACCAGACTATCGGACTTGCAGTTAAAAGGATTCAGTTAAAATTTGCTACTATTTCCTTGGTTTACTTCTCAAATTTAAATTTGGGTCGGTGAACAATTTCTTTTTTAATGCACGGTTAAAAAAACCTATTCGGTGAAGAAAGTATATTTCATCAATTCTACGTTATTCAGTACCCATATTACTCTTTATAGTTTACACGTTTCCAGCATAGGGTCAAATCCTTTCGACAGCCATGGGCACTGTATAACCCTGCGAACTTCAAGCTATGGTTTAAACCAAAGATTACGATTCTTAAACGCAATCGCCTAGCCCATCAAACTTATTTATCGGCCGATATGAAATTGTTGTAATACGTGCATTCAGATACATCTTCATGCTGATTAAGAGTCCGACTAAACTATCGGCCGATAGAAAGTCTGCGGTCTGCGGGGGCTCTTAGATGATAGTGCACTATACGGATACTTACTTGCTCTATACTTTCACGCACTGATATTTCATGGAAGCACACACACCCAATTTCTTTACTCCTCTTCTGTCCTTCTTCATGTGATACCATTCTATCTTCTACTTGATCAGTCTTGTTACCAACCTATAAAAAAAAACAGAAAATGATCATTTTGTTATATTTTATGCCATTTCAGTTATAGCTCACACATAAGGGATAAAATATAAAATTCTTTTCTTACAGATCGCGATGTTATCTATAATAAATCTCAAGGTAAGCATCCACAATGCATAAAGCTGTTTAATGAGATTCTTGTTTTACGATTCAAAAGTTCCAAGCTTCCTTGCGCTACCCTAAAATGTGTCCTGTCATCGGTGTCAGAGCCTTTAGGAAAATGAAATACAGTAATTTTTATCGACAAATCTCCCAATAAGTAGATTTTCTCTCACTTTAATAAAATTGCAGCCATTTTGTTTTTTGTTGGCCAAGCGATTGATCCACCGCGTCCAACTCACGGCGAATATCTTTCAGGTGAGGTCAAGCCTGGCGTTGACCAGGTTGTAACATTTGTCTCTTTTTTTTCCCAAAATAAATGTGGTGCCCACTAAGCATTCTGTTTAATTGCCTTCTCTACTGCCGGATTAGATAATAAAGGGACATATTCAAACCATCATAGCTTCTGAACTACTTTACTTAGGGCTAAAATGTAACATTGTTTAAGAAACACCATGTACTATCGCTTAGAAATAAAAAATAAAGGTTAACATCTTTGATTTTTTGAAACTATTAACATTTCAAAAACACGCAAAAATTACATATTTATTTCCTTTTAACGATTTCTTTTGTCCTGATATGAAATGATGTTTGAAAAATGTTTACAGTTGTTTTATGGTATACATAATTCGCTATCGCATGACACTTATTTTGTGTTTGTAGAACCTCTACTTAGGTCATCATCATAGTCGTAATGTCTTAACAGACATGTTGTGAACTCGTAAAATGCATTAAGTCGAAGCCAGAGTATTGCCGACACGAATATTATCAATAGTTTTAAGAACTTTAGCTCGCCATCGTTCGCGATTTACTGTCAGTTCAGTGGCGCTCTTGATACTCATATCCAGCAACTGTATCATCGTATCCACCCAGCGTGTAGGGGAACGGCCACCGCGCCGCCCACTCGGGGCATGACCCTGAACTACAAGTTTCTCCATATTATCGCTTCTGTGAATACGTCCGAAGAATGTAAGCATTCTCGTCGACACAATGGAGGATAGTCTCTTTGGATTACCGAGCTCATCCAATATGGAAACATTATTCGATGGACGGTATAAGGAACTCTCAGCATTCTCCTCCACGTCCACATTTCAAAAAGCATCTATGCGAGCTCGATCTGCCTTTTTAACAGTCCAAGCTTCCGAGGCATACAAAAATATGGAGAACACAAGAGGCTGAACCAGCAACATTTCAAGCAGATAAAAACTGGAAAATAATACTTTCTGGCTTTTTCAATAATCTGTCTTGAGTTTAAGATCTGTTCACGCGTACCGCGACTTTTCACGAAACCCACCTGCGCCTGCGAAATTTGTAAGCCAATAAAACCCTCCAAAGGAGATTTTAAAATATATGTATAGCAGAACCTTGCTTGCATGAGAGATTAACGAAAGTAGGCGATAATTGTCTGGACTTGTCTACTTAGTTAGCTATGGCTAAATTAGTAGGTACAACACTCGTGCATCAATTAAACAAAAAAAATGGCTGCCATTTTATTTGGTGGGAGAAAAACTACTTTTATCTCCTTAAAGGCTCCGATACCGATGATCGGACACATTGTATATGAAACCTATATTTTTTGTTTCAGGAAAGGGCGACAACTTATTGCGGAACTGCACATAAAAAATGAGAACCTTACCAGGACAACTGGGACGTCCACACTGCCATCTTTGCCACCACTACCAAGTCTTCTCCTTCGCTTGTTGTAATTGATAAGGAATTTCAACCGATAGCACTCATCGAAAGAGCATTTGTCAGTAACGGAATACATCAGAATGAATGCCTCTGCCCATCTGATGTTTGCCTCTAGACCCAAGCATTCGGACTCCTGTAATGCAATCATACCAATTCTCTAACTATATGCGACTACATATTTTGATATTTTGGAAAACAGTTGTAGTGAATATGAACAATATTATTATTTATCTAAATTTATAGAAAGGAAAACTAGAAGATTTTGTAGTGTGTCTACCTTTGATAGGCTCCCCCAAGATCTAACATTATGCTATAGTTGTCGGTCATGAGAATGTAAGTTGAGGAAGCCGGCTTCTCATATTCTCATATTTTTGCATTTCATATTCCATACATGTTCCCATGTTCCATAGTGCGAAATCACTTGTTTGGAAGAAAGATTGCAGTCGCTTTCAGAGGAAAGCTGTGGCACAATGTGTACTGTGAGGCCAAGCGCTGAATTACAGTTCAGGAAGGTTCAGTCTAACATTGGCCTAAGCGATTATGTCTTGTTTAAAAAAACCAGATGATCTACTACCAACTACTATTGTACTCCATAGCAAAACGCCTGTAGTAAGAGGTATTTTAAGATTTTAATTGGCTGTCATTTTCGACAGTTAAGACTGTGATTACGTGATTCTAACGTAACAGATTGAAAGTTGGCATATGGGAGTTAGTAAACATGAAGCACTATACGAGCAACGAGTTTTGATTGTTGAATATTAATAGAAAGACATCCTCATCATCATAGTCACAATGTCTTAACAGACATGCATTTACGCATTTTACGAGTTTCTCTTGGGATATCTTTAAGATCTTTAATGCAGTAGTTTCCCATATGCTTTCTGCATCCTCATGCCGTTGACCAGATGGTATCTTCTGGTTCATTCGCCTTTAGGGGCAATTTCTCACCCCAAGGGCAAGAAGTTGTCCTGACTCTTTTCAATTCGTCCACCCAAAGCTGTTGGCTGAAAAGAGGTTACTGTTTATACCGACAGTAGTTCGGTTCTTTTTAGTCGCCATTTACGACACGCAGGATATACGATGGGAGATTTTCTAACCCGCCCCCCCACGGGGAAAGACACTGAAAGTTTTATCGACACCATTCGCAAAGTGCATCCAAAATTCGGCCAGAATAATGTTCATAACTAATCTACCGTGGAAAGAGTGATCTCAAAATTTGGAAATACTTGTGAATTTAGTGATGCGAAGCAAAGAACACGGGCTCTTAGAACACGTTAATAATTAGCGTCAGTCTATAACTCCATAATCTACACTGCCGAAGTACTTTAAACTCAATCCTTTTACTTTACTTCTAATAAATGTATCATTCTTTATTGGCCAGTGTGACGAGATGTACAAATTCAAAGCTGTTTGAGGCTTTCAATGCGAAAGAGATGAGAGCTGCTGATCATACACTCCAAAGAGTAGAAAGCATAAAATTCTATTCATGGAGAGTTGCAACCAAATTGTAGACAGGACAAGTTGTCATCCACCATAAGGTGTAGTGACTTATAGGACCAAAACTTATTTTTAGAAGCTTGTCCTGGAACAGTCGCTAAATCAACGTCATTGATAACGTTAGAAATCATTTCAACAACAACAATTCATTGTACAAAATCAACAACATTGAATGGGATATTCTAGCGCAAAAGGAATCCATTTTTCCTACCCACTATCCAAAGGGTTGACGGTACATAATTACTTTTATAGTCTAATCATGGAAAATTGTAATTAAATTGCAAGCAAATAGGTCTTAAACTGAGTTTTTATGAATTTTAGGAGAAAAGGAATTCTTAATAGCATGCAACTTAAAATGTAGCAACTAATCTATTTTCATGAGATCACTCTGGAATATTTACCCAATCAGCTAAGACTAGCATCCCAAATTCAAAACTTATTTAAGCTTTCAAAAAGCTGTAGACCCACTTGAAACGTTACTGAATAGGGGTTTTTGCGTGAAAGTGATTGGATCGTCTGACCGTTTGATTCAAAAGGTCGAAGATATAAAGTTTCTTTTATAGTCCACCCAAATTGCATACAAAACAGATCCTCGCCGAGCTTTTCGTTAATTTGAGGGGGAAAGAAGGGATGTAATATAAGGGAACATGGCTGGCGGCCTGTTATTTAGCTTCTTAAGACATCTTCGAAAAAATTGACTAATCAATCCAACATTTATTGTCAGCTAACATACAGAGTGAGTCTAAAGTATAAAAGCCTCAATAATCTCGGAAACGGTTTGCACGATTTTCATAAACTTTGGGCTGCGGAGGTTTTGCAATACTGCCGATCTTACGATGATATTTACAATGTTGCCATATCAATGATTTTTCCGGAAATATAAACTCTTTTTATTTCAAATGGATTACTCTGTGTATTTCTACTTTTTTAAATAAATCATTGAAAATGCCATATAATAAAGGACAATTTTGATAGAATTGGTTATGTTCTAAATAAGTACCTTCACATTTCTACCACCACCCTTCTTCCATTTTACACCTATCGGTGTTTGAAGTAAAAATGGAGTCAAGTTGATTGACTCAGTACTTCTAACACATAACGGTGATTTCATTTTATTATTTTTCCATAGCATGAGATCGCCTTGTAACCAAATCATCGCCCGCCCGACCGCCCGCTCCTGCATAGGTCAATGGATTGCCCAGATGTTCCCAGACATTTTGGTGTCGTAGACCCCTTGCTATGTTTTTCGTTTTTCAATAGACCCCCTACTTACCAGATATTGATTTTTTGTGAAATTTCTAACTGTAGTGACGTTTAATGTTAAAAACTTAAATTTAAATTCAAACTATTCAAAATAAAATGTTGTATCTGTTATATATCTGTTATATACGTAACTTTAAATAAACATAAAATCAAATAAGCAATAAGTAAATTTTTTTAGTAGGAAGGATGAACCTGATGACGTTTAATCTTGAATCTCCTCAGCTAATGATGTCCAGTCTGTTTCTTTTTTTTTAGGAGATTGGTAACCGTGCTGAACCCCCTTTCCACTAAGTATGACGATGAAAATAAATTAGAAATTTCCTCGCTATATTCCATATAATGGGATAAGTTACGGGTACGTCTTTTTGCAGCCAGAATTGTATATCAAAAGATAGTAAGTATAACGTCAGTAAATAGGTACTATCAGTGTATGTTGAAATCCACTATCGTGGACCCCCATTTTCATTTCATGGACCCCCAGTTTTTTTTTCGCTGGTGTAGACCCCTTGCAGATAGTTATAGACCTCTGGGGGTCGATACAGACCACTTTGGGAATCACCGCGTTAGCCTATTATGAATACAAAAAATTAGTTTTAGGACCCCCATCCCCCAAGTGCCCCAATTTCACCTCCACCAAAAAAAGTAGAAAAATGCCTAAAAGCGAAGTTTCAGCTGTTTTTATATAAATATTTTTAGTTTTTTTTTTAATCCATAAACGTTTTCCATCCTCGCCACGGTAATAATACCACAGCATGATTTCATTTCATTAAAATCAATCCAATAGTTTCCACGATACACAATACAGAACAAGCTAAAGCAATATTCGTATGTATACGTCAGAAAATTTTAGGTCTCTTGGTTTCTGTAACAGGTAAGGTAATGTTCGGATGGACCTAAAAAAAGTGTATTATGACGCTAGATCTTTCTTAAACAGGTTAGTGGACAGGCTATTATGAATACAAAAAATTTTTTCAGTTCTACCACCCTCACCCCTCAACCACCCCAACTTCACCCCCACCAAAAAAATGTAGAAAATGTTCAAGAACCCCTAAAATGCCTAAAAACAAAGTTTGTGAAGAATATTTAAAATGTTTGGTCTTTTGCTAATTAGTCCCCCTCCCATGAACCGATTTTCAAAATTATAGGAACATTACCTACCACGACCCCACAGCCTCTCACCTATCGGTGTGGGAAGTAAAAGGGGCCAAGTTTGTCTACTTGCCTGCCTTCACCTCCCCATCACTAATACCATGTAGTTTTTAGCATCATGTATAGTTTTGTTCAATGATACGAGAATACAGGAATACAGTTTTTCAGAATTCTAGAACACTCGGTATACGCTGGTGGTATGTTTTTGTACCGTCCATAAGTGCTATGAAACTCTCCTTCTAACTCCGGTATAGTGTTATACCTTCCTCTATAATAACAACCCCCTGAATGGCCATGATCTCATTTACGCGAGCTTCTTGATAATCCCACCATCGTCTCCCGTTATCTGCGCAGCCGATGCCGATGGCCTGAATGTAAACGGCGTAGCAGCAGCTGTCCAACAGCTATGGATATTGTATTAGGAATCCGGATGACAAAGAGCCGGATAGAAAGCGTACAGTGCTCGTTCCGAATTCTCCTTTCCGATTTTAATATAATTTGTATGCTGGATAGCTTGGCCGGAATGCCATTCCCGCTGGGATTTATTGTTTCTCTGACGAGAGGCTACAACGACGCTTTCAACCCTCCTTGAACGTGTTTTGTGATGGGATCCTTTCAACACTAAACAGCATTTACAATATTCCGCGCCATTTGGGTTGCCATACTTTATTTTGCTGTAAATGTTATACAATGCCGTTCAAAAAATATAATCCTCAAGTATGCACCCCCCCACAACACTGATGTTAGCATTTCTGAATTCTGTATGTTCAAAAACTACCAAGTATTGGATTTTACCGCTCCAGCTGTGGCAGTTTTAGTAATGTTTAAGCGTTCCGGTACTGTTTACTGAAAAAGCGGTGTTGCCGTATCTCAGTAATTAATAGAAACAAAATTTTGAAATTGTGAGATCTTACTAAATTCGACAGGCGCAGTTAGTTACAATAAAAATAAGTAGAGCATTCTATTTAAAATAACAAAATTATGACGTGTAACGTAAAAGTGGTAAATCTGGCAACACTGCTGTTAGAACTTTTGAGTCCTGCATGTTCGAAAACCTGCAGGTATTGATTTTCTCGGTCCAGCTGTGCAAGTTTTGAAGATATTTAAGCGTTCCTGTACCTTTTACTGACCTGGTATTCGAAATAGATAGTATGTGCAAGTAAAACGGTATTATTATTTTAGGAACACCAGTTAAAACTTGTTCAAGCCGTAAACTATTTAAAATTCTGCCAAAAACACCCTGTAGATGCAAATTGCTGGTAACATCCAAAATAATATTCATTTGATATTCAAGCAACTCAACTCGCTGTATAACATTTTTGAGGAAAGGTAAAGGAATATATCAATTTGGACATATTACTTGTGACCTTGCAAATCCAGAAATTAATTGAAAATAAATTATAACTTGGCAACGTCACAACCGATCCCAAAAATATCTTAGGGTTAAATAGAGATTAATGACGGAAATCAGAAGAATTTAAAAAAACGTTATAATTCTTTATAAAAAATCAAGTTGATCACTATGCTACTTTTCCGCAACACCCTGTATATTTCGAAATACTTTAACGATATGAGTCTTAAGTAACCAAATAACTTTTGTATTTGACATTTTCTTTTATCAGGTATACCTTGCGAGATATCGAGAATTACACACTAAATGGACACCCTGTATACAGAGTGGTCCAATAGACGCGCGGTGCTCTCTACTCTCTAGCGGCCGTACCGTTTGAATTAGAAGAAAATGTTTCGAATAAAATGGCCTACTTGCAGAAAATAATTTCAAAGATGGCGAACATCCGAACATACCGAAAGTTGGCGTCAACTTCCTTATTTTAAATAGAACACCCTGTATGTTATTACATTTTTGAATTCAGCATCCAATTTTAGGTTCAATTTGTAAGCGCTAGTTTATGTCTACGAAGCCTATTTTCGAGGTTTTTTAGCAAATTTGATGTTTGTAGTTACTTTTACAAAATATGTTAGTATCTCGGAAATTAAGCAAGGCAGGGAAATGCGGTTTTCGGATTTAAAACGAGCAAGAAACCTGCTTCCACTTTGATAAGATAGTTGATCGATAACTTTCTAATCAGAGTACTTTTTATATAAAGTTGTATGTACACTAAAAACTCAGAATGTTTTTTGCAGTAAGACGATTTTGAATGCTAAGCTTTGAGTGTGAATGATTAGTGAATTCTGTTATCTGGAATAGTCTTGGGAACGACTGGTACCTAATACTTGTTTATAGTGCCTCAAGTTATCTTCTCGTAATACCACGAGTTATGTTGCTTTCAGTTTGCTCTACTACACGACTTGTCTTGAGTGATCGCATAGATAGAGTCAAGTGGTCTGACTTGCTCATTAATGTTCTAGAATGACGGTCTCAAATCCGGAATGATCATTAACTTCAAATAATAATTAAGCAAAGTACAAACAAATATTATAGTTCGTAAGTTATGTATCTCTAAGGAACCTAGAAGTCCCTAAATAGTGTCTATGAAAATACATTTTTATCTCGTGTCAGTAGTATAGATATGCCGATTCTGATCCTCCCGAGGTCATTTGAAGGTCATTTAAATGGGGTGTGGATAACCTTGAGATGTGACGTGGGCTTTTCTTATAGGTGCCGATTCTGATCCTCCCTGAAGGTCATTTTGTAACGTTGTGTTTTCAAATGTGATCGTATCTGAAGGGCTTGTTTCAGTGGGGTGTTGGGTAACCTTGAGTTTTTTCGGTTTACAATGTGCCTATAGATAACGATTTTGAAATATTTGTTGTTAGTGTTTGAATTGGTTGTTTGTGTAACCTTGAGTTTTTTTTGTGTTAGTGTATAGCTGCTTATTTTGAACGTCCTTGAATGTGACTATTGACTGGATAACCTTGAGATTTGACGTGGTGGATAACCTCGAGATTTGACGTGGGGCCAATTGCAATCCTCCCTGAAGGTCACTCAGATAGGGTGTGGATAGCCTTGAGATCAGTTGTATGATTTTCTTACGAGGCTTGATGGTTTTGAGAAGAATGCACGGTGACGTATTTTGACCTTGAAGGTATCTGTATAAATAGTGTAATAACGGGCTAGTGATCAGTAAAAGTCGAGAGACGATCAGAGTATAGTCCCGAAGTATATTCTGTACAGATATTACTTGGTGAGCACCCTTTTTATATTATTTATCCAACAGTAACATTATTTGTTTTTTCTTTAAACAATGTCTGTCGCTACCTCTGAATTGCATGAAATTAACAATAAAATCAACTGTGAACTCGATAACAAAATACTTTTCAGAACTTTATCTTCACTAACTGTAAACAAAGCCCATACAATTAAGAATCTGTCACCCGTCAAATCAAAATTTGGTGAATGTCTAGTAGCAACACTATTAGAAGATGATGCTAATGAGTTCAAAGTATGGTTACCTAAAAGAGTATCGGAGCATATGTCTGAAGCAGTGATTAAAGAGATAAATGAATCTCAAAATAAATATTCACTAACATATATTGGTCAAAGTTCACCTAAAACACCAGGCGCGCGCTCCAAATGTTTGATGAAATTTGATTATATTCAACAATAATATATTTGATGATGAGGTAGTACAGATTGTGTTGGGTATAAATAATATAATGGTTACTCCCATGTATTGGACCCGCGATATGTAGAAGGTAAATTCGAGATAAAAACATTTATTTGCACCTAGTTGGTATTAGACGTTCTGTTTGTTTCAGAAGCAGACTAACTTTTCATTCCCATTATACAATGTGGATGCAGTATTCAGCAATGGGGTGGCCTGAAGCAAAAGATCTACGTACAGCCATCCAGAGAATTGCATGTCAATTGGTAGATTTGATTTTCGATGAGGAACATTCCACGGTCTATGACTTGAGTATCTGCTGGGATGATGAAGAGGTCGAACGGAAGAGGATGCTAATCAGGAAATATGAAGAAGGGGAAAAGTTATGCAGACAATATTTACGTGAAGAATGTACCATCGATCAACTATGTGATGGGATGATTAGTAATGAACTCAAACCATTTTTGTATGCAATAGGGGAATATTTACCTCAACATATAATTACCAAATATAGTTTCGTAGATAAAGAATGACATTTGTACGCATCCGGCTCACTTCTGTATCATTTATGCATAAATAAAAAAACAAATGTATTAAAAGTGTTTTATTTTTGCCATGACAGCTATAATAAAAATCAAAAATACATTTAATATGAATGAATAAGTCCATTCTGAATAGATCCATCAAAAGCGTTGTAACTAATACAAGAATCGTGAATGATTAATGCATACACTTTAGTGTTAGCTGGGAAAGAAGATTTTCTGGTTTCAAATTCCAACGATATATCCACAGTTGACAGCTGAAGGTTATCAGGTTGATGACTGCAGTCGATTACAAATAGTGGGTTATCATTGAACTCCTTAATATTGAATAATGGTTCTGCCATTCCCTTGTTGTAATACGCACTTTGGAAGCTCTCAAATGCATAGTAAGCCGCAGTGTTTAGCTTCTTCTCAAAATCCAGGTTCCACCTTTCATATGGGTATACCTGGTTATTCAGCTTCAATCGAATCGAGTTTATGTTGGCATGAATGAACTTAGTGATGTCCTTCTTAGGATCTTCTGCTAATTTTGAGTCTTGAAATCCAACGATAACAAACAAAGGCCTCTCTAGCTTGTTGGTTGTTCGAATTGCCCAGACGTCTGTTGATGTTGAGCGAAGTGATGGTAGTTCATACAAATCCCAAGAGCGAAATGCCACCTTAATCCTTGAACTCAAACTGCTTTTGTTCAGTCTCTGTAGAAGTTTGACCTTGTAGCGGTCTTCAGGAACAATCTGTTGGACTTTCCATTCAATCTTTGATATTGATAGCTCTGCGTCACATTCACCGACAAAGCAGTTCTTAAAGGATCTTGCAATGACTAATACAAGCTCTTGTTTTATGTTTAGAATTCCTTTTTTATAGTCCTCAGCAAATCCCATTATATGTTTTAGAGGTATTCTACCACTGAAGACCTTACTAGTTGAATCCCATATGGCTGAATTGTCTTCATTTAAGCCCCATCCTGTACATAATAGTGAATGGGCGGCACTTTTACCATGAGAGATCATTGTTTTCATTGTTGACGTTATTCCAGGATTTCGTACAATGACAACTTTTTCACCACCCATATGTAGAGAAATTTCATCAAACAGAAAAGACAGAGCATTGTTAGATAGATAGCAGGACTTCGTGGCATCACTTGGAGTAAACGTTCCTTCGATGAAAATGTAACTGTCAGCAATATTTAAAATGAGATCTTGGAAGTTGATTGGTATATGAACAATGTCAGAATTCTTGAAATATGGTGAACCATACGGCTTGTATGTGTATTCATGTAAACTTGCTAAGGAGTGATCCAAAATCGGTTCCTCAAAAACATCCAGCTTCTCACTTGATACGTGCAGAACCATATTTTTCAGTTAGCTTTAGTCCTATAGACTCCAGAAACTTACGATTTTGTAGTGATAGCTTCGACGTTGTGCCTTTGGCAGCTGACGAATGACGAATAAGGTTATTCCTATGTGTTCTTCGTATTTTATGGTTGTTTGTAAGGGCTTTATCGACTTTTTTCAATTGTTGTGCACCTATGTTATATAGAAAACCCATCCTATTCAATTGTGGAGTTTGCTCAAGCTAACCGACGCAATTCCAATTTAACGATAATTTTTTCACCACGGAAGTTAATCAGATTTCCCTCGTCATCCAAAATTTTCAGTGTGATGTTATCGATAAACTGACGACCACTAGGCATAACGCTCATATATATTACATTCTGTGGCTCCTTTGTTAATTTGAATCCAGGCTCAACGTCTATGTCGAATTCATACAGAGTGTGCATTTCACTTCCATTGTGGTAGGCGCCAGATATCAATCCGCAGTCGACCTTTATTAGTCTGACTGTCGTTATATTAACTGGTAAGGTTGATATATGTTTTTTGTTGCATTCGAAAACCTCCGGCTCAAATCCAATCAAAGATGCAATTGAGTTAGGGAAAGATAAATCAACATCATATATTGAATATAATTCACATTTCATTGTATTGTTGTTGGCCTTCAGACAAAATAGCTCGTCAGTTGTAACATTATGTTTGTATCGAACTATGGACTTTATTATCTTTTGTAGATATATGTTGAGTTCATCGATTTCGTAGGTGCCTGGTGGAATATATGTAATATTCATCTGAGAATCATCTGAAGGTTGTTTAAACACAATTAGATTATTACCCTCATGAACATTGAATATTGAGTTGTAGGAGTAAAAACCTATTAGCCCCAATCCGTACTGCGCATTGGTATCCAGCTCTATTGGCGGATAAAAACTAGCAGACAGCACACTGTCATAACCCGTCAAGGTAAATGTATAAGACATGACTGCGGTGATACAAAAAAATAACACTTTTATATATTCAAAATTTTATTGATTACAACACTTGTTTGACTCATTACTGCTTGTCATAGAGATATCTTGCAAATTACAGTAACAACAAAATATTTTTCTTGGTGGCGGCCCGTCTGCTTCATCTCCGTTCTGGTGTGTATTATAGTGCTCCCAACAGAACTGGAATCGTTGTATATCCACATCTTCCTTCAAATGCAATGGCAGTTTGTTCCATACAAGTGCTATTTCGTTAGGTGTACATACCATCAGTACTTCTTTGGGTATGTGGGCAAGTTCTTCTTGTGTCATGTTCAACAGGCTTCTTTCTCTTGAAAATGCTTTAAGGGAATTGCTCATCTTTTTAAGTGTTTCACGATCCATTTTTCACAGATTTTTGCTTCTCTTCAGAAAGAAATCGTAGACACAGGTGCCCGCACCAAAAGGTATTGAAGTTCTGCTGTCGTCTGTGATTATACAGGATCTGAATCTTCTTAGATTTTTTGAGGAAATATTTCACCAGTTCGCTGGTTGGCGGTAGGTTGCCGAAACTGTCATAATAATATACCACCACTCCGCGTTTTATATATGAAACCCAGTGTGACCCATCCCCACTCTTGCTGTCTAAATTAATGATGGCTGACTCATTCCTCAGTGGACCTTGCTTAGGCAGATCATCGCGCATAAAAATCCCTCTGAAATATGGTATTTCTAGCTTTTTAGCGTAATACACAAGGTCATTATCTGTAAGCGGTCGTTGGGGTAGGGTTTTTAAAAGTTTTTTGAAGTCCTAGGTTTAACAAACAAACCAAATCCTTTGCGGTATGGTTTCAAATATATACCGTTTCCAATTTTACTTATACCAGAAGTAGATGTTGAATCAGTTGTATTCCTTTGTCGTGCTGAATTAACTGCTTTAGAGGACCTAACAATATTTGCAATACCCCCAGCGAGATTACCTAATGCTGAGAGACCGGCAAAAATTGGAATCAAAGGAAGAATTCCACCTACTTTGGGGATAGGTATAACTCGCGGAAGACGAATATGCCGTTTGCCCCCAATGGACTTGATATACTTCCGGGTAGCTAATAATGCAGCAGATGTTGCTTTTCTTAGCACACTGTTATCTTGCTTGTGGTTCGAAAAATGTTTCATATTTTTGCGAACTCTGTTTAGTATTCCTGAACCAAAGTGCACCTTCTTTATAGCCTTCCTCATTTTCCTACGTATATTATTTTTATTCTGCCCTCGTCGTCGTGATGCATAACCCATTCCTGCACGATGTTTTACACCTACTAATTTCCTCGATTTTTCACGCATGCATTTCTTCTTATTCCGTCCACGTAGTGTTGCAAGACCCATTCCAGTGCGTCGTTTGACCTTCATAATATTTGTAATTAACCAAGCAGCTGCTTTTTCTCCAAGGTTCGCGTCAGCTGATTTGACTCGTTTCCAAGCTTCTTGCTCAAGTTGGTAGTCAGCTTTATGTCTTGTAGCTAAATCGGATTTGCGGTATGCAAGGTCGTGTTGTAAGCAGGCCGCGTCTAATCTATTTATTCCTTTTTGGCCTAGTGCGATCCTTTCTTCCAATCGAGTACCCGGGCCGCAATACTGATAAAAAGGCAAATGTGCTTCGAATGGCAGCTTATTTATCAACTTATTAACAATTCCACCACCAGTTTTGGAGATGCTACTACACCTTCTCTCAAGAAGTAGCGGCATTTAAATAAAACACATATAAACAACTGCAGCTTATATATGGTCAAGTCGTTGAACGATGAAGGTGACAAAACAGGACCAGGAATTAGACATTAGCAATATAGATGTCAATGTTACTGATCCGGAAAATAATACTTCTCGTCGTCGACATGGGGTACTACTACCATCAACAATTCGATGTATTATAGTTGGACCATCAAACTGTGGAAAAACCAATGTACTAGTATCTCTCCTGTTACATCCGAATGGGCTGTTTTTTGAGAACTTATATATTTTTTCAAAGTCGCTCAACCAACCCAAGTACGCATTCATTGAAAAAGTAATGAGTTCGATAGATGGACTAGGATATTATGCATTTGCTAATAATTCCGAAGTTCCACCACCGTCAGAAGCCAAACCAAACTCAGTTTTTATCTTTGATGATGTGATATGTGAGAATCAAAATGCTATACGAGAATACTTCAGTATGGGGCGACACAAAGGTGTGGATTGCTTTTACTGTGTGCAAAGTTACAGTTGGGTACCGAAAAGAGTGATTAGAGACAACGCAAACCTGATAGTTTTGTTTAAGGTCGATAATACAAATTTATCACATGTTTTCTCTGACCATGTGGCTCCCGATGTAACTTTTAAGCAATTTCAAGATATGTGTGCAATATGTTGGAGGGATAAATATGGATTCCTAGTTATCGACAAAGATAGAGAAATAAGAAACGGCAGGTACCGGAAGGGATTCGATAGCTTCATAAATCCACTGCAAGACTAATAATATCATCAATTGAATGTGAGACTGCAATCAGCATACATCACAGTGGCAACATTACATATACCAGAATGAAACAACAACAGAGCAATGATGAGGTAGCTCTAAAAAAAGAATTAGTTAATGCAACAGAGTCAGTGCGGAGAAAATTCAACTATGTAAGGAAAGCCCGCGAAATCGGTAACACTTCATTGGAACAGATATATGAGCCTATTACAAAACAGTTGAAGACAATAGCAAATGCATCCAATCCTACGCTACCGAAACAGCCAATTCAAAATGTTGGTCCTACGAGCACTCCTAAAAAACCACCATCTACATATCCAAATCAAACCCTTCCCTCTACTAGCACACCAAAAGGGCCGAGATTCGAAGATTTGACTTCCGCTGCTTTTTCCGGTATAATACCAATAAAGGAGTTACCTGATACACCATCATCAATTAATGAGAGGGAAAGAGATTCAGTCACTCAGTATGTATCTACAGCTAATTCAAGTGTGGATAGAGAGGCAGTTGCTGAGGTGTTGAAAAGTCATATAGATAATTTGAGAGCAGGACATCCGGCCTATGGAAGTAAGGATCGACCCACAATCACAGAAGCTGTTAATGGGTGTACATGAAGTGGAATTTGATGATAAGGCGGTTCATTTATCATCGGGTGATAAGACTAGTAAATTCAAAATATCCCCACACTTACTAGATATGATGTTTGTAGGAGATACACGAAACTCCGACTCGAAAACTCTACACACATTCAGGTCCATATTGAATCTAACTAATGTACTTCGCAAAGATTACACACCTCTTAATATTTACAATGTCGACGGATCTGAGTATTTCAATAAATTATTTAATATCCTATCTACATCATCCCCCATGCATTTGAGAGCCAGAGTTGGTAGGGGACATACACAAATGAAGATACCTAAGTATAAGATATTTAACACTAATAAACGCGACTTTGTGTATTGGAACGACATCAACGAGCTGATTGATCGACTGAAATTGCTATACAGCTCAAAATCCGCGGGTCACACAAACCACGATAACGAAATTTTATCTATAATAGAAGAATTGCGTGAAGAGGGCGTAATACGCTAATTTTGGGGTATATATTTGCAAGTTGAAAGATCCCACTAATAGTATAACGCTTTCGTAGCGATGCACAATACGATAGATAAGTTTGGTCGTCGCAGTTCTAAGCATACAACTGTACGTGGTATTCCAGGTATTGGTTTTAAACTTACACAAACTGGAAATTATGATATCAATGGAAAGCAGTTAAAGAATGTTGGTGATCCTACAGATGAAAATGACTCTGTTCATATAAAGTATGTTGAAAAAAAACTAAAAAGTACCACTGATATGCTTGAAAGTATGGTGAATAGCAAAACGCTAGAATTGAGTGATGGCCTGGAGAAAAAGATTGATGTATTAACAACCAATTTGATATCCATTTTAGAGCAACTAGAGGTTGTATATAATTTTTGCCAGAAATTAGCTAGTGAAGTCAAAAGGGAATTCGATGTTGAAGGTGGCCCTGTTTTACCAGCGTGGCTTGCAGGCTACACTTTAAATCAACTCAGACCATAGATCAGTAGATTTTTCATGATTAATGATCAGTTTCTGTTCTACAATCACCTGAGTCAGACCTCTACATGTAGATATGTTAATTAACAGCGCAACAAAACGTGGCATAGCAGAAGAGTTACACAGGGCAGTTCGGAAGAACTTTCGCCGTCGAAAAACTATCATAAAAGGTTTCGCTGACTTATGGCAAGCTGATTTAGCGGAAATGCAACCTTTTCATAAAGAAAATAATGGATATAGATACATATTGGTAGTCATTGACTGCTATTCTAAGTTCCTATGGTGTAGACCAATCAAGAAGAAAGATATGGTAACGGTAACGACAGCAATGGGCGATATCATAAGGGACGCAGGATATTATCCAATTAATCTACAAACAGATAATGGAACCGAATTTTACAACAGAAAATTTGCTTCTCTCATGAACAAGTATGGAATTAACCATTATTCCACATACAGTACAAAGAAGGCCGCAATTGCTGAAAGGGCTATCCGTTCGCTAAAGCACCTTCTGTTCAAAGAATTTTCCGCAAGAGGAAGTTACACATGGATCACTATTTTGGATGATATCACTAACGTATATAACAATAGAATACATCGAACAACTGGATTGGCCCCTATTGAAATTAATGTTCACACTCGATTGAGTGCGTATCGCAATCCAAAGGTTGCTGGCAAAAGCAAACTTAATCTTGGAGACGTTGTGAGAATAAGCAGATATAAAGGTGTATTTGAAAAAGGTTACACTCCGAATTATTCCACGGAGCTCTTCAAAATACGCAAAGTTAATATTACAGATCCGGTCACATATATGCTAGAAGATATGGATCGGCGACCAATAAGCGGTTGTTTCTATGAAGCTGAGCTAAGAAAAACACAGTTTCCAAATGAGTATTTGATTGAAAAAGTCTTAAAAAGGAGAGGAAACAAGCTCTTTGTAAAATGGTTAGGTTTCCAAAAGAACAAGAATTCCTGGATAGACGCTGCAGATGTACTGTGATGATTGATATGACGGAGCGCAGACTATGTTTAGCAGTAATAATTTCAATGTGTATATTTGTTTCGATACTTTTGGAAATAAAATAGCAGTTTTTTCAATTTACTTTTATTATTTAATTCTACCTTAATCTCTAATACATAAAATACAC
The DNA here is from genome assembly GCA_951848785.1 of Callosobruchus maculatus. Taxonomy (NCBI): domain Eukaryota; kingdom Metazoa; phylum Arthropoda; class Insecta; order Coleoptera; family Chrysomelidae; genus Callosobruchus; species Callosobruchus maculatus. The sequence continues at coordinate 171,663 of CATOUR010000120.1, read as the reverse complement.
CTAACCTAAGATAAAAATTATTTAGTTATATTGTTGAAGCGCACCACCTCGCTTCTCCTCCACAGCTTTCTCTCCCTCTTGGAGAGGCAAGGGGGAGGATCCCGGATTACCTCTCTGTTCTGGAGATTCGGCCTATACGTGGGATAATCATCATCATCCCAGTTTTCTGAAACAATAGAAAATATGGTTTTGTAATTTATGTGAATGTGGGTAAGATTCAGAAGGTTGAAAATCTATGTGGATGTACTGAAGAATTTTTGTGTGGCTTGATTTATTTAAAATTTAGAGTTATACAATATGATTGTATCAGTGCAAAATTAATACAATGATGTTTAGTAGAGATCAATTTTCTGTGACTTCTAGGATAAAGATGTGCAAGATATATGAAAAAAGAAAAAAAGTTTTTGTCGCAGAAACGAATTATGTACCTTCAGGCTGAACCTCCACATCTCTCCGGCTTGCGAGGTGATGCTGTGGTGGCGTGGTAGTCACGTTCTTGGTAGGCAGCACGTTCTTGGCACACCGCAGGAGGTGCATTCCCATCGACGTAGGTTTGACCCAATGCGCTGCAACACGCGGACATTGCACTAGTCCGTACTTCGATGGGTCCTGCGGTGGCGTGGTGGGGTTGCTGGCCTCGGCTTCCTTATGGCTTCTTGTCTGGGTGGATGGCTCTGCAAATAAAGAGATATTTTGTAGAACAACTGTAAATTTTGGATTATTCTGTTATAAACTAGTTGTCATTTGATAGCTTGCTCGTGTAGGGATATATAGTGAAATGAGGAAACTTACCTTTACTTAGATAGGTAGCAATATATTGTGGCCAATTCACCGGACCACAACCCCGGAAAGGGCAAACCAGCAAATGGTCCCCAATTGTCCCACGCCGCACCTCATGTTCACCATTGTACGGGCAGGGGATCAACTTCCTCGAATACTCCATTTTCAAAATAGTAGTAGTAGCGGTAGTATAGTAGTAGTAGTAGTAGCGGTAGCAGAACTGCACTGAAGAACTCTCATTTCACCATCATATTTATACAGTTCCAGGTAGGTAAGCCTCCCTCCTCTACTGTCTTCCCCCATCAGTGTATATCGTTAAAGAAAGCAAAAAAAAAAAAGAAGATCCGCCTACTTGCCAGCTGGTGTACGTAAGATTATTAGTGGAAATAGAGAACATTTCGCTATACGCGCCGACAACGCATGCGCGCATTGATATCAGCCACTTCGAACGCGCATCGTGATTGACCGAACTGTGAGTGAATCCACCCGTAAACGCTTATTGGTTGTGATACATTTCAACCAGTCCTCTCATTGGTCTATTACAGTGTACATCGTTAAACAGCTGCACTTACACCACCCATATTGATATTTCAATGGTCCCCTCTCAGATTTTACTACTGCCATGTAGCATCGATATCGGTGGCTTCTAACGGACATCGTTATTGACCGAACTGTAAGTGAATCCGCCCATAAACGCTTATTGGTTGTGATACATTTCAACCAGTCCTCTCATTGGTCTATTATAGTGTACATCGTTAAACAGCTGCACGTACACCACCCATATCAGTATTTCAATGTTCCCCCTCTAAGATTTTACTACTGTCGTGTAGAGTGTTTTCTGTATAAATACAAGTCTACTTTCAATGGTTTATCAGTTCTACAGTCTTCAAAGAATCATACTGTTCCGTAGAAAACACTACATATTACGTACATCATCATGGCCAACCAACCAACAAAGAACGAAGACGCTATTAGTGGCGATTGCTTGCAAGCCATTCTGGAGGAACTGCAGAGTGACGGGGTGCAGTTTACATAGTTGGCAGTAGAAGTCCAGGATGAACTTCACGAGTTTATTCATGTGGAGCAGCCAGACCGGAGAATCGCGGAGGATGCTAATGCGGTGGTAGAAATAGATATGGATGTACCAAGAGCATCAACAGATGCAGCGATAGCATCAACAAGTGCAGCATCGATGCCGCCAGTAGTTGGAGATGGAGCGAGAACATCAACGGGTACAGCGTCAACAGTGCCAGCAGTGAGAAAGTCGAAACAGGCAGCATCCAAACCAGTTAGCAACATTTTAAGAGAAACACTACTTAAATCGAAGCAACCTCCAATGGACGACTTCGACGAGAAGAGGGATGCGTTGAGAAGTAGTATTCAGCGAATTAAAGCTGAAATAATAAGTGCAGAAAAGAAATTGGCAGAGGAGATGGCCCATTGTGACAAGCTTCAGGCAGCCCAGGCAGCGGATGATGAAAGAATAAAGCAGTTAGATGAAGAAAGAAAACGTGTCAAGGAGTGCAGAAATAAAAGGAAGCGACAGTTAGATGATTGTCAGAAGAGGATTGATACTCTTAGTATGAAATCTGAACAGAAAAGGACAAAATTGAATGAAGAAAAAGAAACTGTTTTATCTTTTTTCGATGTATAAAGTAATGTTCATCTTGAATAAAATAAATAATGAATGAAATAAAAAAGAAGCAATATTTTTTCTTTTCTATATCCATCCCCTCATATAATAATACAATTACTTGTTCTATCAATAAGCGCTCAGTAACTTAGTAATTGGTGATACTTGAAAATAGTATGAAGCATGAGTGCCAGTGTGCTAACAGAAACGGTAAATGCGCCTTGAGCGTTTGTGAGATTATTGTGTCTTGGTTTGGGGCACGCATATAAGTACCCACCCACCAATGCCATCGACGTTCCATCCAATAACACACTAAGTTTACTTCTAAAGATGTATACATGAAGAGGGGAGGAGGTATGGAGGGGGCTTTAGTGTGGGGAACTAGAAACATAAAAACGAGAGTTCTTGTCAATGAAAATCATACTGTACAATCAAGTGACGAATTAACACATTTAGCAGCGAAATGACTACAGAGTCAAACGGACCTTGCGACTCAACGTCTTGGTTAGATGACGACAATGATAACTCCAGCATATGGAGTATCGAGACTGCGGTTCCTGATGGTGAGTTACCCGACCAATCACATTGGGCGGTGGCGAGGTCACCGATGGACGATGGACCGTGCGACTCCACAAGACAGCCACTGGGGTTCCTGCTGTTTACAATTGACAGCTCATCTGATAACAGCGACGATGATGATCCTGATCGTCCGGATGGTCCAGAAAACCAGAGAGTGGAATTACCTTTTCCTGTAGATAGCGAGGAGGAGATATGAGGCGCTATTTTTGTGAATTATAAAGAGATTTTTTGTTTGTATCAACCAATAAACTTGTTTTTTTTTTAAATCGTACTTTATTCAAAAACCTTACCACCATGACAGAAAAAAATTCATCGAGCGTGGGCGGCTTCACCAATGAAGGATCTTTCTAAAAATTTTATTTAGTGGTGTACTTTTTTATCAGTCTTACAATTTTGTCTATCTCGATTTTTTCATGCTTCTAACGTTTTTTTTTTCAGTCTTTTTTCTGAAAAAACTACCGTTTTGAAGGACCCTTGAAGATCACATTTGCCCCTCAAAATGCGTCAAAATGGGCCTCCGCCGAGCCTTTGTATGCGCGGCTCGGCGGCTTCGCCGCAGCATGTGCCGCCGGCTCTATGGGCCGGCACGGCGCCGCCTCGCCTTTGCATGCGCGGCGAGATAAGGTGGGTCGATGTTAGTCGACGGCGCAGCAGTCGACCTAACCTCCACCTTTACCGAAACTTAGCACGACCCAGTAAGCACTATGTGTAATTGGAGACTACGCACTAACCTGTTGTCTTAGAAACCAACCTATAATTTTTTTCACAAATATTTTTCATAAACTAACCTATTTGTTTTTGTCAAATACTTACGAACTTTTTTTCACAAATATTTTTTTTTTCATAAACAATTTTTTTTTGCATATTTTTTTCTCATTTATTAATCAGAAATAAACTAGATTTCAGAATCGATATATATCTATTTCAATTTCTTTATTTTTGAATTATAAGATACATAAAAGTTATTATGATCAAAAAATACATTTGTATATTACTACTATTCTAGAAAAATTTACAGAAATATCTAACAACTACATACAAATGAATACAAAATTTAAAGACACTTTTTTTCACAAATACTTTTTCATCAACTAAAACTTGTTTTATATATTTTCTCAATTATAAGATATACATAAAAATACATTTGTACATTACTACTATTATATAAAAATGTACACAAATCACTAACCCCTATATACAAATAAATACCTAAATTTCAACATTTTTTACAAATTTTTTTTAAAATCTAAATTGTTTTTTTTTTGTTGTATTTTTCCACAAATATACATTTTAATTTATTAACTATGAAAAATATCAAACTAAATAAAAATAAATACATAATGCTAATTCTAAATGGAAAAATATATACATACATACAACTAACTCTAAATATCTACAAGTTAACAAAGGAAAAACAAAGGAAAAAATATATACATAAAAAAACTACTGGGATTGGGACAGACAGATAGGGTCATCTTCATAAGCTATGACCGTAGCCATCCGTCCCACCAGTTTTTCCTTTTTTCCTTTCAGATGCGCTACCCTTTCCCCAACGATCCGCTCCCGTTCCTTCATATTTTCACCAGCTTGCTCCGCACCATCCATCTCTGCCAAACGCTGGTCCAACTGCTGGAGACGCTCCTGCAGTCGCTGCCTTTCCTCGACGACGGTTCGTTTTAAGTCAACGAGCGTCTGCAGCGACTGCACTTCTTCGGACAACTGCATTTTCTCCGCCTCCGCCTTCTGCAGGTCCCTTTCGACCTTTTGCAGTTGGCCAGCATAGAAGGACACTAGTGGGCCAAGCATAGTGGTTTCATTCGTAGTAGCCACTTTCTCACTGCTACTGCTGCTACTACTACTACTACCACTACAACCACTACTGCTAGAGCTGCCGCTCTCCTTAGATGCCGAAGATGCTAGCGACTCCTGGGACGGTTCGGTCGCTAGTATCTTCGGTGTCCTCGGTGTAGCTGGCAGCTTACGGGATGGCGTCGGTGAGGGTGTACGATACCGCTCCGGGGTTGACGGTCTTTCATCGGGCTCTGAAGGTGCCTTCGTTGATAATTCTACTGGAGCGGTGACTAGCAAATTTTCATGAACCACAATTTTTGCTTGACACCGTTCCGGTGGAGTTATCGACGACGACACCACACCAGGCTCCTCAAGTCCAGCCAACACCCGGATAGGTGACTTGCGAAAACAACTTGGATCCGTCGTAATCGGGGCCTCGTTAAGAAACGAGAAATCCACTGTCGACTCCGGTGCAGCAACTGAAGTGAAAAGGAAGGGCTCATATTGCTGGTATTGAGCCGCGTAAGTCTTGTATGCTGACTTACACGACTTCATTCTAGCACCCTCTTTTCGCTTCTTTTGCGGCATCGAAGTCGACGGTCGGCTTTCCTTCGTCTTCCTCAAAGGCTTTGATTGCTTCGCAACCAATTTATTTTCGGAAGCGCTACCTTCCTTCTTCTGGCGTTTTGTGCCAGTCGTTACCTTCACCGGCGCCGTCCTTTTCCTAGTGGTCGGGCTTGGCCCCGCCACGGAGGCGGATGGTTGCGGTGCTGGTCGCTTAGCTGGTGAAGGTTGGAAGTCGTCATCGTCGGAATGGTACAGGGCATCGGTGGTCATCTGTAACAATAAAAGAAAAAAATGCTTAGAAACGTATATCATTGCCAACAGTTGGCAGAGCAGTCCCTCAAATTATACCCAAATTATTTATACTTACATTCATCTTTGCAGACATCCTCGAATTAGTCGCTTGTTGCTGGAAGGTGGCTGTAGCTGCTTGTCTGTTATCGAAAGCTAAACAGAATGACCTCTCCTGGTTCCGACCAGCAGTTTTATGCCTTAAACTCCTACCCTAATCGCTTGCTGATCGCCCTCTCCCCATTTTTGATTGGTTAGAAGGAAGAGTGGGATAGAGGTATCCGCCCACTACTTTAATAGGTCGAATCGCTTGAGTGGAGGGAATGAGGGACAGCCCCCAAAACCCTGCCATATCTACTGCCATGTTGCCAGACGTTTTCGGTAATCCCTGTGTTTCTTACACGTCTGGCTGTAACAACATTTCTTGAATAAGGTTAATTTTTATACTTCGAGAAATGAATTAATTTTGCTAACAAAACTTCAATATGAGCCACCTATACACTTTGGCATGTATCGTGGTATGTATTAAATGAAACAGTCTGATATTTTTCTGATGAATATATTGGAATACTAATACAACCTATTCAACAAAATAACATTAGTAATGTAACTTGGAATTCAAAAATATTGGTCGTCTTGTAGTAAATGAAGATTTCCTTTCTGCTCTTTGATGGTTGAACGGTATCTCCTTATCCACAAATCAATCATCGTGCAAACACTCAAGGCACACCTACCGTTTCTGTTTTGGGAGTGATAATTACACCTTATTACATCATCACATATTGATTCTCTGTTCAAGTTCACGTTAAGCTGGATATCATTGTCGGTCTCCAAATTCACTATCTCCACGTTTTCTAAGCTCAGCTCAGCAACAGATTTGAGTAGATAGATATATTTTTGATGGCCCTTCAGAAAGACTATATCACCGTTGTTAACGTGATGCTTGATTATTTTCATTATTTGGTTACCATCTGTATTTCCTGCTTTGTATCTAATACCATGATTATACTTTTCCACAAACTTAACAGTTCTCTGGTCTTTCACGTTCAGTCTACTGAAGTGAACCATAGGTTTAACAATGTAATGGTACAATATTCCATCTTTCTTAAATGCTATCTCTTTTGGAACAAATTTTGATTCGATATGATATCCTTGAATATCTACAACAACTGTAGTCATGTCGTTTGCCACTGAATATGATGTTGGTGATGAATAGTGTCAGTTTAGGCGCAAAAGTTGAAATAAAATGGCCAACTTTATTCTTCAAGCATTTATTCAATACTATCCTACTTTACAAGCGTACAGTAACTTAAATCTAATATCTAGAAATTTCGGCTAACATTAATTGTATAAGTAGATCCAAATTACCATCTTCAGGAGCTTCGCGCGTTGTCATCTCATTAATAGCATCGATAGCATATTTTACATTCGTTGTGGGGTCTGTTTGGTAAAATTCAATGTCAGAGTGCCCCCAGGGTAAAGTTTTTGTTGTATTTGGAATTATAAACCTTTTATCATCGTTGTGTGCTAAAGCTACTTTATTTTTGACTTCTGTATATACATCATGCAGCCTACTTTTGAATGTATTCATTTTTCTTAAAATCAGACCACCATTCTCTATTATATGCTTATAATCATTACCACATAACTGATTTTGTATTACTGCTTTTTTAACACCCTTTGCTTTTTTCATTTCTCCCTTAACTGACTTGATATAGTATGCTTTCGCACCTGTTCCGTAAAAACTTATTATAGGGTCTTCTGGAAATTCGTCTTTCATTTTACCCAGAATAGAGTCATTGACTGGAATTTTGAACTCATTGTTTTGTTTATAATTTGAAGTATCAAACTCGCTGATATTATTTCTCATAAATTCATAGAAGTCGTCTGTATGAGTTTTCAAAATTTGCGAATCTGTATCACAGTAAAGCATAGATACTTTATCGTTGAACTGCTTTTTAAGAAAACCATAAAAAAAATCATACATTACTATTTTAGATATGTCTAGTATACAGAATCCCACGTATATTGGCTTGAAATAATGTACCCTAACTTTTCCTAAATGGATAGCTGCAAGATTTTCGTTAAATATGGAACAACTCTTGAAATTTGGACGAGCTACTAGTGCCCCCACACCGATGCTATTACGATGATTTTCCCAATGTGTGACCAACTTTATATCTCTTCTATTATCTACATTTTCCATAGTTTTTCCAAAGACTGCATTGTTTAGAAGCTTATAGAAGTCCCTTTCAAATTTATTATTTGCTTTATTACGCATTGTCGTATTGAGATCGATATACTCCTTCAACCAGAACGATTGTTTGAACTTAAGGATCCTGTGAACCTTGGTTACTTGCAAACCATACCTTACAGCTTGTTGAAGGACGCGATAATGTACAATATATTTTTTCTTGTCGTACAGATTTGGGATTAGTTTCGGAATCTTTGTCTTGGCGTTTGGTGGGATAATACTTTCCACCAAAAACGGAAGGTCGCTATGTGAATCGTGTAACCCTACAGGATATCGCACATCAACCTCCAAGACATAGCCATTCTCACCGTCTATTTTGGCATTTTCTAAATCGAATGTAGATATTTCCGAATCCCCCATCCATTCGAAACCCCCAGTTGGAAGAGGTGATGACATAGCATGCCCGTAAAGATTCGTGGCGTCGAGATATGATATAAATGTTGACTCTTTAGATGGATCATAATTTGGTAAATATTTATTATTTGCTTCGTGCATTCTATCGCTGCATTGACTTATCCCCCCGCGAATACCATTCTTAAAGAACCCAATCATATCTATGTCCGTAAGGAGCTCAAGGCTAATTTTGGTATACTTTAACATCGCATCCCAAGACAATCCAGGGGTTGTGTAGTAGTGTGCTGGATCCAATTTGTAAATATTCATACTATTCCTCCTGAACCTTTCAAAGACATCACACAAGAGAAGAACATCGGTCCGTAAATAAATATCAGAATATTCACCCAGATTCCTACAGTTAAACGTTCTCCATACAGTTATTGCCCTCGCGTATTCCTCCTCAGATATATCTTTCTCATTTAACTTATCATAAAACTCTGCCTTTGATGGTAAATATTCCTGGTCCAGTTTCTTTACATCATCCACATAATTGTAAGGAAATACACCTTTCTGTCTAATTAAATTAAAGACTCTAGGATCTGAAAAATACTTTTTACTCTCCAGAAAATCCCTATTAGTCAAACTGTCTGATAATGCTTGCAAAGATCCAGGTAGAAAACGACAACTATCGATAAATCTCATTTGTAAAAACTTCCTCCTTATTCTACCGGTTCGGTCCACATAGTCATGCATATACAGACTTTTTGTAAATGAAATGTATTTTTCCTTATTCTGGGCTACCACGTCTATCTTATCTCCATGAGAAGATAGTTGTTTGATAAATAGGTGACAATCGTACCCACTTAAATTGTGCGTTATAATTGGTATAAAATTTGGTAATTTGAAATTTAAATTACATTTCGAATGTGCAGCCCCAAATCTAACTTTACCAGTTATGTGGCAGTGATCGCGAACTTTAATATCGGATCCTGAAAATGGCTTCTCACAGATGTTACATTTCGTTGAAGTGTCAAACTCAATCTGCTCTTCCGGCGTTAAAGGGATCATGGGAGTTACATCTTTCAAATATTTGAAATATAGTTCTTTAAGATCAGCTTCTAGCCTTGTCACGAATTCTTTCGCCGCGTCCTTACCTCGATACAAGACGAATTTGGATAAGTCAGAATCAAATGAAGATTTAATAAAATATGAAAATGAATATGGTTCATGTGTGTGGGTTTCGTTTGTATACGAATATTCTGGGTTGGGTTCACAACTATCGATTGGTTTTAATAATGACTCAAAATCCGCATACACCACAAAGGGGACCGGCATTTGCTTTTCAAAATTCTCGAATTTAAGTATGTTTTCTGGAACCTGATTACCAAACTTATCAGTTCGTAGTTTCTCTGTGGGTGTTATTGTGAATATATGATTGCAATCGTTCCTTTGGTGAATATCTAGATATGCCTTAGTTGAAAAATATAACAAACAACCATCACAAAAGTACCGCTTATGTCCGTTTGAACTTAACTGATTTGCAACTAATCGCGAAAGATCTCTTATCCAACAATAGTGACCATTCCCTTTATCATCCGTTAAATAGAGCAGATTGACATGTAAAGCTAATTTCTTCTGAGCATATCTCAATGGACCAACTATTTCATATGTGACGTTACCATCTTTGATTATTTTTTCAATCCCATACACATTTATAGAGATATTATTATTTCTCTCGAACAATGAGATATCTTTAAGAGTAACGGGAAAGTTCATACCATGGACATTCAAAATGGTTGAAAAATGCGGGTAGGACGACACTTCCACTACTCGGGTGCTTGCTTGTAGTAGCGCTGATGTGACGGCCCAAGCGAAACAACACTGGTCTTGATTTCGCACATTTATCACTGCCTTCTTCTTCTCTATAAAGTATGGTAACTTTATATAAGATGATCCACCCAATGGTGAAAACTTGTTAATGTTCACTTCAGCATAAAGGATACATTCAATCGCCCACCCTGAAAAAAACAACAAAGGTTACTATCTTAATTTATGCACTTCTCTAAATATTTAACATACCAGAATCCTTCTCCTCAAACTCAGATGACTGGGATGTAATTTCATCAGCAAATTGTTGATAAACATCAGACAGCTCTGTGCTTTCGTCTATTACTTTATTAACCGTATTGAAGGATTTGATATCTGCTACATCACTCGTCTGTAATACGTACTTCCCGAATACTTCCATGTTCACTTTCAGAGCTCTGTGCACTCGAAGTTTCTCTTCTATTACATCTAGCGTATTTTGCTTAATATTTTCGAAAAACTCTTTAAAGTCGGTGTACAATTCTGATGTGCTAAATCTATAGCTGGCAATTCTACATTTGAATGCACTTTTAATAAGTCTCACACCATCACTGATCGGGATCGATGAATTTGTTCTATGTTGTAATGTCCTTGCGTGAGCAGCCATTCGATTGTTCGGAAGCGAGACATTGCAGCAAGGACATATCATATTCGGAGGTGTACTATCCAATTTAATTTTTTTAGCTGGTGGTCCATTTGTGGGATTCACACTGCAAATATTTCTCTTATGCCGACGCAAATTGTCCGAACGCGTAAAATGTTTACCACAATCACTACATGTATGCATTTTATTAGAGTATATGTTAGTCACTGTGAGTCAGGCAACTGTAGCATCGATGCTCGAACCTCCTCGATTTATAGCTAGATCCTCAAGGGCATCGTACCCCCACCTCCGGTTGCTTGCTTATGGTGGCAAGGTCTGACGTTAGCAGAACACGTTCTTCTGTGAGATCAAGCTCAAGGATATTCCCACCCCAGTTGAATGACTTTAAGGGAGCATCACTATCAAGCCTCATAAGAAAATTATACAACTGATCTCAAGGCTATCCACACCCTATATCAGTGACCTTCAGGGAGGATTGCAATTGGCCTCACGTCAAATCTCTAGGTTATCCACCACGTCAAATCTCAAGGTTATCCAGTCAATAGTCACATTCAAGGACGTTCAAAATAAGCAGCTATACACTAACACAAAAAAAAACTCAAGGTTACCCAACACCCCACTGAAACAAGCCCTTCAGATACGATCACATTTGAAAACACAACGTTACAAAATGACCTTCAGGGAGGATCAGAATCGGCACCTATAAGAAAAGCCCACGTCACATCTCAAGGTTATCCACACCCCATTTAAATGACCTTCAAATGACCTCGGGAGGATCAGAATCGGCATATCTATACTACTCGTGTCTTCAGCCGCTGGATTTATGCTCAGAAATTATATGATAAAAAAACCAAATACAGTCGAAACTTGGGTTTCTGTTTATAAACGTATACGGTAACGGTATATTTGTCTCATACAAAACTTGTGCTCAACATCAATTTAACTTCAAGTAACTCAAAATTAGTTCAAACTGTATTAAACTTTAAGAAGGAATACGTATATGAAAGCTGAGAACTAGTTAACTTACAAAATGTAATGAAAAAGGATAGATGTTCAACTTGCTGCTAATATCTTGTTGTCTACTCTAGTTTGTTAAAAAATAAGTTGGACTTGTGTATCCACTAGGTAATAAAAGATCAGCTTCTTGACAGAAAACTGAAGTTATCGTCAGTTTTATGCATTGGAGTTGGTCAATAATTACGTGTTGAAATTTAGTCTGTCTTTCTCTGAAGATAGTGAAGCATATCAGGCTTAGAAAAATTTGTTTAGCAAGTAGTTTACTATAAAATCAGCACTTACATGAGGTTGTCCTGCGGTGTCAAGAATCTCAAAGTAGACCATCTCGTTGTCGATGACTGTATGGAAAGAGTAGATTTTCTCTAACGTTGGGTCGTATTCGCCAATATATCTTCTGGTTATAAATCTCACTACCATAGCTGAAATAAATAATGCTACTGACAGAGATGAATGATACAATACGTTCAATTAGTGATGCAGCGATATACTGATAACTCAAGGAATGATAGGGAGGAACTTCTGGTGAAGCACTCTTTTTTTCAGGGCAAGAGGTAGAAAAGTAATGTAATACACCTGTAAAATTATTTCGAATTTGATATATTGCTTTTTGAAATATGAGTTCTCATTTCCGGTCCGCATGTCATCTGTCTGTCTATTGATAATCCTTAGCCTCACTATGACTTATAAAGCCCACTTTTGCTTTAATTTTGCCTATAAGGGACCTCGAAGTACATCAGAGTAGTACTTCCCAGTTACTGTATATCCTCTATCGGGCCATAATTTTGTAACAAGTAGTTAATTTTTACAATTTTGGTGGCAGTTCGCGCAATTTGTGGTCGACAAGGACGAAGTTCAACTTCAACTGATCCACAACCATTTTTAAACTACTTATGCCAGTCAAACATTATGATACATATCCGGATATGCACTTTTAATCTTTTCAAAGGGTTCAGTTGGAATTTTACCCAACAAAACTAAGTCTTCAGTTTCCCATTTTGTGTATTATGAAATTCTACAATTGAAAACAGTTACAACACCACACTCTTTATATACCGATATATCCTACTACGATAGAAGTCGCCTTTCTTTAGATGAACTCTGGATAACAACATTTTTGGAGGCTAAGTGACATCAGCTTTTTAGTCTGTTACCCCTGTTAGATAGTATTCACATAAAAATATCTTGCTTTTTGATAGGAAGGGGAGAAAACATTTTGAATATATATTGTTTAGAAGAAGAAATACCGATACCGATAGCTTTAGTCTTACCTATGTAATTTTGCCACTGTTCTGCAATCTGACCTTTTTCTGTTTTTGTCTTTTTGGTTAGAAATTAGTGTATAGATATGGTTTGCGATAAGCCATAGCTTAAGGTATGTCTCGCATATCCATTTTTTATCCATTTTTTGAATCTGATTAATTTTCTGCTTTAATTATGCTAAGAAATACATAAACCAGAAATTAGGTTACTGAATTCGCTTAGATTTTAACATACATAATATATTGATAGATCCACAGCTTCCACTTAAATTCAATAAAAATCGGTGGTTTTACGGTAATGTCTGCCCTGTTAGGTCTATAATAATGAGAAACATTAGGTAAAGCAAGTCGGCATTTTAAAAATTAGTATTATACTTTCTCAGAAATAGACCTTATACGCAGTTGAAATGTATACTTTTCTTCCCATACTAACAGGTGCGGACAGTATTGTGTAATGTAATCAACAAAATTTTAGATTTTGAGATAATACGCCTTTTGGGGGCCATATTATATCTATACATAACAAAAATCCAGGTCACTCACTTCCGTCGGTCTGTTTGTCGGTTTGTCTGTCAGTCTATCGGTATGTATGTCTGGTGGCGTTCTTCTAGCCTCGTAATCTCAGTAACTGCTGCATGGATTGTGGCTAGCGATATGCTGTGGCGTTGTAGCAGTAATGCTGCTATAATTTTGAAAATCAGTATTTAGCAAAAAATCAAAAATTTAAAATACTCATCAAACTTTGTTTTAGGGTTTCTCGATCATTTCCTGTTTTTTTGGGCGGGGCCGAAATTAGGGTGGTTATGTGGGGGTTGTAAAACTGAAAAATTAGTTATGCATTGTATACACGCGGGTATTGTTTCAGATCGTTCTGTAATGTGTAACGTGGAAACTATTGAATTGATTTTAATTAAATCTCGATACAGTTGGCGAGGATGGAAAGCGCGTATGGTTTTTAGAAATCATGTCAAAATGTGGCCAGTCGTGGTTAAAGTTCATTTTTAGAAATATTGACCATTTTCTATTTTCTTTTGTGAGGGTCAAATTGGGGTGGTTGGAGGGTGGGTGTAAAACTGATTTTTTTTATTCTTAATGTACTATCCTTTGACCTGTGAAAGAAAGATCTTGTGGCACATTTTTTTAAGTTCATGCGAACATTTTGTTGCTTATTACGGCAACCAAAGTACTTGACTTGATTATACATACGGGTACTGCTTTAGATCGTTCAGTATTATGTGACGTGGAAATTACTAAATTGATTTTAACGGAATTTTAAATCAGTATTACTACCGTCTCGTGGATGGAAAATGTGTATAATTTTTAGCAATTGTGTCAGTAGCGGCGCAGCAATGATCAGAAAGAAAAAATATAGAAACAGCTCAAACTTTTAAAACTGGAAAATGAGTAGCATTCATAATAGGCTGTCCATTGTCTTGTGAAATGAAGACCTTGCGGCACAACATACTTTTTTTAGGGTAGGCAGCTTCATGCTTTGGGAACATGATAAATTGGTATCACCGTAATGTGTGGGCTGTCAGTCAACTTGACTTAATTTTTTTCATCTGCTACTTGATATACAAATGACAAATCTTGGGAGTAGAATTTAAAAGAAATTGTCAAAGCTACTGTTTCCTAACAAAAACCAAATAAATCGTTTAAAAGCAATATGTAGGCAGTCGCACTTTATATAGAGCACCGAATTTATTCAATTTGAATAAACTGCCAATTTGTGCTTTATCCAGCAACACTCTTAAATGCTTTAATTCGACAGTGCTGACTTGATCCAGCATTTGCATCCTTCAATATTAAATAGGTTGCCTTTTACCTTCCGGACATACTGCCTGAAGCTGTAACCAACTGCCTATTATCCATTAATTATGGAAATGTTCCTTTCTGGGACTTATAAATGATAGTCCATCGCAATTTGAAGACAGCACAGATCCAGAATTACTTTGCATCCAAATGTCTCACTGCGATGGCAAAGAATTTATAGAACGACAAGACTATATTACTGAGTTAATTTTTCTTTCTAGAAATGCTATCTAGGACACATTGCCTGTGCGACCAATAAATTCTCATTTAGTTTGAATGCAGGTGCACTGCTTGCCAACAATTTGCTTTCCGCTGTTCCATCTGATTTGTGAGCTAGCGGATCATAAAAAGGACGTTCAGCCTAACTCAACCTTCATGTCGTTAATATGACAAATGTTGACAATGGTCATATTATTGGTCTATTTTGTACGGCTATATTTAATTTCAAAGCTGGAAAGCAGTGACAAAACCTTTGTTGCCTTATTTCTTGCTGTGCTTCGCAGTCAAACTAAGGGGTGGTCGTTTTTTGCTGATTACTCCGCCGCAAAAGCACCGGTTTTCAAAGTTGTAGCAGGATTACCTAATATAATCCCTCAGCATATCGCTACCCCAATTTCCACAATCCATGCAGCGGTTACTGAGATCACGAGGCTAGAAGGCGCTAACAGACAGACCGACAGACCTACGAAAGTGAGTGAAGTGAATTATTGTTATGTAGATACTATAAAACGCCCAAAAAGTGTATTATCGACGTAAATCGAAAATTTTCGCGATCACAATACTCTCCTTACCTATCGGTGTGGGAGGTAAAAAGCATAAGTACCAGGAACAGGTTCTCAGGCTCAACATTCTGATAGTAGAAATTGCTCTAAAGTTTTATTTGGAAACTGCGAGTAATTTAAGAATATTTTTAACTTTTGGTTTTATCTATTGGATGATTATTCCATTGCCACTGGATAGTGTGTCAAAATTTATTTGCATTCATTATTCACTTTCAGCTGATACGACTATAGAAGTATGTAACACTCATATGTATCAAATTGCCGAGGTACTCAAAATTAGAAAAATTCCTTCATTTCTTTGAAGGCAAATAAGAGTATGTCCAGTTAGCTTTAGATAATAAGTAGACATCTCTAGCGAATTGAAAAGCCCATTATGAATAGTTTTTCAGAGGCAACGAACGCTATGAGTTCACTCAACGGAAAAGTGATAAGGCTCATGACATTCTTACAACTTAGTTATCACTCTTCACAAATAATTCGTATTTTGCAAAATCAAATAAACCTTTTTGTATAAAAACTCACTGAAAAAAATTAATTCAAGTTGACTGACTCAGTACTTCCCACACATTACTGTGATACCAGTTTATTATTGTTCCATAGCATGAGCAAGCTATACTTTGGAATCCCCTGCAACCAAATCATCGCCTGCTTGCCCGCAAAAAAGGTGTGTTACGCCGCTATCTTTATTTTACAGTTCAATGGACAGGCTATTATGAATAGAACAGATTTTTCAGTTTTACAACCCTCCACCTCCCAATCACCCTGTAATCGGCAAGGCAATGTTCGGATGGACTTAAACAAGTGTTTTATGCCGTTAGGTTTTTCTTTCACAGGTCAGTGCACAGTCTATTATGAATACAACAAATTTTTCAGTTTTACTGCTCCCCATCAACCCAATTAAGAAAAATTAGAATTGAAATTTTTTGTTTTTTACTAATTAATTCGTCCTCCATCCACCAATTTTCAAAATTTTCAGCAGCATCACCTGCTGCGACCCCACAGCATATGGCTATCCAAATCCATGCAACGGTTGCAGATATTATGAGGCTAGAGAAGACATACAAACGCACAGACCGATATCAGACAGACCGATGGAGATAAGTGACGTGGAGTTTCAATATCTATACAGGGTGGGCCAATAGTGCATGGACGGAGGATTGTGGGCTACCTCGTTGCATTAGTAAGTTTGCATATTTCTACTAGGTTAGTTGGTTTCTTCAATATTAACGAGCTTTTGTTGATTTTTCATGGCCTGCTAGGTGGCTTGCACTCAGGAAAATTGAAAAACACCGATTTGATTGAAAATTTGAAATAAAATGAAAACCCAAAAAGATTGATATCGAGAATGCTATATCGTTATACAGGTAATCAAGTTTTACATTTGATTCTTTAAACCAAAATAGGCATTCCCATTTGAAGAAATCAAGTTATCTGTGATTGAAGTTTCCTCAATTAATCTACTGATTTTTCCAAGTACAAAAAGAATACAAACAAATTTCGCCGTCTGACCGATGACGCATTTCGTATTTAGTCGTACCGCAAAGTCACAGCCTTCTAAGTTTTATAATCGCTGCAATTTTCAATTTTTTTCTAATACCTACTTATACCAATAATGGTGATTTGCGCCTAAACGGTTCGTTTAAAGTTTCATGTGTGATGCATAATGTCACACTATAATTAACCAAGAAATCCAAATATGTCATAATATATAGGGAATTCCATTCAAAAAAATGTAAGTTTGATATGAATCACCCTGTATAAACGTCAAAATTTTAGTGATTTTTACGTTATAGCCCTCAAGGGTCCCTACCATGATCAAGTGACAGATTTTTGAAATATTTTCTAGTAAGCCCACAATCCAACGTCCACGCACTATTCGCCCACCCTGTATACCATGCAACGCCCAAAAAGCGTATTATATCGATATCAAAAATTTGCGTGATTACAATACTCCCTCAGCGCCTCACATATTATTTTGGGAATTAAAAGGTATATTTGTATAGCAGATAAAATTGAAACACGTGTCGTGGTTGGGAGCCCATCCATAACCCCTCCCCCGTAGATGAAGCCACTGCGTCTAAATACTGTAAAGTTTATCGTTTGTCCAAAAATTTTCCCCATTTGTCCCTCGTATTCTATGGCTGGTTTGACAGTACTATTTACCCCATAATAGGAAAACTGATAGGCTTCTGAAGTTTGAGTGAGCACTTTGTTGATAATAATTCCACTTCACAACACACGTACTGACCCGACTTCATTCTTGTTTATCTTCAACTCGATTGGCTACGCGGAACTTCCACTTACGCCGCTTTAACCCCATAAACTTCTGTAGCCTGTAGGCTTAGCTAGCCATTCTGGCTTCAGACAAAAACTTTCCGTTCCTGTTTACACAGCGTGACCTCTACAAAAGTTTACCCAGCCTTCCAACAGGCAATCGAGTGCCGTATACACACAGGCGTACCTTGACTTATGCCCCGTAGGACATGTTTATTTATTTGATTAGGCGTACGCTCCAAAATATAAGAGAATGGCTATGTCTTGTATCTAATTCTGAAGGAAAAGCAGTTCAAATATAACATACAATCATTGGAAAATCTGTAACATTCATTTGGGTCAAAGGCCATGCATGTATAGATGGGAGCGAGAAGGTGGACCTATTGGCTAAGGAGGCTGCGTTGACATCAGGACAAGAGGTGAAAGCCCGACTTTTGTAAAAACAGTAACAATCAATACTGCAGAATTTATCCCTCCTAACCTACAACTCGTTGGGACAAAGAAGCCATCCAAACAGACGCATACAGTCCATGCACTTCCGATGCCTTGTTGGGTATGGTAACATAAAATCACATTTACAACGAATTGGGCTTGAACTGTCGGATATATGTAGTTGTGACGGAAACCTCGATGATATAAAACCATTGGTTGTTTCAATGTCAGCATAATGCGAATGCCTCAATTTTCATGTTAAAGACCTTACGTATCTCTTTGCCTCAAAGTCACACTTCTTTACTCTACCTCAGTACCAAAAATCTGTTGGTTAGGTCCATTTTATGGGACTTTTTCAAGAGATGTCGACTACCCTGTCTATACTAGATGCCGTCCAGGGAAGGGCAATTCGACTAATTGGCGATCCGGCCTTAACGCGCCATCTTCAGTCACTTTCTCACCGGCATATTGTTGGTGACCTCTCACTCTTCTACCGATATTCTAACGGAATCTGCTTCTCTGAGCTATCCTCTATGGTTCCGCCGCTCGCTGCTCTTATCAGATGCACCCGTGCGACCACTGCATCTCATCCTAAGACGGTCGTTCTTCATACATCTAGAGCTGACCCGTACAACTGCAGATTTATTCCCAGGGTGTCCAAGGCTTGGAATGGACTGCCAGAAGCTATATTTATTGGGCCTACGGGTATTGGCCCATTCAAATCTCGCATTAACAAACTTCCTCTAACATAATCCTTTCACAGCAGCCGCGGTACTATGGTATTTAGGCTCTGCCTGCGCGGTCTGCTCAGTTATATGAAAAAAAAAATGAGCTAGGCCTGCCGAGTGAAACAGTTCTCGTGTGGTGTGTGTAACTGTAGACTAGTTGATGATTCCTTTGTCTCCTCCCATGTGTTACAAACCTACCCTTCCGTTGCCTGCATTGTATTAGTATTTAAACTCGCTATGACCGGCACCTTAGCGTAAAGCTTGTGTCGCTGTAATCCTTATTTGTACTATCATCTTTCATTTTCCATTCTTTGCTTAGGGCCTGTAGTATGAAAAATGTGCAAATATGTTTTTCCAGTTTTTCCACTTATTATTAGTATTAAATACAGACAGCTCTAACAGGTAAATTTATAATTCGCCTGCTAACAAACTTCATGAATACGTTCAATATAATTACATGGACATCCAGGTCAAAAAAAATAATATACAATTTTCAGTTTGACAAGGAAGACGCTTGTTTGCCGTTACTGTACGGCTCGAGATCTCGGAACTATAAATTGGGGGATGGTTCCTTTTAGGTGAATATCATCCAATTTTTGTGAGCGTTCAAAATAAGTTTGCACGAAGTATCGTATTCTAAGAAATAATATTTATTATTTAAAGAATAAGTGCAGATACGTTACCCGATTTTCCTACACCACATTGGCCCAGAACCATGACCTTCAAGGTTTTCGGCTTAGGGTACAGTCCAAGCTTCACTAAAGATGATTTCGGCGAAGGAGAATTCATATTTCACCATCTGCAATAAATCATAAGTAATTGAATCATTATAAAACTGAGACGTTTTGTAGTCTCTCTAATGCTCTATACTTTTACCTCCCACACAGATCATAGGTGAGGGGAGTATTGTGATCGCGAAAATTTTCGATTTCGAGATACGCTTTTTGGGCGTTTCATGATACCTACATAACAAAAATGCGCGTCACTTATTTCCCTAGGTCTGTCGGTGTGTCGGTCTGTCGGTCTATCTGTCTGACTGTCTACAAATATTCCTAAAACTTCGTTTTTAGGCGTTTTAGAGGTTGCTGATAATTTTTTACTTTTTTTCTGGGTGGGTGTGGGGTTGAGTTGGTTAGGGGTGGAGGGTTGTAAAAATAGAAAGTTAATTGTATTCATAATATACTGTAAATTGACATTTGAAAGAAAAACTTATACGTTGTCAGGTCCACCAGACCCTTGACTATTACAGAAACCAAGGGACTTTGTTGTGTGATTTTATGATGTGTACAAGTATTGCTTTAGATCGTTCCTATTGCGCAACATGGAAAATATTGAATTGATTTTAATGAAATTTTGTCACAGTATTGTTAGCTTGACGAGGATTGACAAAGCGTATGATTTTTAGAAACCGTGTCAGAGGCGGCGCAGCGATAATCAAAAAACGATATATAAAATTTTTTAAATCTTAAGAACTTTAGAATACGGTGTATATTTTTTCCATTTTCCATACCTTGAATAAAGGTGGGTTGAATAACAAAAATATTTCTAGATGCATTATACTCTGGAAATTCCAAAATAAAGTTGGATATATATAGCCGACACATACGTTTCGCTTTGGGGCTTTATGTTCTTTGGAAATTTACAGAGAGATGATGACGATGCTAAAAAATGACGTGAAGTGACTTAACTTTTTTCATACATTCTTGGGATTATTGAAAAATGTGGTCTTCGGCACCAGTTCATTTTAACCCACATATGTGAAGACACTATTATCTGTAATGAATAGTCTAATGTTATAGGACAAGTGGTCATATGATTACTTGACTCAATTAAGGAACACCTAAGAAAATAGTTTTTCGACATTGTAAATATGCTTGGGTGTGGAATCAGCCAGTAAAAACAAGACGCCGCTCTTGGGAGGTAAATGAATGTTCAAGTACAGGTTTTTGTGTGGCAACGTTTTACAAATTTGTATACACAATACACAGCAAGTAAACAACCTACTAGTATCCAAGTTATTCGTTTAGGACGATGAAGCGTGATATGTTCAAAAAAATCTACATATATATCTTTAAAGGCAGCGTTCGGTTAGTTCTATAAAGGACAGCATATAACCAATATCATTTTTCAATTGAATGAGGTCCTCCATGAATATACAAAATTTAGGAGACCCCCATCCATCCTGCTGAAACCTCATTTTAAACCTTTCCAGAAAAACGGAAAGAAGTGGCGAACGACAAGCTTTTATGATCATATAAATTGTATATAATGAGGCTATAAGTTGATTCTTAATTTTAGACGCAAATTTTATTGCCTTCTTTTAGAGCATTTAAATAAAACTCTTTTTAGAAGCGGTTTGTTTGCTTTTAATTCATTCTTTATTTTTTCTTTTCAGTTATCGCTGCCGCTGGCTAGATTTCTGGATGTTCATCTCATTTAATGCATTATTGTTGCAAGGTCGTTTGCCGGTCGTTTGTTTAATACCCATACTATAGGAAAGGCTAAAAACTTCAGAAGTCTGCCATATTGGATTAAGAATGATGTCAGAATATTTTTCTAATAATTACTCTCGACAAGCCCTTTCATTTAATGTCGCAGAAGTGGATAAAAAATAACTATTCCGCCAACCTGCATGGTCCGCCATATCGAATTTGGAATGACGTCACATAGCTTATCGTGTATTGTCATCCAAACTAAAAAGTAAAAAAAACCAATATATCAGGACGCCGTAACATTGCTAGGAACGAGGTTTGAGGCAGTTGTGATAATTTTCATTTTTTTTTCTCATTACATTCCAACCCAGCAGCACCCAAGTATGCATTGCCTAGTAGGAGCCTATAGCATCTCAAATTTCATCAAAAGCGGTGACACGGTTACTGAGGTTGCTCTGTTAGATGAATGGTAACAGACAGCAAGACAGGCTGATAGGTAGACCGATGTGAATGAGTGACATACATTTTTGTGTTGTAGGCAACACAAAACTCCCAAAAAAATAATTAACCTGAAATCGCAAATTTTAGCGTTTACCCGCTCACTTGAGATGGACGAAAGTAAAAATATATGAGATTGAGAACGTTTTAAAACGTGCTTGCTGACTTTTTAGGAGCTTCAAACCTCCGCCAGTCCCAGGAATCTATATCCGCCACTGTTTTCAATATACTTGTCACCGTTCATTGTGAAGTACACAAATAAGTTCACCTGCCAAACCAATACACGCTTATGAATGGTGGTATATTGAAATTCAGTCAGTCAAGTATTTGTTAACGTCCAATATGCTTAATACGTTCTGGCGCGAATAAGTTGCTGGTGCGAACATTTTTATTACGTTGAGACTTTTATTTTACTTATTTTCAAGTTATTTGTTTTCATAATCTCGTTTGTCGAGTAATAATAGCCTGTGTACACATTTTACGAAGTTTTAATGGTAGTTTTCAATGTTTAGCGCCCGTTACTCCGTTATAGCTCATCATTACAGAGCTTCATTAAAATTGCTCTCTTACAGCTTTTCGTATAGTCCGCACAGGATCCTGCTGCTCGAGCCTGCAGGTTCCTGGTCTCTGATAAAATTAATTTTAGACGAACCTTGAGAAAATATATAATGGATTAACGATAGATTGCCTTTCAAAAGTTAGCCGCAAGTACCTGTAATTAATCTTAGTGTATTTATTTCGTTAATACAATTTGCAACTATATGTTTTACGTCATTTGAAAAATAATGATGTAAAGAATTGGTAGGGTTGCTAGGTGTGAACAGGTATATAACTGTTAATATGCTACTGCTCTGCTATTTTACTGTTAAATTGTCTTATTTGATGTGTATTGTATGTTTTACATTTATGCTTAAAAATCTATGCAATTCGTTTCCATAAAAATACCTTGTTCTGCTATTCAAGGAATTACTGAACACCTGATTCTGAGGTGAAGAAAAGATCTTATAGGACTATAAAGCATTTGTGAATAATTTTTTTTGACCATCATTCTATCAATTTGCTCATGCCTATATTTTAATTTTTAGCATCTGAACATATGAAAGCTGTCTGCTTTTTGACATTTAAAACGCACCTTTTCAAAATGTAAGAACATATCAAAATCCATACTTCAGAAACAGACCATGAAGTCCTGTAAAGTTCTCTTATATGGTACTAATATCAAGCATAACCTATTCGCAGGAGACCATCCTTCTTTGAGGGTATGAGAACAAACCCTTCTTCTCGAATCGATAATTTCATTAAAAAGCAACTATTTGGTCTTCGTTAAATGTTTATCGAATCTAGCTATAATAGCAAAAAAAATCTGATAGGGATGAGGCAAAGGTCTTACAAAATAAAACAGAAAATTTTAAATTTATATTTTTATTAACACTTCAAAGAAAAATATTTGAAAAAGGCAATTTACTTTCAAAATATTTGCAACAAAGTGATAAAGATATTGGACAAGCCACAGATTTAATTGCATATGTTTCAAATCAATTAGGGAATTTAAGAAATAATTTCGAAAACATCCTTAAAACTTCAGTAACAGTAGCAAAAGAATGGCATATTGAGCCACAATTTACAGACAAAAGAATTCGTACTACTAATAAGTTTTTTGATGAAATGGCGGTTAATGAACCAACTGAAGGCCCTTAAAATCGTTTGAAAGTTTTAGTATTCAATACATGCCTAGCACTATTTTAGTACGACTAAAAAGTAGATGTGAGGCATTCACAAGCATCTATTCAAAATTCGATATTTAAAACCCCAGAACACTTATTGAAGTGCAAGGAGTGGAAATGAATAATAAAGTAAAAGAACTAGTTGAAAAATATCCAGATGATCTCACACAAAATCTTGCGTCGGAACTAATTATTCAAATAAAAAATCTTCTATATGCAAGCGTGGAAAATATTAACAGTATTAGGGAATTTTCTGATTTATGATCTGATTCTGATCTTTATTTTGGAAAAAAAGTCTATTGTTGATTAGTAGTGTACCTTAGATTTGCATCGCATTTCAGTTGTTCCTAGTACTAGCCTCTTACATCAGCTCAAGCAAGCTCATTTTCAAAAGTAAAACTAATAAAAGTTTTGCAAGATATACAATGGGTGACGCCTAAGTTCTTTGGCATTAATTTCTATAGAAAATGAACGGGCGGAAGCCATAGACCGAATAGTTGAAACATTTGTTGCTTTACATGCAAAAAATAGTCTTTTTGTTATAGTCTTTTGTTATGTGTTAGCAATGTTTGTTACATGAAAAAAAAACTCATAGTAACCATATAATATAGATGGAGTTTGTTACATTAATCGATGTAGGTATAATATTATATTGTACCTATAAGATCTATGTGAAAGAAAAAAATAAAATATAGAGTTAAACCGATTTGAAATATTATTTTTCTATAGAAGGGGGGCCCCGCGAAAAAAATCGCGGGGGGGGGGGCGAAGATCTTGGCATGCTACTGTAGTTGCGCTAAGTCTTACGTATCTACAGGCCTACATACAATCTCGAAACCTGCGTCGATAATTTTAATTAGTCTTTTCCGTGAAGTTCAATGACAAATCAGCAGAGAATCTCATTAAAGTTCAAATATAAAGCTACACCTCTCCCACGATTATACGATGTCGAACAACTGAACTCCATTCATACAGACCCATTTGTTCGCAGAATCATATAAATAGAAGGCGGTGGTCTGAGCGGCCTGGAGGGTAAACAAAACGTACGATTTCTATATTTAGAAGATATTTCTGGACACAAAAAAGTCGACGCACTCCCACCAGGTGATGATGTGATAACGCAATGGCCGTCGTATCCACATGGCATGTTTCAGAACAATAATGACGAGAGAGGAACCGTAAGATGATAGGTTCGAAGTGAATTAATTTTTTCGTCCCTTGAATTGACTCGTTTGCGTTTCTCCTTGGATCATGACTAACTTCGTTTCAACATACCTCAAACTATTTCATTGAGTCATTCATTAACTAAACTGTTTAATTTAACTAACCGGTCACTTTTTTCGGTATTTTTTCCTCCACATATACAGGGTTATTCACGTTATTCGACACGGAGCATTACGGCTAAAGTATTTGATAAAAAAGAAAATAATAATTTCAGGAGGATAGAGACCCATAAGGGCTACATTTTAAATATATTTTCATGTTATACAGGGAGTCCCAAAAGCACGAAATGTATCAAAGTTATGTTTTTTAAATGGAACACCCCATATATTATTGAATATTCAGATTCCTCGCTGAATTCTAGTGTGACTTTATGTATCATACATGGGACTTAAAGCGAACCGTTTAGGTGTAAATCACCATTTTCGGTATAAGTAGATATCAGGAAAAAATTGAATATCGCAGAGATTTTAAAATATGGAAGGCTGTGACTTTGCCGTATTACTAAGCATAAAATGCGTCAGCTTTGATGAGAGTGTCAAATTTAAGTTACGTTTATGCTTGGAGAAATCCGTCGATTAATTAAGGAAACTTCGATCAGCGATAACTTGATTTTTTCAAATGGGAATGCCTAATTTTTTTTAAATGGTTAAACGTAGAATTTGATAACCTTTCTAATGATATAAGGTTGTGAATATCAATCTCTGGTAGTTTTCATTTAATTTTAAATTTTTAAACAAATCGGCGTTTTTCAATTTTCCTATCTACAAGCAACGTAGCAGGCCATGGAATATAAACAAAAACCTGTTCAGGTAGAACTACAACAACAACAACAACTAACTTAGCTGAAAAATACGCACTAACTAGACTGAAGGGACAAGATTATAAAAATTCCTTACAACAAATCAACTCTCCCAGAAACAACTGCGATAACATCTATAAGGTCAAAGAGAAGCTGGAGTATGACAGTAATAGATATTTTTTACACTACTGGCTACCGCAATTTACTAGAGGTTAAAAATTTCCAAGACAATTAAAAACCCTGATATGAAACAAAAACAACCAGCGGCTGTTGCTCCAACACGCAACTATCAATCATATGTAATGTTGTAAAAAAGTACTAATTTGCATCGAAGTCGATACCTCTTACTGGAGCCCTTCTATTTTTCAATATCTATTAGCAATATTGCAAAAAAGGAATACTGACAAATCAGATTTAAATTTTCTGCCATTTAAGTTATATTTTATAGTTTGAGCAAATTTTAATTTATTCTTCATTTTCTGCGATCTTGCTAATCGGTACTGAAGAATTTTCAGAACTACAGTCAGAGGTACTTTTGACTTGAGCTTTGACAGAATTGCATACTTTTTTTATATCATTAAATGTGGAATGTTATTATAAAAATAATAAACTGCTTACAACATTCTCTAGCAGTTTTTATTTTATTTCAAAATTTTTAATGGTTTTGGAAATTGCCAATCTCTAGTACATTTCAGTAGCTAGTAGGCCGTGAAAAAATCCATTTCTGCCATACTCCAGCTTCTCTTTGACCAAAGATATGTTACAGCCGTTGTTTCTTGTTAGACTTCGTTTGTTGTGAGCAATTTTTAATATCTTGTCCCTTTAGTCTAGTTCGTGTGTATTTTTCAGCTAAGTTAGTTGTTTTCTTCTACCTGAATAGGTTTTTGTTTATATTTCATGGCCCGCTACGTTGCTTATAGGTAGGAAATTTGAAAAACGCCGATTTGTTTGAAAATTTAAAATTAAATGAAAACTACCAGAGATTGATATTCACAACCTTATATCATTAGAAAGGTTATCAAATTCTACGTTTAACCATATAAAAAAAATTAGGCATTCCCATTTGAAAAAATCAAGTTATCGGTGATCGAAGTTTCCTTAATTAATCGGCCGATTTCTCCAAGCATAAACGTAATTTAAATTTGAAAGTCTCATCAAAGCTGACGCATTTTATGCTTTGTCATACGGCAAAGTCACAGCCTTCCATATTTTATAATCTCTACGATATTCAATTTTTTCCTGATATCTACTTATACCGAAAATGGTGATTTACACCTAAACGGTTCGCTTTAGGTCCCATATATGATACATAAAGTCACACTAGAATTCAGCGAGGAATCTGAATATGCAATAATATACGGAGTGTTCCATTTAAAAAAACATAACTTTGATACATTTCGTGCTTTTGGGACACCCTGTATAACATGAAAATATTTTTAAAATGTAGCCCTTATGGGTCTCTATCCTCCTAAAATTATTGTTTTCTTTTTTATCAAATACTTCAGCCATAAAGCTCCGTGTCGAATAACGTGAATAACCCTGTATATCCTCAATCAAATTAGGTTTTTTACGAATGACAACGTACAAATTGATACAATAGGATAATACTGTTCAAAAGCTAAGAAACAGAAAGATCCCAGGGCAAGATGGCATTCCAAATAAATGGCTCAAAAATGATGTTCAAAATCTTACGCAACAGCTAACAAATCTCATTCAAAAAATCATCTACCAACATAGGATACCTGATGAATGGCAAACTAGTAATATACTATCCTTATGTTTAAAAAAGAAGGCAAGAAATTGCTCTCAAACTACAGAGACATACATCTTTTAAGCACTATACTGAAACAACTAGAGTAACATGAAACAAAATAGATGACCTAACATCTTTAGCGGACGAACCGCAAGGATTCAGATCTGGCAGATCAAGCACAGATGCGGTTTTTGTCATAAGACAGATAACAGAAAAGTCAATTGAATATAACAGACCAGCATTATGTGCTTTATTGATTTGGAAAAAGTGTTCGATCGTGTCGAATTGAAAGATGTCACACACTTACTTTCCAACAAACAAATCCCAGATAACCTTACCAGAGCCATAGAAAATATACGGGGTGTCCAGTTAGTGGGCAATTCTTCGATATCTCGCAAAGTATACCTGATAGAAGAAAATGTCAAGTACAAAAGTTATTTGGCTACTTAAGACGCATATTCTAAAAATTTTTTGAAATATACAGGGTGTTGCGGCAAAGTAGGATAGTGATCAACTTAATTTTTTTATATGGAACTATAACTTTTTTTTGAATTCTTTTAGTTTCAGTCATTGATCTCTATTTAACCCTAAAATATTTTTGGGATAGGCTGCGACGTTGCCAAGTTATAATTTATTTTCTATTAATTTCCGGATTTGCAAGGTCGCAAGTAATACGTCCAAATTGATATATTCCTTTAACTTTCGTTAATAATATTATACAGCGAGTTACTTGAATATTATGTGGATATTAGTTTGGATGTTACCAGCAATTTGTATCTACAGGATGTTTTTGGCAGAATTTTAAATTATGGCAACATCAAGGTCATTTTACTTTGTTTTTTTAAATGTAACACCCTGTATGTTTTATTTTAAATCGAAATATCTACTAATACCCTCTCGTCTGGTAATACTTTTTTTCGCGTTTGCGAGGTTGCCAAGTTATAAATTATTTTTCCAAATTTTTAAACAAATATCCCTGATTTTAATTGATTTTAAATAGAATCCTCTACATATTTTCATTGCAATGAATTGCACATGTCAAACTTAGTAAGATCTCACAATATCAAAATTTTGATTCTAATAATTACTGAGATACGGCAACACCGCTTTTTCAGTAAAGGGTACCGGGACGCTTAAATAATTCCAAAACCGCCACAGCTGGAGAGGTGAAATTCAATACTTGGGGGTTTTTGAGCATACAGAATTCAAAAACCCTAACAGCAGTGTTGTCAGATTTACCACTTTTACGTTAGACTTCATAAATAGGGCATTCCATTCAAAATTATGACGTAAAAATAGTAAATCTGACAACACTGCTGTTAGCGTTTTTGAATTTTGTATGTTCAAAAACTCCCAAGTATTGAATTTCACCTCTCCAGCTGCGGCGGTTTTGGAAATGTTTAAGCGTTCCGGTACCGTTTACTAAAAAAGCGGTGTTGCCGTATCTCAGTAATTATTAGAAACAAAATTTTGAAATTTTGAGATCTTACTAAATTCGGTATGTGCAATTCACTGCAATAAAAATAAGTAGAGGATTCTATTAAAAATACATTAAAATCGGGGATATTTGTTTAAAAATTTGGAAAAATAATTTATAACTTGGCAACGCCGCAAATGCAAAAAAAATTACAAGGCGAGATAGGGTATTAGTAGATATTTCGATTTAAAATAAAACGTACAGGGTGTTATATTTAAAAAACAAAGTAAAATGACCTTGAAGTTGCCGTACTTTAAAATTCTGCCAAAAACACCCTGTAGATACAAATTGCTAGTAACATCCAAAATAATATCCACTTAATATTCAAGTAACCCGCTGTATAATATTATTGAGAAAAGTTAAAGGAATACATCAATTTGGACGTATTACTTGCGACCTTGCAAATCCGGGAATTAATAGAAAATAAATTATAAATTGGCAACGTCGCAATCGATCCCAAAAATATTTTACGGTTGAATAGAGATCAATGATGGCAACTAGACCAATTTAAGAAAAAGTTATAGTTCCATATAAAAAAATCAAGTTTATCACTATTCTACTTTCCTGCAACATCCTATATATTTTAAAATATTTCTAAAATATGCGTCTTAAGTAACCAAATAACTTTTGTATTTGACATTTTGTTCTGTCAGGTATACTTTGCGAGATATCGAAGAATTACGCACTAACTGGACACCCGGTATATGAAGGATGTTTGGTCCAAGCAAAAATAAATGGAGTTCTGACTGAACCAATAGCTGTGGGCCGTGGCATTAGACAAAGGGGCTCCCTGAGCACTCTCCTCTTCAACATCATCATTGACGAAGTCATAAAAATGTACGTGTTCTGAAAGGGTACAGAATTGGCGACTCTAAAGTCAGTATCCTATGCTATGCCGTACTGGTAGCTGAGAGTGAGGACGATCTACAGCGACTATTACATCGATTTAACTGTATTGCCAAATCACTCAATATGACAATCTCGGAAGTTGACGGCAAAGTTATCCAACAGGAAACGAAATTTAAGTACCTAGACATAGAAATCTCAGGTTATGGTGATGTTGACCGGAAGGTAAGAGAAGAAACTACGAGGGCAACAAAAATAGCAGGATATTTAAATGACACAGTATGGCGCAATAAAAACATAAAAATAGAATCCAAATCAAGAATTTACAAGGCAATAGCAAGACCGACTAAGACATACATCCTGAAACTCGAACCGACACAGCGAAAACCGAACAACTGTTAGAGACAATCGAAGAGTACTTCGTAGAATGACTGGGAAAACACTTTTTGACAGACAGAAAAGTGAAGACATAAGAAGAAATTGCAAGGTAGAAAACATCAATGAATGGGTACAAGGTAGAGGAAAGGAAAGGAACGAACACATGAGTACAATGGACGAAAGATAGATAGTTAGAATTGCACGCGGCAAGTCTCCGTTAGGTCGCAGAAGTCCAAGTCGCCCCCGAAAACGATGGTGCGACAACCTAGCACCGTAGGCAGAGATATGAAGAAAAGAAATAGGCGATTCATCGAAACTAATAAGGAAGAAGAAGAAGAAGAAATTAGAGGTTTTTAGGTGACAGTTTAAGCTGCATCGCGATCAGGTATAATAGGCCACTGCTACGACATCGATATTGAATACATTCGAATAAAGCAACTGAAGTGCTTTCCAATATTTTTATTTTTAACTTCTACGTTTCCAATCCATTGACCTTAAAAATAAATCAGTACAATCCACTTTATATTCGTCCTCAAATCTCATTAAAATTGACGAAGCGGTTAGTGAACCCAACAAAAGACAGACAGACAGGCCGACGATAATTCTTGAAATACGTTTCCGTGAAACAGACATTTCAAAATTATTCTCACCCGACGTTAGTGCTGATAATATTAGTATCACATCAGTTTACTAATAGTAGAATACTAGAACAGTGCTTGTCATGATAAGATTGACCATGGGAGGGTGTTAAAAGCTACTTGTCAAATGTATCCTCGATTCTGAGATCTCTGGCTCCACCATCAGGGTGTCAAACAGACCTACTCTTTCGTCAGTTCTGCCAATCAAATGCTAATTTTTTGGCAAATCAGATACATAAGGATATCATTTATCTATGTGTAGAGAATGAAAAACGTATTTGCATTGTAAGCCATTCAAAAATGATAGGAATATTTTCCCTATCCGCATAAAGCGGTCGTATTACAACGCCAAATAGGCGGTATCGAGGGCGCAATGATCATTTACTTATGCCGGCTACAGACGATCACTTTTAACTGACAGTTTTCACTGAACACTATAAACTGTCAGTAAAAACTGATCTTCGTTCTGTCGGCATACGTTCAGTTTTGAAGATCTCGTCGGATGTTGTTAAACTTAAATAATGAGAAGAGGAAAAGTAAACGTAAAGAATGGTGCAAAGAATGGTTAAGCCTTAGCCTCCACCTCTATATTTGATCGTAAGGGTCTTGGTACTTCGTGGTCGGTAGCAAATTGCAGCAAATCAAGTGCCATAATTTGGGTACGTAACAGTCATCAGTACCAGACCCAGATTTCTGCGAAGATTTTAATTTCAGCAGTTCTTTTTTAAATGTGCATTCTTTCATTTTTTCCAAAAGTTTTGTGTACGTTGCTAATTTTAGGTCTCGGTTATGGTACTCTTTACTTGTATTCTGCCATAAACAAGGCTCACTCCTATATAATTCTATTCCGCTAACCACTGTTTTTGCGACATCTTTGCAAATAATAACAAAATGCGACTAGAAGACCGCAGTTGACAGACCGTTGTCTTAGAACTGAATGACATACACAAGTACAACTTAACTGAACAGTTCCGTCACTTCATTTAAAATTATCCTTTCCACAATATAATATCAGTTTTACCTGACATTAAGAAAACTGTCAGTTTTTATGGAACACACGGTCAGTCTTCACTGACATTTTATAGTGTTCAGTAAAAACGGTCAGATAAAAGTCATCGTCTGTAGCCGGCATTATACCGGAACGATAATTTCAACTGAAGACAACTAAGTCAACAGTCTGTCAACTGCGGCGTTTCACTCGTATTTTGTTATTATTTGCAAAGATGTAAGTAATTTTCTTCACTCATTCTGAGGTAGTTGTGCCAGTCCTTTAGAAATATTTTAAATTATTTTAATAAGTTAACATGTGTTTAAGCAGTCCTTCTTCTTAACCATTCTTTGCACCATTCTTCACGTTTATTTTTCCTCTTCGCATTATTTAAAATCAACAAAAGACCACATATAGCTAGGGCATCTGAATCATCTGACGACATCTTGAAAATTGATTCATCGTCAGTTAAAACTGGACGTATGTAGACAGAACGAAGGTCAGTGTTTACTGACAGTTTATAGTGTTCAGTGAAAACTGTCAGTTAAAAGTGATCGTCTGTAGCCGGCATTAGCCAGAACACCCTAGGTGGTTAGATTTTGCTATGCAATTACACTACTAGTCGAAGAGCTCGCTACGTAGGAAAAGGGTGACTCAGTAAAGTACACATTTTTACATTTACAGGTTCGGTAGGTATCAACATAGGAATAGGCTAGACGGGTCGTCAGAACGCGCCGTGGATGTATAAAGTAAGGGTGGGGGTTAATAATTTAAAATTAACAAAAGACCACATATAGCTAGGGCATCTAAATCATCTGACGACATCTTGAAAATTGATTCATCGTAGTTGAAACTGGACGTATGTAGACAGAACGAAGGTCATATGATGTAGGAAACCAATTGTCAGAAGTGCAGGCGAAAGGTAAAGAGCCGTCAGAGGGTGCTTAAGTTCGCTGCACGCGTTGTATGGGTACGATAAGTTTGATTTCTACTTAAAATATGCGTCTATCTTAAAAGAAAATATTAAGCTGAAAAAGTCGAAATGTCAAATTTATGGACAAACGGCGTTTCTCAAACAAGAGATTCAGTTGTAGCACCATGGCGCACATGGATCAAAAAGGACAAATGCAGCGAGCTAGAGATTCACGTAGAAGGTACTAAAGTCCGGCAAGATCGTCATCTACATCTACTGGCCCTTCAAGCTTGTTATACCTTTCGAATCAGCATGGTGTATGTCAATGTCTTAATAGACATGTTTTGAACTCGTGCATTAAGTCGGAGCTAGAGTACTGCCGACACGAATATTATCGATAGTTTCAAGAACTGTAGCTCGCCATCGTTTACGATTTACTGTCAGCTAATCAGTGGTACTCTTTATGCTTATATCCAGCAACTGTTTCGTCGTATCCACCCTGTGTGTAGGGGAACGGCCACGGCGCCCACTCGGGGCATGACCCTGAACTACAAGTTTCTCCATATTATCCCTTCTGTGAATATGTCCGAAAAATGTAAGAATTCTCGTCGACACAATGGAGGATATAGTCTCTTTGGATTATCGAGCAGATCCAGTGTGGAAACGTTAGTTCGATATTGGTATAAGGAACTCTCTAGTGCTTCCACTCACTGCAAATTACTGCTGCCACCGATTAGATTACTGCCAAGAACACCGACAAAGACATGCTGAGTGTTATCAGATAGCCTTCTCCGACGAGTCCAGGTTTCGCCTGGGATCTGGGGACACACGACGAACGTCAGCCTGTTAGACGTCGACGTGGTGAACGACGTGATCTCCAGTTTGCTGTTGAGCGCCATGTACACCATTGGTTTGATGGTTTGGGGTGTCATTGGATTTAACCACAAGTCACCTAAGCTTGTGATTTGTGTCACAATGACGTCACTATTCTATGTGAATGAGGTGTTAGAACCAGTTACCTTCCCATATGTTCGAGCCCTGGGAGCGGGTTTCTTCCAGCCAGATAATGCGCGTCCTGATATTGCAAGGGTATCGATGAGGTTCTCATAGGAAGCTGAGGTCAGGGCGCTCCCCTTGCTTCTATGATCACCAGACTTGTGTCCAATTGAAAATGTATTGTATTGGATAGGTCGCTACATTTACGATTTAACCAATCCTCCGACCATGCTTTTAGAACTGGAACATGCTGTTAGGACAGCTTAGCAGCTGCAGAGCTTATAAACAACCAGATTACAAGATTTTCGCGTAGGCAAATGGGTTCGTTTGTTATTGTTATTAGTCTTGCCGAGTTTTATGAACCTCATCCCTTTTTTCCTTAGTGCCATCGGTTAAACAATAAATCTAAGGTGAACCCTTCTATAACTTGTCGTCACCTACTGACAGTTTTCCCATACGTAGTTCACAGGATGATTGATATAATCAGAGAAATTTGTGAGGCATATCGGACGTATACCATTTTTGCTACAAAAAGGAAATTCAAAACGCTTCATGTATATTAATAGATACAAAACGTGCTGTCGTTATAAACCGATCCATCAATATGGATTTGGAGGCAAGCGTGATAGTGCGAGGGTGAAAAACAAGCGAGGGGATTTAATTGAATATTGTAGGCGGATGTACCAACAATGGCTCCAAGCCGAACCAGCTAAACTAAAGCCTATCTATCACAAAGAGCTAGTCAATGGTATACAGAGCGAAGATGGCATCTTAGGCGGGTTCTCACTATTTAGCTTGAATCCCAAGAAACGTTTCAGCAGCATATTCGCTTCACGGAGGTTTTCATCATCATAGCCACAATGTCTTAATAGACATGTTATGAACTCGTAAAACGCATTTACTCATTTTACGAGTTTCTCTTGGGATATCTTTAAGATCTTAAATGCAGTAGTTTCCCATTTGCTTTTTGCATCCTCATGCCGTTGACCAGAAGATATCTACTGGTTCATCCGCCTTTAGGGGCAATTTCTCACCCCAAGGATAAGAAGGTGCCCTGACTCTTGTCAACTTGTCCACCCAAAGCTGTTTGTTGAGAAAGTTGAGAGGTTACTGCTTATACCGATAGTAGTTCGGTTCCTTTTAGTCGCCTTTTACGACACGGAGGATATACGATGGGAGATATTCTAAACCGCCCCCACACGGGGGTCATGTAGGTTTTAAACAGGTTTTAAGGTGGCATTTGATAAGGGTTCTGTTTTATGACTGCATTTACTGTAACCAAATACACGCAAGATCAAATTATACCATCAACAGGTTATAAGAAGTATCCATAGAAAACATTCATGCGACCAATAGTCAATTTAAACTGTGAGCTTTTAAAGAAGCTTTATGGTGGTCTCGCATAAAGTTTGTTAAAGCTAATTAGTCCTTACAGCTGTCTTAAAACTTACCGACTTTAAGAAAGCTTTCAAGAAAGCCTAATGGTTATAAATAGTTGAAGAAAACTACTCAATCAAGCCGTTAAAACTACGTATCTTCCAAGTCAAATAAGCACAACTAAAATATCTTCCTTCAAATTCTTTGGATTTATGAATGCTCAAACTGCTTCAGCGAAACTGACAAATAAGAACCCGCCTTTATTAGCGAGGTGTCATGTCTATTTTTCTTTTAAGTATTAGTGAGCATGTATAGGGTGACTTGTCTAATTTCAAACACCGCCTGAAACATCATGTTGACGGATACTCTTTGAAGTTATTGGCACTCGATTGAATGACGCAATGTCGTGCTTGACGTTTGGTGATGGCATAGGCTTCTAAAATCATACAAGCATGATCATTGTTATATTTTTGAATAATGGAATAATCCACTTGGAAAGGAAACCAATACCACCGTTGAAGA
Source organism: Callosobruchus maculatus (assembly GCA_951848785.1). Taxonomy (NCBI): domain Eukaryota; kingdom Metazoa; phylum Arthropoda; class Insecta; order Coleoptera; family Chrysomelidae; genus Callosobruchus; species Callosobruchus maculatus. The sequence continues at coordinate 136,096 of CATOUR010000120.1, read as the reverse complement.
CAAAAAAAAATAATGAATTGTTCTTTGACTGGACGCAGCAGTAATAGGTTAACCAAGTAGTAGTGGTCATTGTTTAACTATCTATAATTCACATAAGCCGTAGCCTTCGAGGTGGCATTACATTTTTTGTTTTAGCGTATGTTCATTACAAAAATCTGTCATTCATATTCGTCGATCTCTCTGATTGTCACATTTCCATCGTCTGAGTATTTGCTGCAGGGATATTGATGATATTTGGCGTGCGCTATACCCTGTGTTCATAAGGTAATGCGTTATTTTTGAAAATTGGTGAATTAGCGGCAAAAAGCTACAACTCCTGGAACTATCATTCTATATGTTTTCTAAGAGGGAATGAAACAGCGAGGATAGAGGTGAAGGAGCTCCAAAACATTTTCTATTCATAAAGCATTTCGTATTTCCCTATAAAATTGCAATGAAACTGATCACTCATTTTTAGCAACAAACAATTGCCCATCTTTAACAGCAAATAACGAGTGTAGTGCAAACAAAGTTTCTGACATTGAACTGACTAGTGCACTGCATTGACATTAGATCCTAGCAACCTTAACTCATTTATATATTGAAAACCCTGGGCTTGTCTGTCAGTTGCGCAACTTGCTACATAATTAACAACAAGGTATTTAGGGTTTCCGATTGATTAATTCATCATCCCTTACCAAAGCTAAAACGGTAAATCCCAATACTCCTGGCATTCGTAGTAGTTGCGACACCCACACTAGTGGATGGGAGAAGGGTCTTAGAAAATAATTCAGTAATCTATCTCTCAGAATTTTAGTATCACAGATTACAAATCGTTGTTGGTGTAGGTTGTTCACTATGAGAAAAAGCCTGTGACATCATAGTACGTAGTGTTCGATTTCACGTTAGTTTTGCTATTCTCGGCTATATATTTTTTAAAGATGGGCGAGCTTCAACGTATAAGGGTATCACTTGGATTGACTATTGCTGAAAACTACGATTGAAGGATGCGTTATTATTGATCGAGTTCCCACCACCTTTATAGCTTTTATCAAAATGCAAATTGCTATTTTTGTGACAGAGCTATAAAAACAGCAAACGTAGAGGTGAAGATGTCTACAGGCGTTCCACAGGGATCATCGTTGGGTCCTATTCTCTGGAATGTCCTTTATGATGGGGTTTTAAGGATAGCTTTTCCTCGAAATCAAAGACTGTGGCGTTCGCGGATGACCTTGCTCTGGTAGCATCCTCGAGAGACAAAAAAACTTTGATGCAAATAACAAACGAGGCACACTAAAAACCAAGTGAGCTTCTGTCTTAGAGGGGTGCAAATAGTACCCAGCAAATCGATAGTTTACTTGGGAATTACCGTAGACATCGAACGAGGGTTTCAACAAACAAATAAAGAGAACTGCGGTGAAAGGAGAAACAAAGGTGGCATTACTATCACGTATAATGCCAAACGTTGGCGGCCCAAGTATGAGGAAAAGACAGATCTTTAACGGAGTTAACCACTCAGTTATGTTATTCGGAGCTCCAGTATGGTAGTATGGTACAAAGCGATGGAAAGAAAAAAGCACCAACAAACCGTAGACAGGGTGCAAAGGAAGTTGCTGCTAAGGGTGGCCAGTGCGTATCGTACAGTTTATATCAAAGCGCATCCATGTTTAGCATGTTGTTATGAAAGTAGATGTATATCTACCACGTTATATAATCTAGACTTTCGAACACAAATGCAGTTAATAATTAATTGTCCTCATCATTATTGCCATGCATGCATCAGATTTATGTCAAAATCAATGACCGTTGTGCGATTAGGCTTCCAAAATTTTTAGTTTCTAACAGCATTAGTACTTATAAAAGCATCACTGGTATTATAAGGTTCCCGTCTTTAGTTGACTCAAGTGAACACACAATGCAGAATGTCCAATAGAATATGGACAAACAACAAGCATGAGCCAAAAAAGCTGTCAGTAGTTCTGATATGAAAATGTTATTGCTGATTAGAATCATCTGTGTGAGATATTATATCCCACTACAAGGCTCAGCCTCAGCACTATTTGTAATTTTCTTGCAAATAAATGAACGAAAACATGAATATCTCATATACGGCTTTTAACTAGAACAGTATCGTAAAATATAGTGAAATGACTGATAAATTCAGAGAGAGTTTTTTTAAATTATGATTCACATTTCATGCTTAAAATTGACACGTGTTTCACGAAATGAATACGACATCCTGCTCATAATTAAAACTGCTGTTTCAGTAGCTACAGTATTTTTGAAACAAGCATCGAAATACTGCGAGGCGCATATTTATTTTCCTGTTATGAAAAATTAATTGAGAATGGATCAATTGAAACGAATTTTTTTGCAATTCTTTCTTGCCAAATAATACCAAGTGAACAGTTTCACTCCAAGCAGTAACTAAATGGCAAAGGTTAATGGAAAATGCTCATCCATGGAATGCGGTTTTTGTTAATCACCAACAGACTTTGTAACTTTATTTTATTGTGGAAGTAACGGATATTATATGAAACTAGTTGACTGTTCCCAGGATGCATAGTAGTACATGAATCTTATAAAGAAGGGTGTCTCCTGCTTAAAATAAACGGTTTTTTTAACAAAATAAATAATCAAGGTTGAGACAAGCTTGAAGTGGTCAACAATTAGGTTTGCAGGATTGATTTCCATTATAAATAATACATGTATACGCACTACTGAAAATTACTATGTTCCTTACCATGTTCGCTGTGTGGACGATACATCCACAATTTGGAACTATGTATGAGTTATGTCTAGCTGTATACTCGGTTCCAGCGAGAGTTTTGCAGGTGCTCGTTGTGTGTCCTATTGTTTACTTCTGATAGTGACTTTTTCTGCAAGTATCGCCGGTTATGGTTGGATATTAAATGATATGTTTCTTTGCAATCTTGTGTTGCAATCACTTGACCCTGAATAGTATGTGCTCTTGAGTGATGTTTGTCCAGGTTTTGTCTGTGGGCGACGGGGTGAACAAGGTGATCTCCAGTTTGCCGTTGAGCGCCATGTGCATCATTCTAATGGTTTGATGGCTTTTGGTGGCATTTGGTTCAACAGCAAGTCACCATTACTTGTGAACTTGTGATTCGAGGCATAATGTTAGGTGAATGAGGTGTTCCATATGCTAGAGGCTTCGTAGAGAGTACAGGAGGATTCGATGGGTCGCTACATTTGCGATTTACCCAATCCTCCGACCACGCTAGACGAACTGGAACATGTTGTGAGGGCAGCTTGGGGGGTTGTACATCTAGTCTGCATTATTGACCTGTTATATATTTTTTTTGTAAACGAACTATGGTAAATGGATTCGTTTTTTATTGTATTTAGTTCTATTGAATTTCATTGACCCTTTTTTTCTCAGTGTTTGAAATTTCACTTCTGAGTAGTACATATATACAGTTGCGAAACTGACAGGGATCGAAAAAGTTTTGGTCTTTGTTCTAGAGCGAGGTCCTTGATTATCAATATAATAAATTAAACATTAAACATTTAAAAACAAAGACGCCGTACAAAATAAACAAGTCATTCCTGTAAAAGTTCAAGTGAGTGCTGAATAAAGATGACGAAATGTATATATCTTTTACGAGTAGCGAAAACTGCTAAGTTCTGTGTTAGATGAAGTTATTGTTTTTTAATTAGTTTTATACTCATTCGCTGCCGTTTTACATGACACTAGATGTTACTTTAATGATTATTATTTCTCCTAAGTACTAAGTTTCAGAATATCCGAATTGTCATTCCAATTACCTGGCACACTTGACTTCATCCTATACGGATTTTTTCAAGGATAAATAGTAGTAGTGGTAATTTATTTGTGTTTTTGCATGAAGATGCTTACACACCTCAAAAAGGTACATATTGACTAAAGTAAATAATAGATTTTATATAAAAGTTAATATACAAATATAAATATAACAAACAATAAGTCATAAACAACAGCTACAAATAAAAATATTTAAAATGAGACATCTTTGAATTTATCTGAAAGATATTCATCAAAAGAATAAAATGCCTTTGACAGAAGGTACTTTTTGATACTACATTTGAATTGTGCACCGTTTAGAGCTTTAAAACTGTTTGGCAAAACATTATAGAACTTGATACAATGGTAATTAATTCCATTTTTATATCTTTCAATTCTTAGGTAGTTTCCCAATAAATTGCTTTTGTGCCTTGTGGTGTATAATATGCTCATCAGAATATTTGGTGAACTTATGCATGTTACCCCTAACATACCAGAGGCATTTTAAAATGTAAATGCAGGGTAGTGTAAGTATACTGGGATCTATAAATGCATTCCTACAAAAAGCATCATGCGGAAAATGAGATAATATTCTAATACAACGTCTCTGTAGCGAAAGTAGTGTTTTGACATGGCAAAAGTGGCCCCAATACATAGCCCTTCACTCAAGGGCTTGCTGTACTTGATTAAAGTTAGCTGGCAGGAAACTGGTAAAGATAAATAATACCTTGTGTAATAACGAGTCGCTGATCTATAAACGAGGCAGTGCTGATGACTTCCGGTCCTCAATAACTCCGAGCTATATTTTATAGGTCCCTAGTCTGCGCCGGGAATCAGCTCTCCATGTAATCAACCGTACCGCCCATTTATTTCCATCAAAGCCACCAACCTCACGGTAAATGAGGGCTAAAGCCCCAACGGAAAGCTACACCACTCGGTTAATTTCCCCTCAGACTCCTCACAGCGCAAGCAGAATATAGTCTCGATAGGGCCGTAAATATTTTTCGTATTTTTTAGTTTCACTCCCATAGATCACTTTCGCAGGGAGATACACAGAAAACATATTTTTTACAAAGAGTCGATGAATCGTCGTCGTAAATGTATGAAACAATAATTCTACAAATCTCAGATATTATGTGTTCTATCATAGATCAGTGATGCATATCATCAAAGCATCTAAAGGAGTCATCAACAGAGAGGAAGGTGTATGACGATGTATTGTTTTTGGTTGCGGTGCCAAGGGATGCAATTCCACATATTAATAGTATCACTGTCAGAGCTTGCTAAGGCATTTTGTCATCTGATGAACAGCCCTTAACTACAACAAACAGAGATCGATCGTTCAAAAAGCTATTCAGTCACTGGCACAGACCAGGTGGTATTCCAAGCTTGACCAGAAGTTCCTCATGCCACACCGTGTCGAAGGCTTTCGATATGTTGAGTACAACAACACGGGATTCGCCTTTATACATTTTCCACCAAGGTTTCTTTATGATTTAATTTCGAACCCGAGGTGCAGAATTCTACTGGGGCCTACATATATTTTTTATATTTCAGATTCGACAGCACAAATGCATTACTCTGTAGCTATTTCAAACTTTTATTGGGGTGGTGTTAGGGCGAAGTGTGTTTTCAATCTTGACGGAATAAAAACATCAAAATTGCTCCCTATGGGCAACTAGCGATACCAGCTAGTACGTAGATTCAAGGCAGTCCCAAAAGCAATTGTTCTTTTCGTTTATTCCAAAAGCTGGAGTCAATTCGGTGGAATTACAATCAAGTTATCATGCTGCTATGCTTATTATTTATTTATTATAGCATACAAATACACAGCACATTACTAAATTACAGTTTAATGTATAAATTGTGAATGCATTCAATCGACGCTGAAGTTGCGTAAAGGAACTCTCTTGGGTCCCTGTCGTATTTTCTTTACAGAACACTCGGTTGTGATGTGCTGAATTGTTTGCTTCTCCGCTCTACAGTCGCATTTAGGACTTTGAATCTGGTTCCACTTATAGTAGTTTACACAGTTTCCGTGTTCAGTTTTTATTCTGTTTAGAGTGAACCAAACATTCCTTGACAGGCTGTATCCCATTGGTTGTTTAGCTTGAAGTTATTTGCTCTCAGTTGTTCGGCTGTTCTCGTTGGTGCATTTTCCTAACGGAAGAGATTATGGTTTGCATTATAGGCTGGCAGATTAAGGACGTTTAGAATCATCAAGGCATTTTGGCTTCGAAGTTCTGGTGTCCACACAAGACTAATCGATACGCAATTTAATGCAGCATTGCGATTAATATCTCGCGCTATAAAATCCACTCCATGCTTTAAATGAGAGAATTATAAACGGTAAAAATGAGAAAAAGTGAATTTTTCTTAACAGCGTGATTTGCTCGACACTTCGTCCCCCAAAAAAGCAAAAATGGTTTAGTGACCTTAAAAATCATGTTTGTGCTTGAATATTTTGTTCTTATGACTATTCCACTACCACTGGCACGAGTTTCAAAAGCCATACACTTCTATCACCTCTGCCTCTATATACCGGTGTCAGAATTAAATTGTATACAAGTTAGTAATGCCCAGACTTCAGGTTAAGGGATTCACAACAATATCAAATGTAATACGTATTGAAAATAAATTGTATTCAAGTTAGTAATATCCAGGCTTCAGGTTAAGGGATTCACAATAATATCAAATGTAATACGTATTGAAAAATTGAAACATGTCTTAAATGTATAGTATTGTGTAATACCTTCGCAGCTATGATTCGATGAACTACTGGGTTTTGGGCTGTTCGGCCGACGTCAACACAAGGCTTGTTCATGGGTGAATGGGCGGCGGAGCAATTAGCATTTTTAGGCGTGTTAGGAGTTCCTGGTCATTTTCTACTTTTTTTGGGTGGGGGTGAAATTGGGGTGGTTGGGGGTGGGGGGTTGTAAAACCGAAAAAATTGTATTCATAATAAGCTGTCCATTGACCTATGAACGAAATACCTAGCGACATATTAAACTTTTTAGGTCCATCTACCGGGAGGGGAGTCTCAGCTTCCCCGGGGATGGCCTCTGAACCCCTTGCGTTACTAGGAGGCCTATCACACCCTGGGCAAGACAGACAAACCTAGGAGAGCCTAACTCCAACCCGGTGCGTCCCTATGGCTGATGGGGGGCTATGTGCGCATGCGCGCGCATAGTTGTGCTTCGGCACTCGTGGACCAAGTAGGCAAGACATAGAAGGGATGCGGCTATGTCTTCACTGGGTCATTGTCGTATGGGCTGACACCATTCTACAATGGCCCAGATAGTCACATGGTGACTACTGCGTCTAGGGGGGGGGGGGCAGGACGGAGGACGACGCCTTGGCTATGGACATGGAATTGATACTGGAAAGCACTATTACTAGACGAGGAAATGATCGGGCTATCTTTCAACCCACTGGGAGTGCCCCAGGTATATCGTCGGGGCTGATGTGAGCTTGCTCTGCCGAGGTGAGGTATGGAGGATAGTTCAGGGACCAGCCACTTCGGGCCTTGATCAGGAAGTGTGTCATGGGTGTAAGAATCGGCATCTTACATTGCTCCGGGCGAGTGTTGGTCCGTCCGTGAATCCCGGGACCGACTAAGCGATGACTGGGCCTCAGGGAACTGGGGTAGGACTGCGGTCCGAGGGTACACCCGCTCCCAGTTATATCGACCCGCCCCTTGACACACGAAGCGCTGGTAAACAAAAAGTCATGGAGAATATCGAAGAAGTTAAAGGCACCAAAGAGACCATGGAAATAGATCCATTCAAGAGGAGGGAGAGCCTCAGACGGACTCCACCTGGAAGAGAGAGGTCGGCATCTATGTCGGACGCAATCTGGCAAAGGCCGGATGATACTGGTACCAAAGACCAGAATCCTTCGAAGAGGAAAAGGGCAGAGGCACTTTTCGATACCGCGGCGACAGAACGGGATGAAGTGGAGAACATGATACAGACCCTGGTTTCCAAAGCTCGCACTCTGGAAGGACATATTGGCCAGAGAACGAACACAAAGAAGGAGATTAGAGAAACAGGCGAACAGATAATGAGGATATCGCTCAAGTTGCAGCGTCTCTATAAGGACAAACCAAAAGTCGATGCACATACAAGTGCTAGTATGCAGACTTCAGGCAGCGTTAGAGAAGATGGGACACAGACTGAAGTATATATGAAGGATGTATCTTGTCAAACGATGGGCGAGGGAGACAATTTGCTGAAGATCAGGACTGCTATTGAAGAGGGTAATACCTTTGAGGAACTGCAGAAAATCGCGGAAGAGGATTGGCCCGAAGAAGCATTCTCGAAAGTGCACATTGTAGAGGGCGATATCCTAAATGCTCCTAAGGAGGAAGATTTGGCCATCATCACCAGCAGCGACCTCAAGTTAGAAAAAGGAATTGCCAGACGTTATCGCGAACGTTTCGGGGGTATAGAGGCCCTACAAGCGCAGGAGAAAGAGTTGGGAGATGTGGCCTGCCTCATCAGCTCCATATCTGTCCCAGCAAATACAGACATTGTAAAGGAAGAGCGGTTTGTCTGGTATTTGTTAGCTGAAAAGGAACCATTGGAACTTGCAGACATGAATGCGGTCTACCGAGCCATATGTAAACTTAAGGAGAAGATGGAGGTGTATGGCAGAAGTAAGGTGGCACTGCCATACATTCCTACGCACTGCGAAAGCACCTTATTGAAAACGTTAGAATTCGTTTTCAGCAAATCTAAGGCCGAGGTATACATATATAAGCGCGAAAATAAGAGACAGTATGAAAGGAAAGACAAGACTCGTCCGAACCAAGCAGCCAGCAAAGGGAAAAAACGGGCACCTAAGACACGGCAGGGATTGATTGTTAAATCCAACGGGCAAACATATGCTGACCTCGTCAAGAGCCTCAAAAGCAACATTGACCTGGACAACGTCGATGTTGAGATATCCAGGATGCGCAGGACCCAAGGGGGTGATCTACTCTTGGAAGTGGACAAAGGCAAAGTCGAGGAGCTCCAAAGCGCTATTGTCAGACAAAGTCAAGACTTTCAGGTCGTCAGGAAGACGAGGCGGACGGTGCTGCATATAAGAGGGATGGACAATGAAGTTAAAGAGCAAGATATAATGAAAGCTCTAGAAAAGTGCGTAGGAGAAGAAGCGGCCACCTGCAAGATATCCTCCCTGAGACCAGCGGAAGGAGATTGTCAAAATGCGACAATAATAGCGAATTGTCAACTCGCAGACAAGCTAATAGCCAAAGGGAAATTACGCATCGGTCTGGTGCATTGCCATATTAGTGCGAGAAGAGACGACGTAAGGTGCCGTAAGTGTTGGGTGCAAGGGCACAGCACTGAAAAGTGTACTGGACCCGATAGGACGAAGCTCTGTCTCCGCTGTGGCGCAGAAGGGCATATAGCGAGGCAGTGTAAAAACAATCCATTCTGCCCTATATGCAACAAAGAAGGGCACCAGGTTGGAAGAAAGGGCTGTAGCGGAGGACTACCGACTAGACAATAATGACTTGCTACCTAAATATACTACAGGTCAACGTAGATAGAGGTAGAGAGGCTCACGATATATTAATGCAGACTGCTATAGAGAGACAGATCGACATATTAGTCATAGCTGAGCCTAATAGGAAAATAGTCAACTCTCCATCGTGGTATGTGGATAAGAAGAACGATTCGGCAATTAGAGTCCTGACCTCCCAAGTGTCAATTAATAACGTAGGAAAGGGTGACGGCTACGTCTGGGTCGACCTAGGTGATATAACTATTTTTAGTTGCTATTTCTCACCTAACATCGGCCTACCCGAATATAAACTAGGTCTATATAACCTCAAGGAGGCAATACGTAGCGTTAAAAAAGAAACGATAGTATGCGGTGATTTTAACGCCAAAGCGCCCGAGTGGGGTACGACATACACAGACCAAAGGGGAGAGTTTCTTGCATCCTGGCTAGCTGAGCTCGACTTGGTAGTGATGAACAGAGGAAATGAACCCACCTTCCGCAGGGGTGAAGCTAAGTCCATCATAGACATAACACTGGCTACCGAGAAGACCGTGATGCGCATTGCAGACTGGGCTGTATTAGAACAGGAAAGTCTGAGCTGCCACAGATATATTAACTTCAAATACCAGACAGAGGGTCAGTGGAACAACTACAGCAGACCAACGAGGAAAGCATGGAATCTAGCCAAGCTTGACTCTGAAAAGTTATCTGCAGAGCTGCAAAAATATAATGTGACAGAAGAGGTACAAACCGCAGAAGACTTGATCGCCTTTTTGACCAGCTGCTGTGACTCCTGTATGCCGAGAAGATGTACTTCCCGGAAACGAAGAGCAGTTTATTGGTGGACAGGAGACATCGCGAATGCAAGAGCAGAATGTATGAGAGCTAAAAGAGGCTCCACAAAAAAGAACATTTCTGACACCGAGAGAGAGCTTAGGAAAGAAGAGTACCGGGCTAAGAGGAAAACTTTACGTAGATTGATAAGGACCTCCAAACAGGAATGCTGGAAACAGCTAATAAATGATGTCGATAACGATATATGGGGCAAAGGGTATCAGATCGTAGTCAAGCGGTTAGGCGTAGGCGGTCCAAACCAGAACTTAGCGACGGAAAGGAAGCTAGAAATACTGAAATCTTTGTTCCCATGTTGCCCTCCAGTTACCTGTGAGATAAAGCCGAGTACAGATGTGGTATATTTCACAGTGGAAGAGTTAATAATGGCGGTATCAAGACTTAAAGACCGGAAAGCGCCGGGGCCGGACGGTATCCCTTCGGAAATAATAAAAATACTTGCGAAGGAAGCTCCGCAACTATTTTTAAGGGTGGCTAATAAGGCTCTAGCAGATGGACAGTTTCCCAGCATCTGGAAACTAGCGGATGTAGTTTTGCTGTTGAAGAGGGGCAAGCCAGAAGAGCTACCTTCTTCATACAGGAATATATCTTTGCTGGACACCGCGGGAAAGTTATTAGAACTCATGATACTAGGCAGATTACAGAGGGATCTAGACGAGAAGAAAATACTGTCGGATAGGCAATATGGGTTTAGAGCCGGCAGAGCTACTACAGATGCAATCCAGGCCATAGTCAATATAGCAGCAGGAGCGGACGAGGTGATAAACAGGCAGCGGCAGGTCTGTGCACTAATAACATTAGACGTGAAAAATGCGTTTAATGTGGCGCCCAGACAGAAAATAATTGAAAAACTCAGTCGCATTGTGTCGGATGGTCATATACTTCAACTTCTGTGTAGTTATCTACAAGTACGTCGAGTCAGAGTTGATGGCAATGTGACTATGAAAATAGACAACGGTGTCCCGCAAGGATCAATTCTGGGCCCCGTACTCTGGAACATAGTTTACAATGACGTGCTAGAAATAGAAATGCCACAGGGGGTAACCGCAATTGCGTATGCGGATGATCTGGCTCTGGTGGTGGTGGCTAGAGACGAAGACAGCCTAATGTTCAAAGCCAGTTGGGCAATAGAGAATGTTAGCTACTGGCTAAAGGAGAATGGACTAACACTGGCTGCTGATAAAACAGAAGCCGTTCTATTAACCAAGAGGCGAAAATTGAGCCCGATATCGTTTAATGTTGAAGGGCAAGATATACACCCACAACGAGCCATTAAATATCTGGGGGTTTGGCTGGACCAAAGGCTTACTTTTGGAGAGCATGTTAACCGAACGGCCGCTAAGGCAATGAATATCCTATCGGCACTGGCAAGAATTATGCCAAACGTGGGTGGATGCAGGGCAAGCAGACGAGCGGTGCTGAGCGCGGTGGCATTCTCCACGATTTTGTATGGGGCATCGGTGTGGCAGGGCGCCATGGCGGTAAATAAGTATAGGACCAGACTGCAATCGGTTAATCGCAGAATCGCGATAAGGGTCAGCAGCGCATACAACACCATCTCTGCGGACGCTGTGGAGGTGATTGCGGGTATTCCACCAATAGACCTAGTAGTCCAAATGAGAAGCAGGACGTACGGTGCGTCTAACAAGCATAGCGAAGACGACGAACTAGTAAATCGGTGGCAACAACGCTTCAGCTCATCCAGTAAGGCCCAGTGGACGAGAAGGCTTATCAAAAACATTAAAGTCTGGACATCAAGAAGCCATGGGGAGGTCGATTTCTACCTCACGCAGATGCTGTCGGGGCATGGCTGCTTTAGACAGTATCTGTGTCGTTTTGGAATATGGGATGATCCTGCCTGTTGGTATTGTGGGAAAAATGACGATGTGGAACATACTTTCTTCTACTGCCACAGATGGGAATCATTCAGAGAGCAATGTAGTTCACAGCTTGGGCTCAGCATTAGTCCTGAAAACATTGTAGACCACATGCTGATTTCTGAGGAAAACTGGAACGCTGTGGCTGTGATGGCGCGTGACATATTGGAGCGTAAAAGCCGAGAAATGAAGCAAGCGGAGTCCTTGGTGCCGAACAAATATGACTATGAGTGACAGATGGATGGACAGGCAGACAGACAACAGACCGAATGACTGACCACTCACCTCATGTAGTAATGCGAAAGCGGCCCCATGAGGTGATATAGTGGGAGAGGGGGAAGGGTTTAGTCCGTAGGCGCCTTTATGGTGAATCGGGTCTCGCTCTGAGGTATTAGACGTTTTTAAAGCCAACCCAGAGTGTCTATGAAGATTCCTAATCCCCTCTATAAAAAACAAAAAAAAAAAAAAAGGTCCATCTGAACATTACAGAACCAAGGGACTTTTGTGATGTATACAAGCGAGTATTGCTGTATTTCGTATGATTTCACTCTATGTATATTGCGTGAAGCGAAAATTATTCAATTGATTGTAATGAAATTTTGACACAGAATTTACTACCGTGACGATAATGGAAAATGCGTCTGTTTTTCAAAAGTCGTCTCACTGGCGGCGCAACAATAATAAAAAAACTAAAAATGTATGAACAGCTCAAACTTCGTTTTTAGATGGTTAGGAGGTTCCTGATTGTTTCGCATCTTCTAGTTGAAGCATGCAAAATAAAAACTGTGGCGTCCTAGTTCCCAAGGAGGGAGACGCAAGAAGCTATTTACGAGAGTTCTTGTGTTGGATGTTTTTTTCCTGGCGGGTAGGCGATGATTTGGTTGCAAGGGAATTTCAGACTATAGCGTCATGCAATGGGAAAATAATAAAATGGTATCATCATTATGTGTGGAAGTACTGAGTCAATCAAATTGACTGTTTTCCTCCTTATTAGTCGCCGCACACCAATATTGTTATTCAATACAATGCCCTAATGTGGTTTCAGTAAGAATCGTCAGTTGATAAAACTTTTCCGAACTTATCCGTCTGTTTATATGAAAAGTTCCAAAAAAAAAATACTTACTTGTATGGACCAAACAGAAGCTGCACATCCGATTTTCCAGTGATATGTCGGGATCGCGAAGCACGTGGATAGGCCGCGAGATCGGGAAGAAACGGGATAACAGCGTCGACCGTGGCGTCGCGACGAGAACTGATGCTTGCCAGCGACGCTCCACAAAAATATAGGTTAGTGAGACGCTGGACGTGCGACGCTCGGAAAAACTCTAACGCCGTCATATTTTTGAACAATCGCCTACCATTTGCCACTCTGGACGAAATTTGCAAAGTCGCATTTGAAAAAAATGAAGTCAAGTTGGTTGACTCACACATTCCGATGATACCAGTTTTATTATTTTTCCATAGTATGAAGCTATAATCTGAGATCCCCTTGCAACCAAATCATCGCCAGCCCAACGCCCCTCCCCCGAAAGTTATCGTATGTCGACACGTCTTTCCTTCACATGTCAATGGACAGCCTATTTTACTAAGACAGCAAATTTTTCAGTTTTACAACCCTCCACATCCCGACCACCACAGTTGCACCTACATACATCCAAAAAAGTAGGAAAATGATCCAGGAGCCCTCAAACGCCTAGAAACGAAGTTTGATCCGTTTTCGTATTTTTAGTTTTTTGGTTATTTCAGCGTCACAACTGACACAATTTCAAAAAACCATACGTGTTTTCCATCCTCGCCAAGGTAGCAATGCTGTGTCGAAATTTCATTAAAATCAATTCAGTCATTTCTAAGTTGCACGATACAGAACGATCTAAAGCGATACTCGTATGTATCTAGGTACATCACAAAATTTTAAGTCCCTTGGTTTCTGTAATAGCGAAGGAGGACCTTTTTTTTATAATTGAGCAGACCGCGCAGGCAGAGCCTAAATACCAGAGTACCGCGGCTGCTGTAAAAGGGTTATGTTAGGAGAAGTTTGTTAACGCGAGATTTAAATGGGCCAATACCCGCAGGCCCAATAAATACATCTTCTGGCAGTCCATTTCAAGCCTTGGACACCCTGGGAATAAATGTGCAGTTGTACAGTTCAGTTCTTGATGTATGAAGAACGACCGTCTCACTAAGGGTTATTTGGTTGATCTAGGCGGACATAATTCAATTTCACAAATCTTAATCCAGCGATGAGCAAATGACGTTTTGCAAAAGTTAGATAAATTATGTATACGGAATACGCGTAACGCCCCTCCCCTCCACAGCGTTTGCGATTTCTGCAAGTCTAATCCTGATCACTATTAGATTGTACATCATACATTTCTCTGTGCAGCAACTGCTCCAGAATTACGTATTTTCAAGTATTGTAGCTCATCGGGATTATATTGTTTATTACTTTATTATGGAGTCGTGTCAGGCAGGTATGTATTTATGTATTCACTATAACTAATTTGCAGTTTTATACCTACTATTTAGGTATAATAAGTGAGGTTAGATTAAATTTACGTGACAATTTCGTAAACTCGAACCATTTAGTTGTACTTCAGGGTGAATCCGGATGCCCATTTCTTGAAGGATATTTAGCTAAGGGTTTCTGGTACCAGGATAGATAAAAAACGATTCCACTTCCAACTGCTTTCAGAAATTACGAGTAAATCAATCCAACAAGTACGACAAAATATTTTTGTTTTTTGAATTTAATTACTTATATATGTTGTTACCAGCGGAACCCAACAAGAAGGTCCTGGATAATGTATCTTCGGACAATGATTTAACTACGGAGATGTCTTCAGATAAGGAGCAGTCTTCCTAGATGTTTTAAGGCACATTTGAATATGTATATAATGACAGGTGTATCATCTAATTTTGGAATAAACCGTGAATAAAATCAAGTCATATCATTTGGGTCTTAAGAATGTTTTGATTAGTTTAAATGTCACAATCTGAAACTATAACACATTATAAATATATATATATATATAATAGCACAATTAATTTTGTCCGGCTAGATCGACTAAATAGCCCTTTGTGCGTCTGAGGATGAGATGCAGCGGTCGCACGGGTACGTCTGATAGGAGCAGTGAGCGGCGGAACGATAGAGGATAGCTCAGAGGAGCAGATTCCGTTGGAATATCGATATCGGTCACCAACAACACGCCGGTGAGAAAGTGACTGAAGGTGGCGCGTTAAGGCCGGATCGCCAATTAGTCGTATTGTCCTTCTCTGGACGGCATCTAGTATAGACAGGGTAGTAGGGGCAGCAGCTCCTACTACCACCTAAAAAGTGTATTATGCCGCTAGGCCTTTCTTTCACAGACAATGGACAATCTATTATGAATTCAACAAATTTTTCAGTTTCTCAACCCACCACCCCCAAACACCCTAATTTCACCCTCACCCAAAAAAAGTAGGAAATGGTCAGGATCCTCTAAAACGCTCAAAAATGAAGATTGAGCTGTTTTTGTATTTTTAGTTTTTTTATCGCGTCGCCCCTGGCACGATTCATAAAAACCATACGCATTTTCATCCTCGCCACCTAGTAATACTGTGTCCAAATTTCTTTAAAATCAATTCAACAGTTTCCACGTTACAAAATACAGAACGATCTAAAGCAATACTCGTATGTTTACATCAGAAAATATTCCCAAGTCCCTTGGTTTCTGTGATACGCAAGGCAAAGCTCGGATGCATCTAAAAAAGCTAACTATGTCGATATGTCTTTCTCCACAGGTCAGTGGACAGTCTATTATGAATACAACAAATTTTCCAATTTTACAACCCCGCACCCCTCAACCACTTCAAATTTCACTCTCACCAAAAAAAAGTAGAAAATGACCAGGAACACCTAGAGCGAGGAATATTTGAATTTTTTTGTTTTTTGCTAATTACTTCGCTGCCCATACACCGATTTTCAAAATTATAGCAGCATTACCTACTACGATCCCACAGCATATTGCTGCCCAAATTTCATCAAAATCCATGCAGCGGTTGCTGAAATTACGAGGAAGAGAAACGCCAACAGACCGACAGACAGATAGACAAACAGACAGACAGACAGACCGACAGACAGACAGACAAACCGACGGAAATAAGTGACGTGGAATTTCGTTATGTAGGCATCATAAAACGCCCAAAAAGCGTGTTATCTCAAAAACGAACATTTTCGCGATCACAATACTCTCCTCACCTATCGGTGTGGGAAGTGAAATTATTAATTTCTTCGCAAAATATGCAAAACTTGTGAAATTTATGAGCTCTTAATAAAAAAAATGGCATCAACTAACTCACCCACAGGTTATAGGAACTAACAAGAAATGTAGAGTATATATATATATATAAAGGGTTGTCTACAGCTAGTGCCGTCTCCCTTCCTAGTACCTAAACTATAATAAACTGTACAATGATCAGCGACATTGAAACATCTAGAACCAACTTTGAGGTGTCACAATTTTATCACAATCTCGTTCGTAGTTTCCAAGTTACCCGTTAGATAATTATAATATGTATGATGTATCAAATTATTCCACAGATATGAAATTTTTGATTTCGGATAGGTCTAAAAAGCAGACAATACTACCAGAGCAAATGTTTTCAGCGCAATGTAGTATATTTTGTGAATACAAATTCTTCATCATTTCACCCCCTCTCAAAATCAAATGGAAAATGATCATGTACTCCGGAAACGCGAAGTTTGGAGTGTTTGTGATGGTTTTTCTTTTTTAACCAATTTCTCCGCCGCCAATACTATGACACCACAACATATAGTTACACAAGCTTTATCCCAATCCAAGCAACGGTTCTAGAGATTACAAAAACGCGAGTAGACAGACAGACCGGCAGACAGAGAGACGGACGGAAATGAGTGTCACGGATTCTCGTAATTCTCGTAATGTAGATCATAAAATGCCCAAAAAGTGTATTATCTCATATCGAAAAAAAGTGTATTATCTCATATCGAAAATTTCGATCACAGTGCTCTAATATTACCCCAATTTTACCTCCGCTTCAAAAAAGTAGAGATAATGACCAGAAATTCCTAAAATAAAAAAAATATTTGAAATTTTTTGTTTTTTGCTAATCACTCCACCGCTCATGCACCGATATTCAAAGTTACAAGTACAAAAGACTTCAAATCTGACAGTATAACTTAAGCTGACATATTTCATGCTTACTCACATTGCAAAGTCACAGCACTCTAATTTTTATAATCGCTGGCATATTCAATTTATTCCTGACATTTACTTATATAAAAGAAAACGATTTGCACCTAAACGGTTCATTTCAGCAATCATGTGTGATATATAAAGTCACATCAGAATTAATCAAGGATTCCAAGTACAGGGTGTCCCATTTTGGGCACTTTTACGGGGTATCTCGGTTATTTTTGCAGATAGAGAACTACGGTTTTCGCGACAGTGTGCTACTTTTTTGTGAAACTAGACATGCCGGCAACAAAATTATCATGGCCCTCTTGGTTTTTGAGATACAGGGTGAAATCTTAAATTATTGATTTTGAGACCACCCTCGTATCTCGGTTGTCTTTTATCTTATTGAAAAGTTTAAAAAAGGCTCTTATAGAATTTTTTCCGTAGAATCCAGTGGTTTAGTTTTATTTTTTCTTACTCTAACCATTTTCCAGTTATGAAGCAAACATGTATTTTTCTAAATGGAACACACTGTATATTATTTTTGAAGTCAATCGAAAATAATTCAAGCTTTTCCACTGCATGATGCGCTGATGACATAACCTGTATATCAAATGGGCAATTTGAAAACATTTGCTGTGTTTATTGTTTAACAAATCAAAACAATTCTTGTTCAAGAAATAGTTTAAAGCTGTGAATCACTAAGATAGCTTTAGGAGCCTTCAAAACAATTCGTCAAAAGTAATTCGTTCAAGCCAGGGCTGTAAGTCTGCCTATCTATCCAGAGTAAAGATTATTTTCCTAGAACAGCTCTCAAACAGAAACCAATATATAAAATATCACCTTGCGTATAAAGCAAAAAGAGAAACTGAAGAGAGTATAACGATAAAGGTATCGCAAGGCGCCTTTGAAGACTGATGGTAACGGGAAGTTTTCCACAGCAAAAGTGTTTATCGTTACTTCCTTCGAATACTTTTAATGCCTTACGAGTAGCCAGGAAAAAGCGTGACCTCATTTTCACGGAAAACTTCCAAAAGAAATGCAGTTGCGAGAAGACATTTTATTCAATCTTAGGCCAACACCCGCAGTACTTATGATCTGGCTAGATATATTTTGTGGGAACCTAGAACGTGTTTCTGAGGGTACAAGAAATAGTCTACGTTCTCAGGTGGCAAAAGGGCGAGCCATCTGATTTACATTTTGTATTTTTGTGCGCGGACTTATCCTATCATTTGAGCTGCTTCGAATACGGCAAAAGCATTTCGTCAGTTATGGAGTTCGACTCCGAACGATAATTCCATCTACGAAGGCTAGTTTATAAATAAAAAAACGCTTTTATAGTAGTAGAAAGTGAAAAATAAATATACTATATGCTGAAAGTGAGAAGAGGAAATCTACTAAAATATCGCACATTCACCATATCTCGAACTAAACTGGGAAAGGTCTCAGAACTTCAATTCTGATGATACTGATCAGGTAAATTAGACAAACTTATCAAATTATCGTATTTCCATCAGTTCTTGATAAGTGTACAATATTAAATCGACAAAAGTTTTCAAACCTTCACACCTACTATATTCTCCGGGTCTCACGTCTTCTGATTATTTCTTGATCAGGTCTTTACAAAAATGTTTATATAGTAAAAACTTAAACCACCTGGGTCACTCACTTGCCAATAAAAACTAAATATTTTATGAGCGTCGAATCATAATACTGCTAAAATGTGTTGAAAAGTTTTAAGATTGCGATGAACGATTTATAACTCGTTAAAGTCCATTCGCTATAAAACATTAAAACATTAGTCTTTCATTTGCGTAAAGAATACTTTAAGAGCAACTCGACATACTTCTATATAGCTCATACAGACTGTTGCAAGGTCTGCTAACAAATTATTTTACTTAATATTTTCTTACTAGCAACAGTATACTGGTACATAGATAGATAGTGTTTTCAAAGTTCGGACGTTTCTTTTTAGAAACGACCACCCGTGAAATGGAAAATCTAGTACGAGTATGCGATGAGCAAGCAACGAGAAAGTAGATAAAAATATAGAAAAATGTTAACATTGTTTCACACAGAAGCGAATTTTCTCCTCAATTAGGTCTTTTACAGCACTTTTACTATTCTCACTTCGACGAAAATACACATCTTGTCTTTAGCTCGCTGCACAAAGGCAGGCAGAGACTAAATACCAGAGTACCGCGGCTGCTGTGGAAAGGTTATATTAGGGGAACTTTATTAACGGTTCCCGTGTGGGGGCGGATTAGAATATCTCCCATCGTATATCCTGCGTGTCGTAAAAAGCGACTAAAAGGAACCGAACTACTGTCGGTATAAGCAGTAACCTCTTCTCAACCAACAGCTTTGGGTGGACGAGTTGAGAAGAGTCAGGGCACCTTCTTGTCCTTGGGGTGAGAAATTGGCCCTAAAGGCGGATGAACCAGTAGATACCATCTGGTCAACGGCATGAGGATGCAGAAAGCAAATGGGAACCTACTGCATTAAAGATTTTCAGTTAATCTTAGGGTCAATAGCTACGTAATGGAATGTCTCGTAGTCTTATTTTTAAGGCTATTAAAATTTCTTGCACTTCCGATACTTTCCTAGATCGCTACGTGAAAACTAAAAATCCTACAGATGCAGCGAAGACCCTGGATACTGAAATACTTACCGTGTCATCGCCAGAATCTGTGAAGCGCATTTATTATGTCAATGTCATCCTAATAAAATTCGCTTGTTTACGAGGTTTTCGATGTTGTAACCGTTTTTCAACGGCTTGTAAATTGAAATGTTCTGCTCGAATTATAAAAATAATGGCGTGCCGCTATATCCATCCCGATAATCAATGCCGCTGACTCATGCTGCGAAATTTTAGAGTGCGTTGGCCTGGAAATCATTCACAGTATTTTGCGAAGATTTATTTTGACATCGATATTAGGTGTTTTCGCGAAGCTAATCCCGAACATATTCAAAACGTTCAAAACGTTAACGCATGCGCAGTTATAAAGTTGTAGTTCGCTGTTGAAGCAAATTCTTGTTCTGGATAACATTTTCCAACCAGGACAATATGCCTAAAAACCCCAGATCTCAGAGCCCACAACCCGGATATGTCAACAGGTTTTTCAAATATAGCAGTGTAACAAAAGGCCGTTTAAAATGTCATAAATCACTTTTTTATCTATTTTCAGACATTAAAATTAAATTCATTTTTTCATCATCATTTTAAATGTACTTAACGAAACAGAACCACATTACAGTTTGTCACAAATTTTTTTAGTAATGCCAGTTAGAATTTTTATTCTTAAAATAAAACACAAATCATTAGCATACTCTGTTATGAAAACAAAAAACTTTATTAAAATATTAAACCGAATTTAAACATCTTAAAAGACCATTCAAGTACCCATTCAGTCTTGCAGTTCTTGATGTAACTCTTTTAAGACAATAATAACTATATTCTTTAAGCTTTTATCAGCATTTTTTAAAGAAATTTTAAGCTACCATATGCATAGTTTCTACCCGTGTGGGGGCGGGTTAGAATATCTCCCATCGTATATCCTGCGTGTCGTAAAAGGCGACTAAAAGGAACCGAACTACTGTCGGTATAAGCAGTAATCTCTTCTCAACCAACAGCTTTGGGTGGACGAGTTGAGAATAGTCAGGACACCTTCTTGTCCTTGGGGTGAGAAATTGCCCCTAAAGGCAGACGAATCAGTAGATACCATCTGGTCAACGGCATGAGGATGCAGAAAGCAAATGGGAAACTACTGCATTAAAGATCTTAAACATATCCCAAGAATCACAAATTCATTGGACGATGGCCGCGAAAGCCTTGCACAGTATAGAAACTCGTAAAATGAGTAAATGCATTTTACGAGTTCACAACATGTCCGTTAAGACATTGTGCAAAAATTCCGTGTTCATGCAGCCCGCCTCTTGACGTTTGAACTTCTTCGTAACGCGTTCAGTAGCTTCTGGAGTCAATGCAGGTATATTTAATTCTGAAGTCCATACATAACCCCCACTGTTCGATTCTGAAGTACTTATTTTGTGGTAATCTCTGTTTCGCAGGGTTTGTGGTTTATGTTTTGGGTATACACCCTAGAATATTCTGTTCACCATTTTTTTCTCATAGCACTTATACAAGTGTTCGCGGAACTAATACGTAGACGCGCATGCGCATTTCATAAATTCTTTCTGGTTATGTTCCGTACATGTTCAGGATAAGCTCCGCGAACAGAGCTATTACAGATAACAGTTGATTAGCCGGACAAAGGTCAACCTGCCAAATCAGCGTTAAAAGGTAAGGTCGCTTCTGCAAAAAGGTTTGTTAGTAATTCAGATGCACAAAACATCAGACAATACGACGGTACGAAACTGTTCCTATTGGTTGAAATATTCAAAACGATGTCAAATAAAAATATCTCAACCAATAAGAACAGTTTCCTACCGTCATATCGTCGATTGTCGTGTGCATCTGGATCAAGTTTACATGATTACATTACATTACAGCCACTGTCGATAAATGCAGTAATAGAGGAATAATTACCACCGAAAGCATGAAATGAAGCGTCACTATAAACCCCCCCTCAATAATGCCGCTATTCTCGCTCGCACTCTGGTGGTACTCTTTCACAGTAAATCCTGGTAAACTTCGTCATTAATGTGTGGAATCAACTCATTCATTCGTTTGGTAAGGCTCTCAAAATATCAAAGGCATTCGATCAATTGTGGCATGCAGCTCTCCTAAACAAGCTTTCAACCTATGGCCTCCTTGTTAAGTTTAGCGGTAGGCTCTCAAGTCGAAAAATCTCTGTCCTGGTATTCGGCTTTTCCTCTTCCTTCCATAACATCAATGCTGGGGTTCCTCAGGGTTCGGTACCTCTGATATTGTTTCTGCTTCTCATCAATGATCTACTCTCAGATAATGGATGACAGTGCTTTGCATGCAGGCATCAGACTTGCACGTTATCAAATAAGAAGTGCCCAAACTGCTGTAGCTCAACTGTTCTAACTTATTCAAGCTCTTAGGAGTCTACATTTCAGAAAATCTGATCTGGCACAAACGGCTGCTGGTAAAAAGCTTAAGTACATATTAACCCCAGGCTCGGATTATTACTGCCATGTCTCGGGAACTGCTGCCCCTACTACCCTGTCTATACTTGAGGCCGTCACCGTACATTAACAAAGACAAGTAGGGTCACTCTAAGCTCCGCCCCCAAGGTGGTCTTTCCAGCTGTGCTCTCGGATACTACGCAAGCTGGCGGATTCTGGAAACCGGCGATCCCGAGCAGCAGCCGAACGCTAACAGCTGTGGTTTACAGGGTCAGTCCACCTAACACCACCTAACATGCGACACGATGCACGGGATACAATCGGTCGGATCTACAGTGGTGCCTAAATAAGTAATGTCTGTGTGTTATTGAGCGTTTTGCGCTTATTTTTCAAAAAAATGCCGGCGACATGCCCTGTATATGGCCCCATTGTTTTTTATATTTGTGCCTACTTATTCCCATTGATTTTTAAAATATCGGTTTTTAATATTTTAATTTTATTACTGACTTGGCTCTTAAGTTTTCAAAATTCATTTTCCAAATTCGCGTTTCCTGGTTCTTTAACTTTTTGTTTATAAATTTTGACTCGGTTTTCAATCATTTCGAGAATTTCTCAGTCGTTACGTTCACGTGACTTATACGTCTTTTTGAATTCCGAATCTTTGTTACAAGAAGTGATTAAGTCAATTAGTTCCTGAGATGATTGAACTTCTGTAGTTTGAATATTCTTTTCAAATTTTCAGATGAATTTTTCATGATCTATTCTGTTTACTTCTTTCCTATATTTTGTCGCAAGTACTTTTATATTTACACCTAAGGTTATTGACCACAAATTATGAATGATCAGACTGTTACTGCCACTTACTACTTGAATCGTACATTTCAAATTACTATCTGACAAAACACGATCTTTTATACGCCTTGAGCTATTTGCAGTTATTGTGTTGAATGGTTTATTGAATAATAAATTATATTCTATCAATACTACAGAATTCATTTCTATTGACCCCCGTATAAGTAAAGTGAACGTCGACCGTTGACGTCGACAATATCACAGTCGGATTTCCTGTAGGTAATCGAGATCGCACGAAGGGAACCCCTCTGAATTCGAGGCGGCTCGCATTTGTGAGACTCACATCAAAGTCGGTACGGCGAGTGACCCTACTTGTCTTTGTTAATGCACGGTGATGCCGTCCAGGGAAAGGGCAATTCGATTAACTGGTAAACCGGCGTTAGTGCACCACCTCCAGCTGCTTTCTCACAGGCATGCGATTGGTGGCCTCTCACTCTTCTACCGATATTTAAACGAAGTCTACTCGTCTGAGCTATCGTCTGTAGTTCCGCCGCTCACCGATCCTATCCGATACACCTGCGCGACCTCAACAACCTAGCGGTACGACCGCACATTCATTTATTTGCCTAACATAACCTTTTCATAGCAGCCGCTTTACTCTAGTATTTAGGTCCGCCTATGCGGTCTGCTCAGTTATAAAAAACTATGTACGTTACTAAAGTTATACTTCTGAAAGAAGTTATAACCACTAGTCTCGTTCTAGCTTTATAAGCTCGTGTAATAGGGAAAATTAGAAAATGCCTTTTACGGAGGCTTGTAGAGAAGCTTTCCCATCATATGCCATTTTAGTATGGAAAGCAAATGTTAGTGAATGTTTGTGCTGAAAGTACTGTTCGTTTTCGAATAGCGCTGTAAAATATATCTGACGTTTCCCGCATTCGGATAGCATCCAAGTAGCAGGCTTGGTGCTTGGAAAATTTATAGGACAAATACAGATGTATAACGTACTTTGTGCTGCCATCAGACTATCCTCCAAGCAGATCTATTTCTGGAAAATACCCTATTACAGGAGAGATCGTGACATGCAATAAAAGTATGCTTTTACGTACCTATGTACAATACTGTTCTAGAAGGTATTTCGCCATTGGCTCATTTATTTTACTGAATACCACACCAATATGACTAAATACTATGTGATGTTTGTATATAAGTACGAAGTAATATGTAGATGTGTCAGTTTTATGTTTTCGCCAAATTAAATGGCATGTAGATCTCGATACCATGACAAGAGAGAAGAGTTTCTTGAACAATTCGTTGAAGTAAGTGAAACAATTCTAAAGTCAATTTGCAATTGCTAAAATCTTACACAAATGCGGCAGTACCGATGACCGTTATGCTTCCAACGTGCAAAAAAGTGTATTGACTTGTGTAGGAGCTTTTGAACTATGCGTATAGTAGATTAAAATTTCTTTAAAAATTCTTTGGAATCATAGTTTCCGTACGCACTTTTATACAAATAGGTTCTTTTTGCGAATCTTGTCTGTTTTGTTTTTCTATTATTTATGAGGGTGACTTGATAAATTCATGACTTTTAAGTTGTGCTTCTATTTTATACACGCTTCTTGAATAGTAAGATTTTTCAAGACCCTGAAAATAAGCATATGTTTCAACGACGAGTTTTCTATCCGAATCAGAATTTCCATTTATTTAGGTTTGGAAACAGGTCATAGTCAGAGGGGGCTAAGCCTGGAGAATATGGTGAAAGAGCTAGCACATACAGCAGATCGACTGTCCCAAGGAAAAACACAGTATATGCATTTTTTTTTCATATATTAAGGTTTTGACGAATTTGTACATACTGGGCTATGTTCTATCTGTTTAAACAGTCAAAACTTCAATATATACCAAACTAACTGAGATCATGACAGACAAAACCCAGTATTTACACAACAATAATTATCAAAATTCCAAAACACAGTATCTGCGAGCCAGCTAGATATTAAAACACAGTAAATGCACCAACCAATCAGAGATCATCATTTTGTAACTGCCATTGTAGATTTTGTGTTTTGACATTTGTTTTAGTAGCGTTTTAGTTTGTTTTGGCGGCTTCAACGGTAGTGTCTTTGAGAGGCTAACTTGGACAAAATAGACAATTAAAGGTGCCTACCGCGGTATAAATGCAGAGGAAAAATCTACTATAATCAGGGGTCTAGTACCTAAAATGAAAAACATTACCCATCGTGCGTTTTGGCTAAACCTTCTTGAAACTGAGCAATCGTGTAATCTGAATCATCATCATCATCAATCGTCTTAACAGACATGTTGTAAACTCGTAAAATGCATTTAAGTCGGAGCTAGAGTGTTGCCGACACTAATGTTATCAGTATTTTCTCACGTTACTCATTTTACGAGTTTCTCCTGGGCTATCTTAAAGATCTTTAATGCGGTAGTTTCCCATTTGCTTTCTGCATCCTCATGCCGTTGATCACATGTATCTACTGGTTCATCCGCCTTTGGGGACAATTTCTCACCCCAAGGACAAGAAGGTGTCCTGACTCTTGTCAACTCGTCCACCCCAAAGCTGTTGGTTAAGAAGAGGTTACTGCTTATACCGACAGTTGTTCGGTTCCTTTTAGTGGCCTTTTACGACACGCAGGATATGCGATGGGAGATATTCTAACCCGCCCCCACACGGGGGGAGCGAGGTAGTAGTAGCAGCCAGCGTTAGAATTTAATTTTTGTTAATTTTTTATTTAGAACTTATTGTTTCATAGTATGTATTTTGTCCTAAACTTTTTTTTAACACACGTTACTCTCGACACCAGTTTTTATTTTCTGCAACATTATTAAAATTATTATAACGGTGATTATATGTTTTGTAACTGCCTGTGAGATTACCTGTGCAATAAATGCTCATTTCGAATAAACATTGTGGTATTTTACTGCGTTAATGCTGTTATTAACTTTCAATGAATTTATACATGCGATCTGGTAAAAACACAGCATGTACTTACTGTCTTCGTTAATTATATTATCTAAAAAATGTATATGCATTTCTTTCTAAAAACCTGTTTATTTCTCAGCACTCTTTGTAGTCCATTCATATTAGAGCTCTAATATAACTAAATCAAGGCATTACCCTTTTATTTCACTTAAATTAATATAAGTTTAAACTTAATTGTGATCGTTATGAGGAAGGAACTTTCACACCCAATTTGTCAGAATATATTTTTTTTATGTACTGTGTTTTTTCCTGGGACAGCCGAGATGTGGTCGACGCGATTCCCGACACTTCTCATGCAAAGTGCTAGAGCGCCACTGACGGGTTGTTTGATGGACTCCTGGTTCGTTTTCAATCTCCCCGTTTTCAATCGCATGCGACCAGAATGCATGTGTAGTTCGAGTGGTTCGTGCATCTTGTGCGTCTGATGGCGGTAAATATTTGAGGTTATGCTGTCAAATCAGTCTCGATTTTATAAATACTTGCAGTAATTTCAGGACATCACAAAATCTATTGCATTCATCATAGACTATCTATGGACCCGTGAAAGACCGAGCGGCATGACGTATACACTTTTTTAGGTCCATCCTAACGTTGCCTTGCCTATTACAGAAACCAACAGACTTAGAATTTTCTGATGTATACATA
The DNA here is from genome assembly GCA_951848785.1 of Callosobruchus maculatus. Classification (NCBI taxonomy): domain Eukaryota; kingdom Metazoa; phylum Arthropoda; class Insecta; order Coleoptera; family Chrysomelidae; genus Callosobruchus; species Callosobruchus maculatus. Next base: position 109,399 of record CATOUR010000120.1, on the reverse strand, counting down.
CGAATATTGCTTAAGATCGATCTACACTGTGCAACCTGGAGACTGTTGAATCGATTTTAACGAAATTCTGACACTATTATTAAAGTGGCGAGGATAGAAAGCCCCAACCAACTAAGGAAGTGAAGGATCATCCAATAGTCGAGTCACCTTCCGTCTAACATTTGGGGATCAACGTCAACAATAACATGTCCTGGCACGACCACCTCATCAGTATTGCTAAAACGGCATCCCAGAAGCTTGGAGATTTGCTCCGCTGTAGGAAATTGTATACACCATAGTAACTACTGGTGCTCTACAAGGCACAGATCAGACCATCCATCGTTGGATGCGCTTCGAAGTACCCTCTAAAGCTCCTGGACATTATCCATGAGAGATCAATTAGACTAATAGATACGCCTAACCTCACAAACGACCTCCATAGCCTGCAACGTCGAAGAAGTGTGGCCGACCCGTCCCTGTTTTACAGATTCTATCACGAAAGCTGTTTCAGTAAGCTTTCCCAGATAATAACACCAAAGGCCGTCCAAACGAGGAACACTAGTGAGGCTCTGCGAGCTCATCCTTACCAGGTCGAGGTCCCTACACCCCGAACGGAGAACTTCAACGCTGTGGTATGATCCGCCGGGAATTTGTTTCCCGACGGCTACAACCTACAGCGTTTCAAATCTAACATGCATCGACACTTATCTTCTCGCAGCGCTTCTACAGCGCCATAGGATTTTAGCTTTCGCGGGATGCTGACCATCCCCCCAATTGTCTTATGCCGCTAGGTCTTTCCTTCACAGGTCAATGGACAGCCTATTATCAATACTACAAACTTTTCAGTTTTAGAAACCACCACCCCCCCAACCACCCAAATTTCACCCCCACCCAAGGAAAGGTAGAAAATGATCAGGAACCTCTAAGATGCTTAAAAACGAAGTTTGAGCTGTTTTTATATTTTTAGTTTTTTTATTATTTCTGCACCGGCACTGGCACAATTTATAAAAACCACACGCATTTTACATCCTCGCCACGGTGGTAATACTGTGTCAAAATTTCGTTAGAGTTAATTCAACAGTTTCCTCATTACACATCATAGAACGATCAAAGAAATACTCGTATGTTTACACCAGAAAAAGTCCTTTGCTTTCTGTAATAGGCAAGGCAATGTTCGGATAGACCTAAAAAACTATTTATGCCGCTAGGTCTTCCTTCGCAGGTCAGTGGACAGTCTATTACTAATACAACAAATTTTTCAATTCTACAACCCCCCACCCCCCAACCACTCCAAATTTCACCCCCACCAAAAAAAAGTAGAAAATGATCAGGAACACTTAAAACTCCTAAAAAAGAAGTTTGGGGAATATTTGAATTTTTTCGTTTTTTGCTAATTACTCCGACGCCCATGCACCGATTTTCAAAATTATAGCGGCATTACCTACTACAACCCCACAGCATATTGCATTTCATCAAAATCCGTGCAGCGTTTGCTGAGATAACGAGGATAGAAAAACGCCAACAGACCGATAGACAGACCGACGGAAATGAGTGACGTGGATTTTCGATATGTAGGTATCATAGAACGCCCAAAAAGCGTGTTATCACCTATCGGTGTGGGAAGTAAAACAGAAGTCAAGTTGATTGGCTCCTACTTCACCCTTCACCTATCGGTGTGGGGAGTAAAAACAAAAAAAAAACGCTTATGATTTTTTGAAGTCGCGTTAGTGGCAACGCAGCAATAATTGAAAAACTAAAAATATAGAAACACCTCAAACTTCGAATTTAGGCGTTTTAGGCTTCCCAATCGTTTCATACTTAAAACTGAATTTTTGATTGTATTTGTTGTAGGCTAATATTTTTTTTTTGGTCCTTCCGATGTTATCGTTATGTCCTAAACACAACTAGAATGACCAATAAGGCTCTATTGACCGGATTATTGTAGAAAACGATGTACGAAATATAATAATTACCAGGGAATATGCACGGTCACACAATCTATCGACGATCCACAACAATGCTCTATTATGCAGGAAAATGGAGTCGAGCTTACGGACATAATCCTTTTTCGATTCTCCAACAATAAAGGCACCCAGGTGTTAAAGTTCTCATCTGCCGATAATTCAATTAACTGGTATTGGAAGTTTGAATGGAACATCTTGGATATTTCACGGCACTCGGATTTGCATTTATATTATAGAACGATTCTGTATCAGTTAAAATGATAGTGAAGCTCGTTCGCGGGGAAAAACTTACAGAGAGAACAACTTAATGAGAATTATGTGAATGAACTTAAACAGCCCTCAGCAGAACAAAAAGTCAACATTCTCCCATTTTCCGTTATTCTCAATACTTGTCCTGTATATTTCTCTTTGATTCATAGCATTGTACTGGCTCAACGTTAAAACAACATATATCAACCTTAAGCTCACGCGCCTTGTTTTAAAACTGAAGTAAACGCGTGGTGTATTATGTACACCATCTACATATATACCATAGATAATAAATGCCAACAAACTAATAGCAAAATTAGTATTAACACTATTAACGATTTTATTACAAAAAGAAACATGTATACCTTATCTCTGGAAAGAATATTCAACCTAGTGAATAATATATCGGACTCAATACCTTTCTGTTCCACAAGTACACGCGTGGTGTATTCTATGCACCAAACGCACATAGGCGTAGTTAAGTCCCTGAATCTGGGGACTGCCCAAGATACAATAAACTTAACAAAACGAATTGTTCTTGGATTTTTGGGGGGGCTAATTTCATTCTTAGCCCCCCCAAGCCTCCACCTAACTACGACTATGCAAACGAAGCAGCATTAGCTAAAATATTGTCATAATTACATTTATATAGTTTTTTTATTAAAAAGGATTTTAGGTATTAAAAAGTATATCTGTAAGAAACCCAAAACAACTGAATAAGTTTGTAAATAGCAGTAGTAATATACTTTTTTCACAACTACACGCGCAGTGTATTCTAGGCACCAGACAGACTAGCGGTCAAACTTTAATTGCTCGGCAAAAGGTAGAACGGCAGAGGCGATACCTTAGATACAGGGTGTCCCACGACGATTAGGACAAGCAATATATCGGAACTGGGCAGTAGTAGCGGATTATAATTTTGGGGGTTTAAATTAGAGCAAATATAGTATCTTTTCTTATTATTGTGTCATCCAATAAGGTATTTGTTTTTGGTCACGTGACGTCCGTGACGTCTGATTAAAAATTTTTAATGGGACACCCTGTATATTTGTGACATTTTGTGTTCCTCCCGATAAAACAATTCCAACAAACTAGCACACTTGGGATCTAAAGTGATTAATTCAAGAGCTACAGGTACTTGAAGGACTGTACCACTATCACTATGAAACACTACCAAAATAATTTAAATGTAGGGGTACATGTTATAGTTATACCAGATGCAGTAATTCTGAAAATTGTAAAGTTAAGATTGCAAAATAATAAAACTATGAATGTGTTCTTTGCTTTCATAAGGAATGAAGGCTTAACAGACAAATGTTAGAAATGACTCCGATGGCACTGTTTCTCGTGTGAAAAGTAATCAGTGCCACATAAAACTGTTAGCTGCAAGTTAGCTAGATTACAATTTGTCATTTTTAGGCCGTCCTATGTGTGTATAATAAAAATAACATCATTGCAGTTATACACCAGTACAGTACGTATAAGCATTGCATACTCCAAGTAGTAAGCCATATTAGTGCAACATAGTTGTTTACGATTTCAGGCCGTAAAAGACGTGTGGCGAGGAATGGTCATATTATGCACCACTTTATAGCCGCTTTACACTTTAGCAGCGTATTATCGACTCTAATGAGCATTACTTTATAATAGAAGGGTGGAAATATGAGATTACAATTGGGTGTTACATCTCATAACAGCAATTCAATTACTACATGGCACCAGCATATACGTACGTACCCCTTAACCAAAGAAAATATATTTCGGGCCTGTTCCCAATCTATTAGCTACGTTTTATTTTTATTCTGCTATTTTTCGAATTTAGAAATGCGTTAATACAAAAATGGTTGATGGATTATTCAGAGTCAAGCTACTTAACATACCTTTCTTCATCACTATCTGAAGGTTGCCACTTCAATTGATAGTATGAGGTAAACCCCATTAGATTGCTGATGTTTTTAATATCAGATTATCTGAACATTTCCTTGATCCCTTTACAGAGATTTTCCATCCAAGATAGTGGTAATGTGGATACGACTTTTGATTTCTTTCCACACAATAATTCATCTTATAAAATGTTTCCTTAGCAGATGCTATAAATCTGTATAATTTCAAGGCTCAGATGTAATATTACAACTGACAGTTTACAATACAATTACTGACGCTCCAGAAATGTAATTGGATCATTTTGATATTGTATTGTATTGTATAGTTTAGTAGGTGCCACTTACAATTAAATGTTTGCACAGGTCAAGAGTAAAGTAAATAACAAAATAAATGTAAAAGTATGAGTGGCATTGAAAATATAAATGTGCAAGCCACGTGTTACAATTAGAAAAAGTAAATAAATTACGAAATACACAAACAAATACATGTATTTGTTTATATCCAGACAAACGAACCATTAACAAGTAGGTATGCAGAAAACATTTTTTATCCTAGTTTTGGAGAATACTGCGAACACGTCAGGTAACCGAAATCATTGTTTAAGTACTCTTCAAGAGAGTAAAACGCTTTCTCAATTAGGTAACCTTTTATTATATTCCTAAATGCTTTTGGGCATAAGTTTCGGATGGATTCTGGAAGAACATTATAAAAGAGAATTCCTTAGTAATTAGAGCCGTTCCTGGTTCTTGTTAGTCGGCTCCTAGGTAATACGAAGTTATTGTTGTGCCTTGTGTTATACTCGTGGATTTCACTATGCTTTACATAGTCATGTAAGTTAAGTATATAAAGTGAAGGTAATGGTCAGGATTTTTAGTGCAGGGAAAGTTTCTCTGCAAGGGTCAGTATACTTAAGACCAGTCATGTACCTTATGCACCTTCTTTGCAATGAAAACACCCTTGGCATATGAGCTGAGTGACCCCAGTTCAAGAGAGCATATGACAGCTTAGACTGAAAATATGCATAATAGCTTCTCAGCAGAATGGGCAATGAAACATTGTCCTTCAAATTTCGAAGTAAGTAGATTGCTTTCGACAGTGACCTTGAAACGTGATTAACATGTGATTCCCAAGTCATTTGTTCATCAATATGAACACCCAAGAGTTTAACTGATTTCATAGAATCAACATTATGTTTACGAAGAGTGATTACCATAGACTGCATTTTCGATTCGTTAACTGTAAGTTTATTAGCCGAGAACCACTCTAATAGGTCAGAATTACGTTTTTCAGTATCAGCTAAAAGTGAATGAACAGATTTTTGTCGATTTATTAAAGTTGTATTATCAGCAAATAAAATTAGGCCAGGAGTACTGTTTGATATATCATTCACATAAATCAAAAAAAGGATAGGGCCCAGCACAGAACCTTGAGGAACACCAGGAAACAAACTGTTGCCTATTAATTAGGTATGATTTTATTAAATTTATGCTAGAACTATGAAGTTTATAGAATGAAAGCTTTTCCAAAAGAATATCATGTTGCACACAATCGAAGGCCTTCGCTAGATCAAATAAGCTGGCCATACCATACAAATTGTCTTCGTAAATACTATTAACAAAATTGATTAATGCGGTCGATTTGTTGTTACGGAATCCAAATTGGGATTCAGTAAATAGGTTATTGATTTCAAAATACTCATTAATCTGGTTCTTTAGAAGTATTTCAAGTATTTTGGCAAATATAGGTACTAAAGAAATTGGTCTGTAATTTGACACATCATTCTGATCTCCGTGCTTAAAAATAGGGACTACTTCAGCTACTTTGAAAAAGTCTGGGATACTACTGCTGGATAAGGTATAGTGGAGAGGAAGGGCGCAGCAAGGATTTCATTTAGACGGGGGCAGACAGGGGTATTAATAATATCAAGGGCATAGTGGAGGGGGGTTGCGGGCTCAGAGTCCCCTCCGTTGACAACATTATTTGATACCTTTTTCAAATATGTGTGAGTTAATGTTAGCAGTGACATTGGCAGACACCCAAAGGAGGCGTTACTTTTTTTTGAAAGTTCTTTTTTTTCCATTTGCTCTTCAAAAGTGTTGACAGTTCAGTCCAAAGGCTGCACAGTACAAAAAGCGTTTATTATGGAGACATAGTAATTTTTTACATTATTAGAAATGTTTGAGGTTCCTTACAAAACTGTTTCAGTAATTTATTTGCAATTTTTTTCTCCATTTTTGTGTAGCATCTTTCTGTGCTTCTTGTTGTGCAAGGCTGTGCTTTGGAAATTAGTATTGCAATTAGTATTAAATTTCTTGTTGCAGGAAAGAGTATGTCTGCTTCCTTTAATATTTTTGATCCTAAGATTTTCACTTGTCACATCCTTGTTCTGCCATAGTTTATACCATAGTTCGGCTTCCAAATGGTGGTATTGGCAGAAAATTTGTGACTTCTATTCAATATCAACATTATATTCAGCATTACACTGGGATGTAGTGACATCAAAGCAAAATAACACAAAATTTTATCAGCAAAGCGCTGCACCAGTATGGGTATAAGATATAAGGGAATCTAAATAAAGAAGAAAAATAGATAGCTTCCAAAAATCTCCAGACCGGTGCCGGTGGTTGGAGCCATGTTGCAGAACTTGGAGTTCTAATGGCATTTGCAGTTCTATCCTAACTACTTAAAATAATTTGGAATTTTCTAACACCGTTGCTAGGATCAGTGGCTAGGATGATCCTTCATGACGGACGTTATTCTTTTGATATGATTTATACATGTTCCGTGTAAACCATCTTTGAGTGTAACGCATTAGCAACCGGTTCCAATTAGCCTCAATTTTTTGCCATGAATTCAAGCAGATAATGAACTCACGTGCAAGGTTCATCAACTACTTCCTCTCAACTGTTGACTTTAGCACTCCCAGATACATTTTTTCGGTTCGATCGGACTCGTAGCATGAGGTTACCCATAGCCAGCTAGGAGGGGCAGCTATCCTGTCTGCCCGTACCTGGCTACGCCCTTGGACATGTTCCCTCAATATATCGTCATATATCCTTTCTGCCAATAATTTGTCAAAATATCTAACTTGAGCAACCACAGGCGACGTCAAACTGATGAATATTCATTCGCAAAGTTAATGAATATAACTTTGTTGACGCTGAATGATCCTTGAAAATAATTAGTATACAGTAAACAACTTGTTTAAAACAAGTTTCTCTACTTCATAGTTTGATGGAAGTTTGATTATTGAGTGCGTTTTGGAAGTACTCCCGATATCGCTTATACAGGGTTATTCACGTTATTCGACACGGAGCATTTTGGCTAAAGTATTTGATAAAAAAAAATAATTTCGGATGGATAGAGACCCATAAAGGCTACATTTATGTTTTTTTAAATGGAACACCCCGTATGTTACTGCATATTCAGATTCCCTGGTGAATTGTAGTGTGACTTTATGTATCATACATGGGACTTAAAGCGACTCGTTTAGGTGTAAATCACCATTTTCGGTATAAGTAGATGTCAGGAAAAAATTGAATGTCGCAGAGATTATAAGATTTGGAAGGCTGTGATTTTGCCGTATTACTAAGCATAAAATGCATCGGCTTTGATGAGACTAGCAAATTTAAATTAAATTTATGCTTGGAGAAATCGGTCGATTAATTAAGGAAACTTCGATCAGCGATAACTTGATTTTTTCAAATGGGAATGCCTAATTTTTTTATATGGCTAAACGTAGAATTTGATAACCTTTTAATGATATACGGCTGTGAATATCAATCTCTGGTAGTTTTCATTTAATTTTAAATTTTCGAACAAATCGGCGTTTTGCAATTTTCTTACCTATAAGCAACGTAGCAGGCCACGAAATATAAACAAAAACCTGTTCAGGTAGAAGAAAATAACTAACTTAGCAGAAAAATACACACGAACTAGACTAAAGGGACAAGATTATAAAAATTCCTTACAACAAATCAACTCTTCCAAAAACAACTACGATAACATCACTAAGGTCAAAGAGAAGCTGGGGTATCGCAGTAATAGATATTTTTTTACAGTCTACTGTAAACCAGCGACTGTTGCTCCAGCACGTAATTATCAATCATATGTAATGGTGTAAAAAAGTAGCAATTTGCGTCGAAGTCGATACCTCTGACTGGAGCCCTTCTATTTTTCAATATCTATCAGCAATATTGCAAAAAAGAAATACTGACAAATCAGATTTAAATTTTCTGCCATTTAAGTTGTGTTTTATAATTTGAACAAATTTTAATTCATTCTTCATTTTCTGTGATCTTGCTAATAGATACTGAAGAATTTTCAGAACTCCAGTCAGAGGTACTTTTGACTTGAATTTTGACAGAATTGCATACATTTTTATATCATTAAATGTGAAATTGTATTATGAAAATAATAAACTGCCTACAACATTGTCTAGTAGTTTTCGTTTCATATCAAAATTTTTAATGGTTTTGGAAATTGCCAATCTCTAGTACATTGCAGTAGCTAGCAGGCCGTGAAAAAATCCATTTCTGACATACTCCAGCTTCTCTTTGACCAAAGATAGGTTACCGCCGTTGTTTTTGGTTAGACTGTGTTTGTTGTGAGTAATTTCTATAATCTTGTCCCTTTAGTCTAGTTCGTGTATATTCTTCTACTAAGTTAGCTGTTTTCGTCTAACTGAATAGGTTTTTGTTTATATTTCATGGCCTGCTACGTTGCTTATAGGTAGGAAAATTGAAAAATGCCGATTTGGTTGAAAATTTAAAATGAAATGAAAACTACCAGAGACTTATATTCACAACCTGATTTCCTTAGAAAGGTTATCAAATTCTACATTTAACCGTACAAAAAAATTAGGCATTCCCATTTGAAAAAATCAAGTTATCGCTGATCTAAGTTTCCTTAATTAATCGACCGATTTCTCCATGCATAAACGAAATTTAAATTTGACAGCCTCATCAAAGCTGAAGCGTTTTATGCTTAGTAATACGGCAGTCACAGCTTTCCAAATTTCATAATCTCTGCGATATTCAATTTTTTCCTGATATCTACTCATACCAAAAATGGTGATTTACACCTAAACGGTTCGCTATAACATGAAAATATTTTTAAAATGTAGACTTTATGGGTCTCTATCCATCCGAAATCATTATTTTCTTTTTTACCGAATACTTTAGCCATAATGCTCCGTGTCGAGTAACGTGAATAACCCTGTAGATGTAGCGAGTGCGCTAACTGGAAAAGTTGATGGATATAAGAGGCTTGCTGACCGTAGATCTGAAGGAACCTAGTAACTAAAATTTCCAAATTAAAATGATTCGAACAAAAATGAATCGATAAAGTGTGTACTTTTCATTATTTTGGATAGATATATTCACTTAGAAAATCTTACTGACTGAGGTAAGATTCCTGCGAGCCAGGTATACCTACACATACGATTGTACTTTCTCAAGAATATAGAATAAATTCGCTGGAAACAATTTTGGGATGCACACATCTTCTATTTGACGAAATGGCTAAAATCGCCAAGAGACCATGCTGCGAAATTCGTTGCTTGACATGTTGCACGAAACCAACGAAACTAATTTGAATGACTGCATTGTCAACTGAACTGACATAGTTCCTATATGCACCTCAATGACTATCTTTGAATAACTGTACAGTAATGTACGATGATAGAATTTGTATCTATAGTGCAGAACATCCGCAATTTCGTCCATTATGTGGAGCTATTATGTCCTTATCATCTTCAGACATACATCATCAGTCAAACTTTCATATACAAAAAATACAGGGTGGGCCAACAGTGAGTGGACGGAGGATTGTGGGCTTGCTAAAACATATTTCAGAAATTTATCACTTGATCATGATAAGGGGCATTGAGGGCTATAACGTAAATATTTTCATTTAAATTCTGATGTTTGTACTGTGTGATTCATATCAAACTTGAAATCTATAATCATCTTATTGCATATTTAGATTTCTTGGTGAATACTAGTGTAATTTTACGTATCACACATTCAACGAACCGTTCGGGCACAAGCGTAAATTACTATTTTTGGTACAAGTGGATATAATATAGAAAATGGAGTCAAGTTGATTGACTAAGTACTTCCCACACACAATGATGATACCATTTTATTATTTCCCATTGCATGAAGCTATAGTCTAAAATCCCCTTGCAACTAAATTATCGCCCAGCCGCCCGCAAAAGCAACATCCAACACAAAAAACCCTCGTAAATAGTTTCTTGCGTCTCCCTCCTTTGGAAATAGGACGCTACAGTTTTTTTTCTGCATGCTTCAACTGGACGATGCGAAACGATCAAGAGCCTCCAACCCGTTTAAAAACGAAGTTGGAGCTAATTTTATGTTTCTAGTTTTTTGATTATTGCTGCGCCGCCACTGACACGGTTTTTAAAAAACAGAGTCGTTTTCCATTCTCGCCGCGGTAATAAATTCTGTGTCAAAATTTATTTAAAAGTAATTCAATAATTTTCGCTTTACGCAATATACATAGAACGAAATAAAGCAAAACTCGTATGTACAGATCACAAAATTGGTTTCTATAATAGGCAAGCCAATGTTCGGATGGACCTAAAAAAGTGTAATATGCCGCTAGGTATTTCTTCTACAGGTCAATGGACAGACTATTATGAATACAAAAAATTGTTCAGTTTTACAACCCTCCACCCCTCCAACCGCCCCGATTTCACCCCACCCAAAAAAAAAAATTGAAAATGCTCAGGAACCCGTAAGTTTAGCTGTTTTCATATTTTTAGTTTTTTTATTATTGCTGCGCCGCCTCTGACACCATTTTTCCAAAACATACGCGTTTTCCATCCTCGCTGCGATAGTAATACTGTGTCAAAATGTCATTGAAATCAATTTAAGAATTTTCGCGTTACGCAATATAGAACGATCTAAAACAATACTCGTATGTATGTATGTTACGGTTAAAGTGTTTACTTGGATAGTTTATATACTATCAGCTAGTATATAAACCATCCAAATGTCTGGTTATTTTAATGGAAAGTCATATTTCAACTAAAATAGCTATGAATATTGGTTGGTTTGTATACTAGCCAGCTAGTTTATAAACTATACAAGATATGCCGCTAAATTATAATACCACAAAGATATCACACATATTAACCAGTGTTTCTGGTTAGTCTACAAACTATCCACATAATATAAGTATAGTATAAGTATGCACCTAATATATCTCTAGTAATACATAATAACCAACTCGCTGGTTAGTATGTAAACTAACCAGTCCTTTTTGGTTAGTATGTAAACTAACCAATCCTCTTTGGTTAGTATGTAAACTAACTAATTTTCTTTGGTCAATTTAACAGAAAAGTGAGGTTATTTTATTATTTATCTTATATGAATATTTTGCTACACAAATAGTATTTCCGTTTGTCTTACTTACTTTGAGGTAGTGATAGCAATTGTATGTTGCATCTATGAATAAACTTTACCTTTAATTAAAAATTGTTTTTCTAAACTAAAGTAAACAAAGAGGATTGGTTAGTTTACATACTAACCAAAAAGGACTGGTTAGTTTACATACTAACCAGCGATTTGGTTATTATGTATTAGTAGAGATATTAGGTGCATACTTTATCCAAACGATGTGGATAGTTTGTAAACTAACCAGAAACACTGGGTAATATGTGTGATATCTTTGTGGTATTATACTTTAGCGGCATATCTTGTATAGTTTATAAACTAGCTGGCTAGTATACAAACCAACCAATATTCATAGCTATTTTAGTAGAAATATGATTTTCCATCAAAATAGCGAGACATTTGGATAGTTTGTATACTATCCAGCTAGTATATAAACTATCCAAGTAAACACTTTAGCCGTAACATATACATCACAAATGCCGTGGTTTCTATAATAAGCATGCAACGTTCGGATGGACCTAAAAAAGTGTATCATGCCACTAGGTTTCTCATATATCAATGGACAATTACGAATAAATTTTTCAGTATTACAACCCCCCACCCCCCAACCACCCCAAATTCACCCCCACCCTAGAAAAAGTAGAAAATTGTCAGGAACCCCTAAAACGCCTAAAAACGAAGTTTGAGGCATATTTGAAATTTTCCTATAATTTTGGAAATCGTACGGGGGCGGAGTAAGTAGCAAAAAACAAAAAATTTCAAATATTCTTTAAACTTCATTTTTAGGCGTTTTAGGGGTTCCTGATCATTTTCTACATTTTTTTGGGTGGGGGTGAATGTGGAGTGGTTGGGGGGCAGGGGGTTGTTGTATTCTTAACGGGCTGTCCACTGATCTATGAATGAAAAACCTGGCGGCATAATACATCTTTTTAGGGTCATCCGAACATTGCCTTGCTTATTACACAAACGAAGGGACTTAGAATTTGTAATGTAGGTATATATACATACAAGTATTGTTTTAGATCGTTCTATACTGCGTAATGCGAAAATAATTGACTTGATTTTAATGAAATTTCGACACAGTATTACTACCGCGGCGAGAATAAAAAACGCGTATGTTTCGGAAAAGTCGTGTCAGTGGCGGCGCAGCAATAATAAAAAACCAAAAATAAAAAAACAGTTCAAACTTTGTTTTTAGGCGTTTTAGGGGTTCCTGATCATTTTCTACTTTTTTTTTTTGGGTGGGGGTGAATTTGCAATGGAAAAATAATAAAATTGTATCATCATTATGTGCGGGAAGTACTGAGTCAATCAACTTGACTCAATTTTTTTAAGTAACTTGGAGCTTTTAAATCTATGTCATCAATACGTGACGAATAACAAAAGTAGCGTGCTTGCATAGAAATAGATTTATTTTATGGGAACAACAGTTCTGGGAAAAACACGTATACCCCGATGTACGTGTGGACTGCGAATTCAACCAAATTATTCAAATAAATGCATCACAATACATATTAGTAAACATGGAATTGTAGAATTTGGAATTGATGACTTGTTTACCGCCAAAATCTCATAACAGATAAATAACACCAACACTGTGACTCATGCTTAAAGCAGGGCATTACCTGTCCATTGGTATCTTGATTCTTAATATATGCAAGGCCGTGTATAAGAAGATGGCTAAGAGATTTCTGGCAAAACAACTAACTACAGGGGGGACTTTCTTTTTCAGAAGCAACTGCATTTGAAATCACAAAGCTAATTGTGCGGTGAATCAGTCGCAGAAGAATAAAAACAAATTGTAAGAAAATACTTATTATTCGTTCGCTGCCAAGTTTTAAGTGCAGTCCTCTGACATGAGGTATATACCTATACAGGGTGGGTTTTTATTACCGGATCGGTAGATAACTCCACTACTGTGAAAAATAGCAAAAAAGTTGTATATAAAAGTTGTAGTCAAGGATATGCTCCTTGCTCAGAAAATAAAAGTTGTAGTCAAGGATATGCTCCTTGCTCAGAAAATATTTTCATTTATACAGGATGATCCATAACTACGTGGTGATGCAAACATATATGTTTTTTAAATGATATATACTATCCCATTGTTGTTTGAAACTTGTAGACAAGGTATATGTTTCAAAAGGTCTGCTTCGGACTTCCATTGTCTATATAATTTTTGGATTACAACGTTTCGATTGATGTGGTATCTTCAATTGTCTTCAGATAAACTGTCTTGCTGTTCTTGCTGATGATGTACGTGGTCGTTGATAGTCACTGAGTCCCACGTTTGTGTCCAAGTTTGTTCTGTCCAATTTTAGTTTTTTTATATTTCTTATGAGGGGCTGCCGTATTGGTCTAATTTCCACACTAGGCTTGCTGTACACGTTTTTGTTGCTGGCGGTATAAGCTGCTTCCTTGAATTTCCGGCGACACCATCGAGGTTCTTTGTCAATAACCTTTGCATCTTCCAAGTAATTTTATGATACTCGGTCCAAGCGTGATCTGCTATTCCGGACTATCCTGTCTCTGCTCTCTGGGTGTTGGTCTGAGCTCCTTAATTCTCGCTTCCAGGGGTCTTTTCGTTTCACCAATGTATACTTTGCCACATTCACATGGTACTTCGTAGATGCAGTTTTTTGTTTCTTGATGTTCATTCCTGGGTTTTGTTTTCGTTAGTAGACTTCGGAGAGTGGTGCTTCTTGAGAATCGTGTTTGAATTTTATAGTGTTGTCCTATTCTTCTGACTGTATCTGATAGTCCTTCCACGTATGGTATACTTAGTGAATGCCTGTGTTATTCAGGACCTTTATTTCTGCTAGTATGATTCTCTTGCATTGTTGCTTCCACTAGCCTCTTGGGATATGCGTTCTGTGACAGATCTCCTCAAATTTGACGTAGTTCTTCTTCTAGTCCTTGTTGTGTGTTACAAATATTCTTGGCTCGATCGACCAAGGTTCGAAAGACTCCTTTTTTTGTTGATGTTGGATGGTTTGAGGTGTAATGCAGGTATTGTCCTGTGTGTGTTGGTTTTGACGATGATGATGATGCACTCACTAAGTTAGAAATATATTTATATTTTACATTAATAAATTAATACTATAGGTAATAAATAATAATCTGAACAATAATTTGAAAAATTACACATCATTCAACAGCTGATATTCTGTTTTTTATAAATAACATAAATGTTATCAGCTGATGGGTAAAAATATCAGCGTATCTGCCGTATGCATTCAAGCTTCTTTGCATCCTAACTAAAGGGGTATTTAAGCCTATATTTGTTCTGCGAGTGCATAGACTTATCGGTACACTTGTGTTAATTTTTGATAGCAAGTAGATAATGTGCGGTGAATCGGCAGAAAAATTTAAAAAAAATGTAAGGAAATACTTACTATTCGTTCGCTGCGAAGTTTTCAGTGCGGTCCTCTTACATGAGTTATTTGTATACAGTTCGAAATTCACGCCACAAAACTGAAAAGCGCAAGAAAGGTGAGGGCACCAAAAATTGCCATAAATACTAATATTTCCACCCCAAAGGAAACATTATTCAGGCAATACATTTTTTGTTTCGCATTTTGGTTGCAATGCAATATTCTGGAAAGGTAAACAACACCATGATCCTAAGATGCGGCTATATCACTAGCACTCATTTTTGACTTATCTAGGTCTAAGTAAATTATCACTATTATATAATAGTTCAAGTCCAACATACGTTCGAAATTACTCGGACACAGATTTTTATGAAGTAAAACTGATACCGCAACGTCCCTCAACACTAGTAATACGAGTAACAGTAATCAATACACCTATTTATAATACCTTTTACTTCCCACACAGATTGGTGAGGGGAGTATTGCGATCGCGTAAATTTTCGGTTTTGAGATAATACGTTTTTTGGGTGTTTTATGATATCCACATAACGAGAATCCACGTCATTAATTTCCGACGGTCTGTCTGTCGGTCTGTTTATCGGTCAATCTGTCGGTCTGCCTGTCTGTCTGTTGGCGTTTTTCTAACGTCGTAAGCTCAGTAACCGCTGCATGGATTGTGGTGAAATTTGGGTAGCGATCTGCTGTGGGGTCGTAATAGGTAATACTGCTATCATTTTGAAAATCGGTGCATGGGCGGCGGAGTAAAAAAAATTAAAATAATCCTTAAGCTACGTTTCTGGGCGTAATAATGGTTCCTGAGCATTTTCTACTTTCTTTGGGTGAGGGGGTGATATTGGGTGGTTGGGGGGGGGGGGGTTGTAAAACTCAAAAAATTGTTGCATTCATAATAGGCTGTTCATTGACCTGTGAAAGAAAGACCTAGGGGCATAATACACTTTTTTAGGTCCATCCGAACATTGCCTTATTGAATATTATAGAGACCAAGAGAATTTTTGCTGTTTACATCATACGAGTAATGCTATAGGCCGTTCTGTATTGTGTAACCTGGAAACGATCGAATTGATTTTGATGAAATTCATTACCTTGGCGAGAATGCGAAATGACAATGGATTTTAGAAGTCGAGTCAGCAGCGGCGCAGCAATAATAAAAGAACTAAATATATAAAAACAACTCAGATTTGGTTTTTACGTATTTTAGGGGTTCCTGATCGTTTTCTACTTTTTTGGGTGGGGATGAAATTGAGGTAATTGGGGAGTGGGGGGTTGTAGGACCGAAATATGTTTTGTATTCATAATAGGCTGTCCATTGACCTGTGAAGAAAAGACCTAGCGGTATAATGTGCTTTTTAAGGTCCTTCCGGACTCTGTCTTGCCTATTACAGGAACCAAGTGACTTAACATTTTTTGCTGTATACATACGAGTATTGCTATGTATCGTTCTATATTGTGTAACCTGGAAACTATCGAATTGATTTTAATCAAATTTCGACGCAGTATTACTACCTTGGCGGGGATGGGAAATACATATGGTTCTTAGAAATCGTGCCAGGGGCTTAACAATAATAGAAAAACTAAGAATATAAAAACAGTACAAACTTCGTCTTTAGTCGTGTTAGGGGTTCCTGTTTTTTTTCTACTTTTTTTTGGTATAGGTGAAATTGGGGTAGTTGGGTAGTGGGGGCATAGCACACATTTCTATGGGGGGCTTACAATGATTTGTTGGCAAGGGAATCTCAGATAATAGCTTCATGTTATGGGAGAATAATAAACTGGTATCACCGTAATGTGTGGGAAGTACTGAGTCAATCAACTTGACCTTTTCAGTCAAGTTGACCTCTCCCCAATAATTTGTTTAAATTAGGTACACTTTATTACTAATACGTTCCATTTTTTTACGCGTAATACAAATTCTAGTGATACCTGAGCTGGAAAATTGCCTTCTTAACATTAACAGTGGAAATTTTTTTTACTACAGATGTAATTGAAAATATAATCGTATACAGCAAATTATATCATCCGTACAACAGATACAGCATCAAATATAAGACTATTGACTCCAGAGGTTGAACATTGTAGATCTAAGATAAAACATTTAAGGTATCATTGCCCCACACCATATCGTATGGAAATAAAAAGAATAAAAATATAATAGCCGACAGATGCAGTTACTTTGTGTAATATCTCTTTTGTTCGGTAACCTTATAGATAAAAAAACTCAATATCAGTATCAGTTATGGTCATTGATAGCATGTTATAAAAAAGTTCATTTACATGTAGTGTTAATTTGTTCAACCTTCCTTGCAAGAAGAACTACTGAACCATTTTGTATATCTTTTGACCCAATAATTAAACCTCTACAAAGATAAGTTACTAATGTTTCAGTTACGTCAACAATCATCACCCCCTTTTGTCACTGTTACCTTGTGTAATATAGATTTGGTTTCAGTTATAGTCCAAGAAAATTATGATACACCAGATGCAAAAATGCCGATCATAATTCTGTCAATAATTTAATTTTAGCAGTGAAAGAAGTATTGTATCGAAAATAGCTTTTTTTATGTCATATGAATATGAAACAAATCTTACAAAAACAGCTTAATTAGGATTTGCCTTCTACCATCGTACTACCGTATTGTAAAACTCATTCTATGTTATTACTATTTTTCTTATTTTATTCTTATCAGATCAGTAGCTTCCGCTAGATTAGCGGGCCTCATATCCTCAGCAATATGAGGATATATGAGTATACAGGGTGTTCTATGACGAGTGAAAGATACTTTAGGAGAAGACTGTACAGCTCATTTCCACCACAAAAGTCTTATGAAGTAGGGCCCGATTTTCAACTGTTTCAGATATTTAATTTTTAGTTATTCTCTGATCTTCAACACCTCGGCGCATAGTTCTCAAATTTACGGCCCTCAGATTTCATACTGTACAACACCAAATACAAATTGTGGAAGGACATAAACTTTCATATCAGAAGGTGCTTTTAGTTACTGTAGCGCCGGCTAATAATAGGATTACAATAGCTTAAAAAAGTGGTAAATAAATCGCTCACATTGTTTGTTGCTGATGCTTAGTGTAAATATAGGTCCAAATAATAGAAAAAATATCTGCGAACAAATTTTTTTCTTTATACTATGGCTTAAGTAGGTTTTGATCCAAATTTTGACGTTTTATTAGTCAAGTATTGAAATGTCAATGTTTGGTGAAAAAAAAAGAAAGGTATGCCATAAAATATTTCAGCCGCATTCATTTTACACAAAATCTCAAATAATCTCAGCTCACTTAACTTCACTAAGTTCAAGACGTGTCCTTTATATCCACTCAATTCAAATGACGTTATCGAAAACCGTTAATTTTTTTATAGTTCGATCAACTGTGGTCTAGTGATGTGTCATGAATGTAGGCAATTCGACTACGTGGCCTCAACGTGCCACCTCCAGCCACTTTCTCACCAGCGTGTTGTTGGTGACCTCTCACCCTTCTACCGATATTCAAACGGAATCTTCTCCTCTGACTTATCCTCTATCATTCCGCCGCTCACCGCTCCTATCAGATGCACCCGCGCGACTGCTGCATCTCATCCTGAGGCGGTCGTTCTTCATACATCAAGAACCGAGCGGTACAACCGCACATTTATTCCCAGGGTGTCCAAGGCTTGGAGTGGACTGCCAGAAGATGTATATATTGGGCCTGTGGGTATGGGCCTATTCAAATCCTCCGTTAACAAACTTTCCCTAACATAACCCTTTCACAGCGCCGCGGTACTCTAGTATTTAGGCCCCACCTACGTGGTCTGCTCGGTTATTAAAAAAAATGTCACATTTTGGACATTCGTAGATGCGAATGCAAATATCTGCTGCCAACATTCGCGAATACGAATATATAGTTTTTTATTTAATAAAATAAAAGGTTTAATTTTATTTTTGTTTGCTTAAAGTATCGATTCTTATGTAGAATCTTTATACCTATAGTTTATTTATTGTTGAGGTATTTGTTGATTATTGTTTTTAGTTTTGTCCAAGAAGATAACTATAACATTAACACTTCGGTAAAAATTCGTAGAAGGGTTGTTTGTGTTCGTCTACATCTCATTTAGTATATATTTTCGTTTATTAAATTTTTATGAAAATTCAATTGTTACGCTTCATTGCCCGAAGCTAAAGAAATAAATGACACCAAGTGATAAACAGAAGACTGATGCGATTACGAGATTAAGTTACTTTTTTACATTAAAAAACTCAATAAATGGATGGATTTTGTTTTATTAACTAATTATTACATTAAAAAAAAATATTCGCCAAACATACGCAGTAATTTCGCGAATACCAATATGTAAGATTTGCGAATATTCGTAACATCACTTCTGTGCTCAGCTGTTCCTTTTGAAGGCCTAAATAGAACCGATATTTACTGATTTGATAATCTCACTTAGTTTGACTCACTTGCAGAACGAATGCGAATTTTATGTTTGAGCAAAACACCAACTGACACATTTGAAATGATTAAAAGTCCATATACAGGGTAGTTTATCACGATGTAGATTGATTGAGAGTTATAAGAAATTTGAAGACGGTTGTGAATAAGTTGGAGATGAACCTGGTCTCAAAAACCCACAAACTGGGCAAAATTAAGGAAGCTGTGGGACTTACGGTCGTGGGAGATCCGGTCAAAGCTGAAATCAGTGGGACTTGCGGTCGTAGGGTGCAGATGTCTTTATTATATAAGCGGAGGCAGTGGGAGATGCGATTGACGAAAAATTGTATAAATCCATATTGTAATCCTTGTGCTTTTTATGGATGAATTGAAAGAGAAATGAATGTCAATTTCAGCATTTTATACCAAGGAACAAGAAGAATTCCACTCTGCATTTATTGCAGGGTTAGATTATTTTAGTTTTCTGAAATGCACAAGTACTACATGCTGGATTTTTTATGTTTTTTTTAATTCTTTATTCAAACTTTGTTCTATATTAATAATATTAGAAATAATAGTCAAGAACCTGTGGCATTTCTGTCTCACTCGTACTTGGTAATATTTCTGTCGATTCTGTCATCTAGTTGAACATATTTTCTTTTTCGCTTTACTGCTCCCAAGTTCGACTGGAAAGCTATCTTTAGTTTTCATTTTGCCACGACAACAAAGACTTCGTTCTTTGAGATAAACCCCTGTAACAATATCTTTACTTTTGCAATATTCGCGATACATGTAACCATTATGTATTGCACAAGGTTTTCCTTTACTTGTAGAAATAACTTGAATTTTATTCTCCATGACTTTTGCTTTAGTATCTATACAACTAGACATTATATTTACATTCACAAAAGCAAATGCAATTGTGCACTTGTCAAACAACAAGAGCAACTAATAGATCTGCCCAGGTATGAACTCGTTAAGGTGTAATTAAAACAATACACCCCCGTATCCTTTGACCGGATCTCCTACTCGGTCTAGGTAAGAAAAAAAGGTGATCGCATCTTCCACTGACCGCATCTCGGAATGACCGAAAATCGCACGACACCAAAATTAAGGACATGGTACAAAATTATTGCCGGATAAGCATACCTATGTATACAGTGTACATAGTTTTATTTCGAACTTTCATTACCCTTTTTTGTATGATTTTCCTACCCCGAAATTGGCCTTAGCAGTTGGGAAGCGTACTAAAATATATAAATAAGTGAATAAATAATTTGAACATATTTTAATTTAGATTTCATTTTCTGCGATCTTGCTAATAGGTCTCAATTACTTTTGTCTTACGGTCATGACTATTTTTTATACCATTGAATGTCAATTTTCATCAAAAAAATGGTGATTTGCGCCTAAGCGGTTCGTTTTAAATTCGACGCCGACGTGTCACTCTGGAATTTACCAAGTAATCCGAATTCAAAAATATTATATCTTTATTGGCTTCAAGGCTTCCTACCACGTCAGAGTCATGGATCTTGATACTTACGTGTATTTTGTGAATTACTTCACCACTAGCGCACCTCTTTTCCCATTTTACCACGGACGTAAGACGATACAATAAATTAAGTTAATGGTTTCCAAGTTACAGCTTATGACATTATCAGGCTTGATCTGCATCAAGTAAACTCCACAGGTCTTCGGAGGCAATAATAATTAATTTGAGAGTATTGGTTTTGATAAATCTGGAACAGTTCTAGTAATTCTTTGTTTTATACTAGTTGCTTTCCGCCAATCTACAGATTTTCGAAAACAAGGTACACGGACTGTCACAAATGAATATAAATTTTGATCATAATTGTACAGGGTGATTGGCGGAGGTCTAGTCAAACTTCGTGGGTGTCTAAATAAGCCCATTTCGAAGTTATTTTATTAAACGTTTTATATCATTACTTTTGCAAGTATATGTACAACACCATCTCTCATCTTGGACCAGAAGATTGATCGTACGTCCCCAAGATTCCCTGACTTCACCCTCGATTTCCTTGTGTGGGCACGTGTAAAAAATCTGTCTAATCTAAGGAGCGCAACTGGTACAAAATTTATAACTGTAATTTCAAAGACAGAAAAAATTAATTCTTGTCTATCCTTGTATTTATCCTTAATGTCATTAATTTTGACATGTTACTTGAGCTCGGTGATACACGTCACATATCATTGTGAACAGTAATAAGTAGAGAAGTGTTCAAAATTTTAAAACATATTAAAAAACGTACACAATTGGAAATGTCCACTTCGTAAATTCTTGAAGATATTACAAGAGCACTGATATAAAAAAAATCTGGGTTGTTTAGAGCACAGGTCTATTAATATATCTTAGAAATGGACGCCCACGTTTTTTGGCTAACCCTCTGTCAAACACCCTTCATATAAATGTCCTAAAACGTACTTCAAAGTAAAAATTTATCACTTTTACAATACTTTCCACCTTCGATGTGCATTTTTTTACACTTTCTTATTTGTGCTATATCTGTGCATCAATATTTGTTGCAAATAACCTTCAATAATAATAAATAATATTCTCGCAAACAAAAATTAAAATTCATTTACCAAACCATGAAATAAGTTTAAGCATCATATTATGCTGCTTGAGCATCAAACGAGAGCCAATCAAAGTCGTCGAAAACGTTTCCATTGGAATTAAAAAAACGCTGAACTCAAACTGCCGTTCAACGGCAGCCTAACAGAATGCCGTTAGCAGATGTGACGTCATTGAAATGACGTATTTGACGGCTTTGTAATCGCTGTACTTAAACTGCCGTCAAACGTTAGCCCTCTGAAATGCTGTTAATAGCATATTCGATTTCTTGTAAGAAACGCTATATTTCATTATCGGTTATACTGTTTTTGACTTGTTTGCATTACAGCTGTGACAATTTTTGCTAAATTATGGAAATCCGGATATTATTGGCATTGACTGGAGTAAGTTTTCCGATTAGTTTTGAGCCGCTCAATGGACAGACCTGTTGTTTGAGCAAGGACTTAATGTATTAAAAAATATATTGTAAACAATAGTGGCGAGAATCAGACTCAGTGTTTCATTATAAGCAATGATGAAGTTTTTTTTATAACTGAGCAGGCCGCGTAGGCAGAGCCTAAATACCAGAATACCTCGGCTGCTGTGAAAAGGTTATGTTATGGGAAGTTTGTTAACGCGTGATTTGAATAGGCCAATACACGCTGGCCTAATAAATAGATCTCTTGGAAGTCCGTCCCAAGCCTTGGACATCCTGGGAATAAATGTTCGGTTGTACCGCTCGGCTCTTGATGTATGAAGAACGACAGCCTTAGGATGAGCTGCAGCGGTCGCGCGGGTGCATCTGATTTGAATTTGAAAGCGAAAATCAAGTTTCTGTTGAACAATCTGGAGTATTTAACCAGGTGCTTCCTCCAGGCCAAAGCAATACGAATAAAGCCTTTGTATTAGATAATGCAAATCTATCATCCTAGTGCCAGTTATCTGGAGAATCATCTGCGCCTGGCGACACAGCGATTCTAGTATATAAGACAACAGAAATCCCTCATCTCTAAGACATTGTAGAGAAGAATATAATACCCTAATAAAGAAGATGTCTGTTCCAATAAAAAAAAGAGGGCAACCAAAAGGACAAGACAAAAAGATTATCATAGAAAAAGGAAAGAAGTACTGTAACATCTATGAATAGATCCCATAATGTTCCATGATGTATTTCTCTGGGTAAAGTTTTCAATAAAAATCTGGAACCGAACACCAAATTTCAAATTCTATCGACAGTTAGAAAAACAGACTTTGTAATTGCGTTTTGTCCATTATTATAAATTTTCAAGAGAAGCAAAAAACCGGTACAGGGAAACCAAATCATAGAGAAAAAATATTTGGGATAATATAATCACATAGGGTCTATGGAACTCAATCGCAGAATTGCAGAAGAAATCGCAGAAGTTGAAAAACAACTTGTAAAACTAAAAAAACTGTTGGACATAATGCAGTATGTGTAGACGATTACTATTTTTTTCAATAAAATCATTTTGATTATTCTCAGTGCAATCAAAAACATATAGTTCCTTTCTAGTTCCATACTTCACTAGTTTGGCACAATTTTCTCACGTATTGCGGCTATTATTTCAGCTCCCGAAAGAACAATAAATGAAAATTAAATCGTAATCAAAATGCATTTTATCCATGGACTTCAGTCAAATCAGACTAAATTGTATGTAAAGTATGATTTTCCTACCGAATAACACAGAGACTAAATGCATCTTGACTATCTTACTGCTCATAAAGAGTAGGTATTTAATCATGGGAATACTGATAAAGCTGTTGGAACGTTCAGTGGGCTTTCGTTTGACGGCAGTTTTAGTACAGCGATTACAAAGCCGTCAAATACGTCACTTCAGTGACGTCACATCTGTTAACGGCATTTGAGCAGGGCGCCGTTGAATGGCAGTTTAGACAGACACAGACAGACAGACTTAAAAAATAGTACGTCGTCGCCAGGTGTCCATTCTCGTTGGTTTTATTATTCTTGGATTAAAGATGCTTACACTTCAAACCCATGTATTGACCGGCCTATTTTACCAATCCACGCTGTGGCTGACATGGAAATAGCCTATTTTATCAGCAACTAAAGAGACATTTCTTTAGAATGGACTTATTTATAGTCACTGCTAGATCCTTTCAGAAGCATTGAAGTACCTAGTAACCAATATAAATCATCTAGTTATTCTGTGAATAATCAATCAAGTATCTATTATATTATTTAGCTCAGCATAGAGGTGTTCATTTTTTTACTAGACATTTAGAACTAACATTTTGAAGGCGAGAAAAAAATAATTACTTTGCAAAAAAAAATGACGAATATTAAGTATGCTGTTAATAGAGTCTAACATGTTTGAACAGTGATCAGGTAGGGGGCTTTCAATAAATGATTTAGTAAACGTAAGCAAAGCTTGCTTGGAAGGAAAATATAAAGTGGTGAGGTGAAGTAGGTAATTAAATGTTTCTTATTTCTAATTAATTATTTTCAAGTTTTTATAGCTTATTAGGAGATATTTGGATTTACTCTCGAGTTCTTGGTTTTTATTTAAACATAATAAAACAATATCTTCGTACTGCGCACACAACACGTACCAAAAAACAATATTCCTAGAAATTTAATAGATACAATCAAATTTCAGAAATTGTTATGTGCCTGATCTGAAGTAATATTAATGACAAAATGCTGCTTTTACGAAATGATAAAGTAAAAACTAATTTTTTTCATCTGGTTAGGAAAGCATTTTGTTTTTGTTTTTGCTGGAAAGCCAACTGACAGCAAATGTGATCAAAGTATATTTCTTTAATTAGCGTCTGAAGTTCCTACTTAGTCTCTACTTAGGTGATTTTACGCTGATATGAATGCATTTTTCTGATATCGTCTGGTATCTTTGTATTCTTTTAACAAAAGTTCCTTTTGAAAGCAGATTTTTAACAAAAGTTCAAGTTCCTGAAACTTTCGTTTCGTTGTGAAGACCTACTTGATATGTAATCTCCCCAGGTGTTGGTAGGCTGACTATTATTTTTATAATAGATTTTCATTTATTTCGATTTGTACTTTTTATTTTGATTTCTGTATATGACTGATCCCCACAATTGGTAAATTAAGAATTGAAGGAAGTTAGTTACTTTAAATAATTATTTAAAGATTCTAGGCCTGGTGTGCTTAAACATTAATATTATTTTGGACTGTTCCTATATTTTGGTCAGTTTTTTTTTTATTTATTTGCAGAGCAGTGTCTAACAACAGGTTTGGTTATTTTTGTCGTGATAATAATAACTTTCTAAATAATGGTCTGTTTTGCAGAAACATAAGAAAATTTGTTATTGGAGAAATGCTGATTTCACTCGCCCTTTGGTCGTATGGCATTGAATTGACAGTGTAATATTCAACATTTACAACAATAAATAATAATTTAAACGTGAAACAGTGAAAAATAACGGAACGAAACGTTTTGTTCTGCTTTTATGAAAAATAAATCTTAGTAGGAGTAACCGAGAGCTAAAGAATTATTTTTTCCAGTATTTTATTTAATCACCATCAGTTCTGGGATATAACGGTCATGTAAAAATGGCGCATCGTGCCCTTTTGGTCCATTAATAAAAACCACATACACCTGAATAAAAAGTTTATTGATGTTTCGATAACTTCTGGGTCCTTCATCAAGGCACCTAAAATTGACAAAAGCCAATTTTGAAAAAATGATATTGTGCGACAGCTGTACCAGGAGTCAACTAACGGTGACCTTCATACCTTAAAAACACATCAAAATAATGAAACATGTTTCACGGAACAGCCGTAGAACAATGCCAGAGTTTGAAAAATATTTGTTTCTCCATTTTGTACTTTCATGAAGCCACAGAGGTGACCAAAGCTTTATTTTCAAGTATATATCGTTTTTATTAAAGGGGCAGTGGAGCACAATGGAAAATAAAAACAACAATAGGATAAGTTTTATGCTACTTTATGCTACTAAAACATAATAAGCAGCCCAAACATCTATACCTTATACTGAGCTTCAAATAATACATATCGTAAACAGCAGCCATGATCAAAAAGAGAAACAACATTTTCCAGAAATTACGTGTCACAACATGGGGATCACCAGCCTACGCATTGAGATTTTCAGCCTTTGGCTTCGTATATTCAGCCGCTGGATACTGCGTCTAATTTGGCTTAAAAGTGAATACGTGGAACGGTGTTATTTGCAAGCTAGTTATCCCCCAATGGGGGCTCACCCTGGCGTACTGCGGACGACATCCCTCGCAATTTGCTTTGACCTAGCCGAAAATACGCATGTCCTATATGGTCCAGATTGACTCATGCTAACCTACTTGACCCTACTCTGAAAGACACCTGTAGGATAATCACGGACTGTCTAAAACCTACCAACCTGGACTACCTATACATTCATTCATTTATTTGCAAGAAAACTACAAATAATGCCACTCCTAGAAGGCTGAGCCTTGTGGCGGGGTATAGGCATACATAGTAAGACAATTATAATACGTCACAAAACATTTTACGGTACCATTTTCTAAAGCCAGTCATTATCCAACAGCATTAGCATCTCACTGTTTCATACCAGAACTTGATCGTGATGTCTAATAGCTTATGATAGCTGTCTTCCGTATACTTCATCGGACTTTCTGCGAACTGGTTTACTTGAGGCAACGAAAGATTTGTAGCAGATAATTCCAATAATGTTTTTAGTGGTACACTCGTGCTGTTAAAACTAAAGTTTCGGAAATCTGATCGAATAAATGTCATTGAATTTGACAAATAAACATGTTAGCGGGAATACCCCTCCCCCCTTTAAATCAGGCGAGAGGTCTCACGTATGGCAGAACGAAGTACACAGTCATTAGATAAAAGACACCCTCTGTATGGGCACAAGCACCCAGATTCCAGACTTAAATCCAGGAAGAACTTAATTATGTCCACAAGCCCACTGACAGATCTTTAATAAGTAACCAAAGAGATACTGTGGAAGCGACGGCTGAGAGAGAACCACATACCAACTTGGAACCCAACTGAAAGCCTCCCTTCCAGATCACAATTGGAATTGAGAACTTGGAAAAGTCTCAACAGGATTAGATGCCAAATGGGCAGGTTTGGGGATAATCTAATGAGGTGGGTGAGAACCAGACGGTAGAGTATCTCCTATTTTGCCCATCCTTGAAAAGCACCTGCAGATTCCAGGACCTGTGTGAAGCGAACGACACGGCATCGGCAGTGCAGTGAGCCAGACACTGGAAAAGGATGTGAGCAAATACAGACAATCATTTCTGACTTGCGACGTCTGTGATCGTCACATATATGTGATTTTTTTCTTCCTCTAATTACTAATTAACTAATACTAAAATTTACATAAATAAAAATAGAAAGCAACTAAACAATAAAAAATAAAATTAAAAAAATGTATTCAAGTTTATTGACGCGGTACTTCCCACACATAATGACGATACCATTTTATTATTTTTTCATTGCTTGAAGCTATAGTCTGAAATCCCTTGCAAATCATCGCCCACCCGCCCACAAAAAACATCCAACACAAAAACTCTCGTAAATAGCTTCTTGAGTCTCTCTCCTTAGAAGCTAGGACGCCACAGTTTTCTTTCTGCATGCTTGAACTGGACGATGCGAAATGACCAGGAGCCTCCAAACCATCTAAAAACGAAGTTTGAGCTGTTGTTATATTTTTAGTTTTTTATTATTTTTGCGATGCCACTGACACAATTTTTCAAAAACAGACGCGTTTTCCATTCTCGCCGCGGCACTAAATTCTGTGTCAAAATTTCATTAAAATCAATTCAATAATTTGGTTTTACGCAATATACATAGAACGAAATAAAGCAAAACTTGTATGTATACATCACAAAAGTAGTTTCTGTAATAGGCCAATGTTCAGATGGACCTAAAAAAAGTGTAATATGCCGCTAGGTATTTCTTCCACAGGTCAATGGACAAGCTATTATGAATATAATAAATTTTTTCAGTTTTACAACCATCCACCCCCCAACCGCCCCAATTTCATCCTCACCCAAAAAAAAAGTAGAAAAAGATCAGGAATCCCTAAAACGCCTAAAAACAAATTTTGAGGTGTTTGTATGTTTTTAGTTTTTTTATTATTGCTGCGCCACCACTGACATGATTTTTCCAAAACGCGTTTTCCATCCTCGCCGCAGTAGTAATACTGTGTCAAAATTTCATTAAAATACATTCAATAATGTTCGCGTTACGCAATATAATAGTATAGCGATTATATACACCACAAATAATTTGTGGTGTATATAATAGAATTATTCTTCCCCTTCCATTGGTTTCTATAATAAGAAGAAAGGCAATGTTCGGATGGGCCTAAAAAAATGTATTATGCCGCTAGGTTTTCCATTCACAGGTCAATGGACAGCCAATTATGAATACAAGAATTTTTCCAGTTTTACAACCCCCACCCCCAATCATCCCAAGTTCATTCCCGCCCAAAAAAAGGCAGAAAATTATCAGGAACCCCTAAAACGCCTAAAAACAAAGTTTGAGGAGTATTTGGAAATTTTTGTTTTTTGCTAATTACTCCGCCCCTCGTGCAACGATTTCCAAAATTATGGGAACATTACCTACTACGACACCACAGCATATCGCTGCCCAAATTTTATCAGAATCTATGCAGCGGTTACTGAGATTACGAGGGTAGAAGAACGCCAACAGACAGACAGACAGACCGACGGAAAAGGGTGATGTGGATTTTCGTTATGTAGATATCATAAAACAGCCAAAAAGCGTATTATCTCAAAATCGAAAATTTTCGCGATCGCAATACTCCCCTCACCTCTCGGTGTGGGAAGTAAAAGTATGTGCAACTTCCAGTTAGCGACTAAAGGTGCAATTGAATATATAGGTATAGAATCTAGATGTTTGTAAAGGATTTGTCTTGTGTTTAGTTTCTATTTTTTTATGTATTTTTAAGTATTACTTTCTTTTTTATCATTATATTTGTGATGAAAGTAAACCAAACGCTGAATAAGTAAGTAATAGTCTGATGATATTTGCAACTTGTTCCTAGATACTAAATTTCAAATAACTTCAGTTAAATAGTTTATTTCGTCAATCAATCATCACTTGCTTTGCAACATAATTTTGCTCTCCAAGCAACCTTTTGTGATCCATCGACCTAACAAATGGTTCACTAAATTGATAATGATTTTCCTGTCGACCAGCAAGTTATCTAGCGCTCCATTTTTAATCCTAACTGATTAAAACTATAAATAACCAGCATAGATAACCTAACGAATAAATAATTTGACTGGACTATATAAAGTGGGTCGCTAAGAATAAGGAATATTTGTTTCAGTTTAATATCCCCATAAATGTGAGCGACAATGAGCATCAAGTCAACTATCATGTGGAGCGGCTGCTATTCGCACGGCTCCCCTTCTTGAGGTGACCATCAGTGACCAATCAGCTCCCGCCGGCGCCGTGGGCACTACTCCTGCCGAGCATGTGAGTGCCAAGTTATTCTGAAGAGAGGAACTGGTGGGTACCTTACCTTTCACTTTGAGGTTTTTGGGGGCATTTTTTGATTCGGACCGGACTTTGAAAATTTTTCGATCGATAAAGAGTTTTTCGATCAATAGAAATCTAGTGATTTGCCTACTATTATTGCTGCTGATCGTTTATCAAAATAAATAAGTTTGCAGGATATCGTTTAGGGGTGAGTTGTTTGCGAAAGATATGGTTTCCATTTCAAAGCAAAAACGTAACTGATGTTTTATCACAAAAATGAAAAATATTCCTAATATACCAAGCGAATATTTTTTGTTTCGTACATTTGGACATAATACTTTAGTTCATCATAGGAAATTTAGAAAAGGAAGAACTCTCACGAATTTTTAGCGTTTTGGACACTAAAATCCGTACTTAGTCTCTTTGATGTCATTCAATTATGGTATCTTTTTATATTAATTCTTGGATATTATCTTTATACACGTACATTATCAAACGTGGTCTTTTAAATGAAACTCTGTCTTAGCTAAAGTAATTTAGTTCTCGGGAAATGAAGCTTATCGAAAATGTGCATTCGCCTGACAGACGAACTTATAAAAAATATCAATAATAATAGTATTGTCGTAGATATCTATTTTACAGCAATACAATCCCTTAATATTAATAATTATATTGGGATGGGTCTGGAGGTCTATTTTATCCAGCATGTACCATGCTGCTTTGAATTTATTTAATGAAAACAAACTAGTAACTCTGTAACAGATGAGTTATGGAAGCAAATAAATGCAACATATTTAAATCAGATGTCTACAAGCTTATATTTTCTTTATTTGTTATTAATGGCTTGGCATTTTCACAATGAATTTTTTACATAAAGCAGAGGGTGGACTACAGAATATCCTGTAAAAATAAATATACATGATAATGTTGTTAGAATTATTATATAATCAATCTCTCACTCACTCTACCTTTAGTCTTCCTTGAAATATGGTGGATGTTTTGCCCCATAT
The DNA here is from genome assembly GCA_951848785.1 of Callosobruchus maculatus. Taxonomy (NCBI): domain Eukaryota; kingdom Metazoa; phylum Arthropoda; class Insecta; order Coleoptera; family Chrysomelidae; genus Callosobruchus; species Callosobruchus maculatus. Next base: position 79,008 of record CATOUR010000120.1, on the reverse strand, counting down.
TCGCTTTTGTTGTTGAGTTGACCTTATCCTACTCCACTACTCAAAGGGGACGTCCGCACATATACCATGCCTGCCTCAGCAGGCAAATCTCAATTTAGCTATCTTTTGCTCTAATGTTGACCCAGCACCCTCATTTCATTTTTATGACTATATATCTACATCTTCAGTTGACAACAAAAAAATACCCTGCACTCTCATTTTGTTTTTATGTCTATGTATCTACATCTTCAGTTGACAACAACAAAAATATATATAGCCACATTTTTATGAATACAGTGCCTTATATCATAAAATTAGGTCAATGATAGTATAGTTGTTGGTCTATCAGGTCAAAATGCATTTCTTATTCAAAAAGTACTAAAGCTCAAACTTACGAGAAACATGATCTAATAGTATTTTGTCGTTGTTTAGGGAAACCTAGGTACCATACTATAATAGACAGAAAAATTGTATGTAGTTCTGTCTCAATAGTGTAGCAAAAATCTTTTTGAACTGGCAATATAAGACTGGAACACTTTCCGGTCGAAAACTTTATAGGGCATGTGGGTATAATACATACACATAATTTTGGTCTTTCCAATTTTTTTATTATGTAGACTTACCCCTTGCCAAGTGAAACTCGTGCAAGCCTAAATTTTGTACCTAGTCTATTATTTTCGTTTTGTAAAAGGGACAATCTTCTTATCTAGGGAAGAATCCATTATAGAGCAGATTAAGTTTTAATGAAAAACATTTATGGAATGTCGAAGGCAGGTCATTAATGTTGTTTTTAGATCTTATCAGCAGTGATTTTTATAAATACTTGACCTCCTAAAGCTCACAAACATCAATGTTGTTGACAGCTAATGAATAATATTGATCGATAGTGGCCAATAATTCTAATTATATCCCTTAGATAAGCTTTTAAACATTGTAATCGGCTATAAACATAGCTGTTTGTATAACACAATGTATGGTTGTTATAGCTGTCCATGATTGCAATTGTTTTTTATGGAACAACATAAGCAAATAAAAAAAGCCCAAAACCAAAAATAAAACTCTAACAACTTTAAGATAATCAGTTTCAGAATTTAATTTTAACAGAGTGCTTTTCTTCAAATATAAACTGCAATTTTGCAGACCTAATTATTATAAAAGACTGAAAACTCGTTGACCTATAAAAACTGCCCCTAACTCATGACAAAAGCTAATGTTAGTCTAGGAGGGCGTGGATAATTTTTTCTTGGGCGGGGGTGTTTTTTTTTTCCTTAGGCCTATGCACTGGTGGTTCTAGTCACCAGAAAGTCTATCTTCCTCATTCATTCATTAACTTTTTCTTCTTAGTGGAGGTAATTTTCTTCTTTGCGGGTAACAATATTATTATCGTCGGAAGGAAGGGGTGCATTTTTATAGATCAGATTATATAACGCTTCGGATACGTGCCTGACTTGAACATAAATAGTGGATTAGGTACTATTTGTTATTCTGGGGGGGGAGGGGGTAATTGCCCTCATTTCACCCCCCTTACCGACGCTCTTGACTTAGTCGAATGATGTGCAAAACAATTCTTTTTAAACCCTCAGTTCATTTTGTTCTCGCGAAATGAAGCTTATAGGAAATGTGCATTCAGCTGATGAACTTATAAATAATAATAGTAATTACTATGAAATATTAAAAACTCGTTGACTTGTAAAAACTACCCCTAACTCATGACAAAAACTAATGCTACGTATTCTGAGGGCGTCTATAATATTTTTTGACGGCGGTGATTTTTTCATAGTGGATTAGGTACTATTAATTATTTTGGGGGGTTGGGAAATTACCCCCATTACAAACTCCCTTATCGACTCCCTTGACATAGTCCAGTGATGTGCAAAATAATTATTTTTAAACTCTCTAGGTTCTGTTATGTTAGTATTTTCATTTGGAGATTTTAATAGTGGTAATAGTGGATATGGATTGCATGCTTTAATGTTTAATAGATCTTGTTAGAAGAATCAAAGAATTTTGAGAAATACCCAATAAAATTCTGAGTGGGTGACAACCAATTTTCCTGAAAAGCTGTGGCATAAGCTAACGACTTAGGAGGATTTGCCTGATGGTTCAGAAGTTTCTAGAATAACAATATTACTCTTCACACCACACGCACGTGAGGGAAATATTGTAATTGGAAACGTCATCGATTTCGAGATACTTTTAATAACGGCTACGTCCTAAACATCCATAATATCTCAATAACCGTTGCACGGCTTTTGATGAATTTTGTGAATCGTCATGCTTTGAAGCTTGAGAAGATAATGCTGCTAGATCTAAATAACAAAAAACAAGAATTGTTAGAGCCGCTGAAAGTAAGATTTTTAGACACACCATCATGAGGTTTACCTGTCTCCATTTCAAAAACAAAAAAATACTTCGGATGCCATATTTTCTCTACTTTTTGAACTATACTCTAATTCAAATAAAAATCAAATTTCAGTGACTTTGTTCGGTGACTTTTCTAAAGCGTTTGATTGTATCAATCATGATATTTTGATCAAGAAATTGGATAAATATGGTTGTTTTAAATAGCACTAAAATGGCTTACCTCTTATTTGAATAATCGTTCTCAAATTGTTAAATTGTCTAAAAATGTAGCTTCTGAAAAATTGAATATACGACATGGTGTACCACAGGTATCGGTATTAGGTCCCATCTTATTTTTGGTATACATTAATAACCTAATGACATTAGAAATAAGCGGTCATTCACTGTATTTGCAGATGACATTACAATACTCTGGCACGATAATGACATAAATGTCTTAAAGAAAAAAATTGAAAATGATATAAGTATAATCAAAAGGTGGCGTGGCAGCAATCTTTTATCTTCCAATATCTCGAAAACCAAATTCATGACTTTCAAATGCTTACCTGACGTGATTTACTTAGACAACGAACAATTACATCAAACATACAGCATGAAGTCTTTAGCTCTAACTGTTGATCAAAAAATGGAGTCAAGTTGATTGACTCAGTACTTCCCACACATTACGGTGATACCAGTTTATTATTTTCCCATAGCATAAAGATTTAGTCTGAGATCCCCTTGCAACAAAATCATCGCCAGTACCCCCCCAAATTATTGTCATATGCCGTTAGGTCTTTCCTGCACAGGTCAATGAACAGCCTATTATCTATAATACAAACTTTTGTATTGAATTTCACCTCTTCAGCTGTGGCAGTTTTGGAAAAATTTAAGCGTTCCGGTACCGTTTACTGAAAAAGCGGTGTTGCCGTATCTCATTAATTAATACAAACAAAATTTTGAAATTGTGAGATCTTACTAAATTTGACATGCGCAATTCATTGCAATAAAAATAAGTACAGGATTCTATTTAAATTAAATTAAAATCGGGGATACTTGTTTAAAAATTTGGGAAAATAATTTATAACTTGGCAACGTCGAAAACGCGAAAAAAAATATTACAAGGCGAGATAGAGTATTTGTAGATATTTCGATTTAAAATAAAAAAGACAGGGTGTTCCATTTAAAAAAACAAAGTAAAACGACCTTTAAGTTGCCGGAATTTAAAATTCTGCCAAAAACACCCTGTAGATACAAATTGCTGGTAGCATCCAGAATAATATCCGCTTAATATTCAAGTAACTCGCTGTGTAATATTATTGAGAAAAGTTAAAGGAAGATATCAATTTGGACGTATTACTTGCGACCTTGCAAATGCGGAAATTAATAGAAAATAAATTATAACTTGGCAACGTCGCAACCGATTCCAAAAATATTTTAGGGTTGAATAGAGATCAATGATGGACACTAGAAGAATTTGAGAGAAAGTTATAGTTCCTTATAAAAAAATCAAATTGATCTCTATCCTACTTTCCCGCAACACCCTGTATATTTCAAAATATTTTTAGAATATGCGTCTCAAGTAACCAAATAACTTTTGTATTTGAAATTTTCTTCTGTCAGCTATACCTTGCGAGATATCGAAGAATTACACACTAAATGGACAGCCTGTATACATCGGAAAAAATTCTAAGTCCTTTAGTTTCTGTAATAGGCATAAGGCAATGTTCGGATAGACCTAAAAAAGTTATTTATGTCGCTAGGTCTTCCTTCACAGGTCAGTGGGTAGTCTATTACGAATACAACAAATTTTTCAATTTTACAACCCCCCACCCCCCAACCACCCCAATTTCACCCCTACCCAAAAAAAAGTATAAAATGATCAGAGACCCCTAAAACGCCTAAAAACGAAGTTTCAGCAATATTTAATTTTTTTTGTTTTTTGCTAATTACTCCGCCGCCTATGGACCGATTTTCCAAATTATAGGAACATTACCTACTACGACCCCACAGCATACCGCTGCCCAAATTTCATCACAATCCATGCAGCGGTTACTGAGATTACGAGGCTAGAAAAAAGCGACAGACAGACAGACAGACCGACAGACAGACAGACAGACAGACAGACAGACAGACAGACAGACAGACAGACAGACAGACAGACAGACCGACGGAAATGAGTGACGTGGTTTTTCGTTATGTAGACATCATAAAATGCCCAAAAAGCGTATTATCTCAAAATCGAAAATTTTCGCGATCACAATACTCCCCTCACCTATCGGTGTGGGAAGTAAAATTGAATTTTATAAATCATATTGATAATTTAATTATTGAATTAGCTAAAGTAACTTACATATTAAGAGTAGTTAGAGAAACTGTTGGAACAAACATCACCAAAAGTTGTTATTTTGCATTATTTCAAAGCAGGTTGGGTTGCGGCATCCGATTTTGGGGTGTCTGTTCTCATACCTACTTAGATAAATTGTTAGTCTTACAGAAGCGAGTAGTTAGATGCGTCGCCAAGAGTAGACCTAGTACTTCATGCAAGCCACTAATTTTGGAATTCAAAATTATGACCGCAATTGCACTATTTATTTTGGAAACGACATCACTAATATTCAAAAATAAAACAAAATTTGAAACCATAAATATAGAATATAGTATAAGACAAAAGAATGATTTGAAATTAGTCACCACAAAATCGTCACTAATTAAAGTTATACTATATACAATGGAGTGAAGATTTATAACAAACTTCCTCACTCTTATAAAATTCAAAAGGATTTAAAAGTTTTCCGTAAAACACTTAGAAATTTCCTGTTACAAAAACCTTATTACACACTAGATGAGTTCTATGACGAGTTTTAGTGAATATTCCACATTTTGTTATTATATAGCTTTGTCAATAAGAATATTGTCGTTTCTTAGACAATAAAGTATATTTATCTATTTTCATTTTGAATGAAATTTAGTAACAGTGTGCATAGAGCCAAATAAAATGTCATTCGGATCCACAATTTTGTATAATAAAGTACTGGGATTGATGCCAGAATGATCCAAAACTTCACGGAGCCCCCCCGCAAGAATTTTTCGGTGGCTTCTTTTTTCATAATATATCATGTATATATACAGGGTGAATCCTGAGATGATTCTGTTTTTTAACTGTATATAGAGGTTGTTGGAATAAACAACCTTTTCGGATAACTTTTATGCAAAAACACAAAAATAAGCGAGATAAAGAATCAAAAAAAGTAAGTCTGGATCCTGATCTGGACTTGTGCGTGTTAAGAAGTACCTAGTCTCTCTATGTTTAGTTTTTTGCTCGAATTTTTATCTTATCATCAGGCATTGTTACCGATTGTACCTACCAGTGAGTTAGTATACTAGTCACTTTCAGTTTATCGTAGGTAATTATAAATTGGTAAAATAGATCCAAAGATGCACTATCCGATAGGTGCAATGCCCAATCGATAAGAAGAAAATCCGAGCAAAAAACTAAACATAAACAAACTAGGTAGGTATGTCTTGATACAAAAGGTTTAATGTACATTTTTTATCTTGGATCTCGCTTATTTTTCAATTTTTTGAAAAACTAGTTTATTTCATCGACTTCCATACACAGTTAGAAAAAGTACCAACTTAGGACTCACCCTGTATATATAAAAGAAGAAGTCTTGGGGTTTGGCCAAAATTTTGGAAAGAAACACGGGTCATTGCATAAAGGAGATTACCAAGTTACTTCCAAGCCTTCCGCAACATTTATTGCCATCTTCAAGGCTTTAACATTGAGGTTTGCTCGCAACAGCAATGCATGCACATTGAGTTACAGACTGTCAAATGCAATTCTCAAACAAAAAACGTCAAAAACATCAAAACATTTTTGGCTAATTTAACTCGGTGTCTTCCACAACACAGGTCACTCAAATCACCAACACATAGGTAAAATGCAAATTAAACAACGACCATTACATGTTTAAATGACCCGAAGAATTACAAAATTCGTGATTTGAAAACACATATATATTTTTCGATTTGTATTGTACTATTAATTGTAGTATGTATGTACATACAAGGAAAGCAGCCTTTTAATTTAGTACTTTCTTGTTGCACAAACGATGGCGCTTGAGGACCCTGGGCCTCGAAGACTGCGGGGCCCCTAAAAGCGCGGCCACCACCCCGCAGCTGCGGGCCCTGCGGGCCCTTAGTTACGCCACTGCACATACGGCAATTTGCCGTTCGTAAGTGTAGTGTAACAGTTGAAAGTTACATTACAAAAATTACAGTATTTTCTGTGCTTGTGAGAATGACAATCGATAGACGATAGATGCAAACATCTTTTTACTGCATCAGTCGCCAAAGCACCTCACATGACTTCATTTTACAGGACAATGATAAGTTAGCAAAGCAAAAATGACACAGCAATAGCAATACGGTATACAGAACAACAAAGTGCTTGAAGAACCGATGCAATCGACTCTTGTTGTTATTAGCTTCAGCACAAAATTTCCTTCCTCAATCAAATTCAAACGACTTTTTTGTGGCCATTGCAGTTCAGTAAACCTGTCTAAAGTTTTACTTATAAACTGTTCCATAGCTAGTTGGTATCGTTATCCATTAAAATATAGATAACAATGGTGCCGGTGTACAACTACTTGCATTTGGTGTCATATTACATGCAAATTGCTCCAATGGAAGCATTGTAGCGTGAAATGGAGACCCTTAGCGTCATGGAAACACGACACCATTTTGAAATTTGATACCCTGGATAGGGATATATTCAGAACTCGCCCTGGAAACGCATTACTCTGTTTTGTGGTTTAACTAAGTGTGCTTTCTGCATGATGAAGTGCGGATCCTTGCACGAGTGATCTGACTGAATGGGGTAATGTATACCAAGAGTTATATTTTGGACGGAAGGGACGAATGAAAAGAAAGTCTTGTCAACTTTATGGCAAAACTTCATGCGCCTTGACGGTTCTTGAATTTTAAAAGTATTTTAATGTTACATAGGCACTTAAGGGTACTAAAGCCAAAAGGGCTCCGATATACGACAACTCCTTTCCACTTTCGATGAAGATATATTTTTAAATACCACCTATAAAAGTCGGGGTAATAATTTAGTGAGAATTTTTTTAAAAAAACATGAGACTACATGTACTGGAATTGTCAATGAACAACTATTGATATAATAGTAATAAACACATACAAATACAATAAATTGAAAATGTCACAGTCCTGTTTAATGTCATTATACAGAACTCTTCTCTTCTAACAAAGAAAAGCAGTGTTTGAAAAAAATTGTTTCAATATTTCTTGAACTGTTGCAGGGCCATACTTGTTTCAATATTATTTGGCAAGCTGTTGTGGATTTTTATCCCTAAGAAACCGAGAGAATCCTTGCATACTTTCTAAAGGGCAGCCGATACATTTTTTATTTTTGACTTCTCACACCGACAGGTGAGGGGAGTACTGTGATCGCGAAAATTTTCGATTTTGAGATCATACGGTTTTTGGGCGTTTTATGACGTCTACATAACGCAAATCCACCTCACCCATTTCTGTCGGTCTGTCTGTCGGTCTGTCCGTCTGTCGGTATATCTGTCTGTCTCTCTGTGCGCGTTCTTCTCGCCTCGAAATCTCAGTAACCGCTGCATGTATTGTGATGGAATTTGGGTACCGGTATGCTATGGGGCCCCATAGGTATATTCCTATAATTTTGAAAATTGGTGCATTGACGGCGGAGTAATTAGCAAAAAACAACGAAAATATTCCTCAAACTTTGTTTTTGGGCATTTTAGGATTTATTGATCATTTTCCACTTTTTTCTGGGTGGGGTGGAATTGGTTGGGATGTGGGGGGTTCTAAAACTCAAAAATGTGTTGTATTCGTAGTAAGCTGTCTATTGGCCTCTGAAAGAGAGTCCTAGCGGCAGAATACTCTTATCTAGATCCATCAGATCATTGCCTTTCCTACAACAGAAACCAAGAAACTTTCTGACATACCTACGAATATTGCTTTAGATCGTTTTGTATTGAGTAACGTGAAAATTATGAAATTGATTTTAATGAAACTTTGCCATGGTATTATTACCGTGCCAAGGATAGGAAACGCGTATGGTTTTTTAGAAATCGTGTCAGTGGCAGCAACAATAAAAAAACTAAAAGTATATATAAAAATAGCTAGGACTTCGTTTTTAGGCGTCTTGGGGGATCATTTTCTGTTTTTTTCTTGGGTGGGGGTGAAAATGGGGTGGTTGGAGGGTGGAGATTTGCAAAATTGAAAAAGTTTTTGTATGCATAATAGACGCTCCATTGACCTGAGCAAAAAGGACTTAGCGGCTTAATACACTTTTTTAGGTCCTTCTGATGTATGTTACATACGAGTATTGCTTTACATCATTTCACACTGTGTAACCTGGAGCTGATTTTGATCAAATTTCGACACAGTTTTATTTAGTGGCGAGGATGAAAATGCGTATGGTTCTTAAAAATCGTGCTAATGGCGGCGCGGCAATAATAGAAAAAACTTAAAATATAAAAATAGCCTAAACTTCGTCTTTAGACAATTCAGGGGTTCCTGATCCTTTCGTTTCATACAGTTGAGGCTTGCTAAAAACTGTGCCGTTCTAGTTCCTACGGAGAGAGATGAAAGAAACTATTTGGTAGAGTTTTTGTGTTGGATGTTTTTTGGGGTAGGAGGGCAATGCTTTGGTTGAAATAATAAAATGATATCACCGTTATGTGTGGGAAGTACTGAGTCAATCAACTTGACTCCATTTTTATACGAGTACTGTATGAGTGGAAATCAACATTTTCATTCGATTTGGTCTTATTTTGAAAAATGTACACACATACCTCAAGTGTGTATAAACTAACCAGTCTTGGCAATTTATACTCTAGAAATAGCTGTTTACAAGAGGCATCATGTTATTAATTGAATATAGCTCACCACTTCTATAGCATGAAAACACTTCTTGCAGCTGGTGAACTGACTACACCACAGGCAAATTCCATATCGTAGTCTAGATTATACTTGTGAATAGTATATATCTTTAGCATATCGCTATAGGTTAGAACTGAGCGCAAAAACATAAACGTACATGAGACAAGTTCTTCGCATTGCTCGGCTAAGCTAAGATTTTCTTCAAGCTACATGACAAGAAATTTAGTTTCCGTACAGCTATCAGAATAACGAATAACGAACCAGGGTCTGAATTAAAATGCGTCCAGGTTGAAATTCAGAGGCTCAGCGTATAGCTGTTATGCCACTTAGTTTTTTATCCCTTTTTTGCGTCAAATAAATTTTTATTTTATCTAAGTAATTATGCTTACGATTTCACGCAAAAAAATATTTTGTGTGTAACATCAAAATTACTACAAGATTTTAAGTAAAATAGAGACATATTTTATGTAGAAAAACCCGGAGGGTGCTATTTGAAAAAAAGTTGTGGATGAATTGTAAGGGTTGAAGTACAAAAAGATGTTTTGAAAACCCTATAGTACTGTCAGAAATTCCACTTAGTTTGCGTTTGAACTTTTTTTTGTTACGAAAATACCGCCTGTCAACGAAATTCAGGGACACCCTGTATTTTTCAAGCATCCGGTCTTGGTCCTGATTTTCCCTGCATATCGAGAACAAACTAATTATTTTGATTTTCCATCACGTGGGTGTAATAGTATGTTTTAGGCATGCGTCAAGAAAGTCTATGTCACTAGTTTCCATCGGTCTTTCTGTAACAATTTTTAATAAAAAATTGCGGTTGAAATTTTGACAAAAAAACGAAGATTCTCAGAATCGAAAGTTTTTAGGTGTTTTAGGATTGTATGAATATTTTACACATTCTTGAGATGAAGCTGAAATCAGGATGGTCGGCGATAGAAAAGCTTCAAAACTATCTCTACTCTTAAAAGACTGTCCATTACCTCTAACGTGACTCTGGTTGTACTCTTCATTTCAAAGACCTATCCGAACATTTTCTTTCAAAACATACACATTCATGTACCTTTCCTATAATTGCGTACCCTCTACAGCTGTTGCATGAATTTTGATAAAATTTAGAGTGCTATACGAGATGAGGTTCCAGTAACTGCTATATTTTTTAAAACATAACATAAACAATAATCTTCAGAACTGCACCAACTTCTTGTTTTGTCAATTTAGTCAGTCCTGGTCATATTCAATTTTTTTCCGGGTGAAGGTGAAACAGTGCGGGTGGGTAATACGGAAGACGAAAAAGCACCAACATTTTTTTTGTCGATCAAGGACTTCCTATTGCATTAAAAATGACCTTGGTACTCTGTACTGCACATACCTATCTGAGTATTGTCTTTTAAGACCAATGTATGTAGATCTATCCTCGAGGCGCGTATCCAGGATTTGATTTGGTTGCGGGGGGGGATTCGATTTTTTTTAAGTGACAAAGAATCATGGACTAAAATACGTCAATTCAAGAAATTATTTCTCTTGAAGTATAAAATCCTATAAAATATATAGAGTAAACAATATGAGATTTCTGAGAAAATAATCTAGATGGATTCTTCACGTCTTGTACATTACTGATCGTTCTGCGAACGATTCCATCCCTGAGTTTTATATCTTTTCCTTGTATCCGCTTCATTAAAAGTATGTTAATGCTTAAGCCAAAGCTGTTTCCGATAGTGATGTCTTCTAAGAAGTTGATTTCAATGCTTCTTAAACCGAGTAGGAGAAATACTGCGATATAAACTGCGGCAACTTCTAAAGCTTCTGTTTGTTTTAAAGTTCAAGCATAACAAAGGTCTTGTTACAGCTTATTGTTAACTTTTTTTTTTTTGCTTAAAGGAGTGCAAGATTTGTTTATTATGCTTATTTTGTGTAAAATGCTATAAGAAATAAGGTAGGTCAATCGCTTAGCTAACTTAAAAATATCTCTGTTTTCTTGCTCAAACGGTTTGCAGTTTTTTTATATTTAGAGGGGTAGGAGGGTTGTAAGACTTACATTTTTTTGTATTCATAATAGGCTGTCCATTGACCCGTGCCGATTACAGGAACTAAGGGACTTGGAGAATTTTCTGATATACCGGGTGTCCCAGAACTTCCTTGACACGCGACATTTTCGTAACGAAAAACGGTTTAAGCAAGAACTGAGTGTTACTTTTGAAGGTACTATAGGGTCTATCATACCATACATTCAAAATATTTTTTTTGTACGTCAACCCCTAAAACTCACCCCCAACTTTTTTTTCAAATAGCACCCCATAGGTTTTCCTACATAAATGATATCCCCATTTTATTTAAAATCTTGTGGTACCTTTAATTTTATATGCAAATTTATTTTTTCCGTAAAATCATAAGCATAAGACAAATGAAATGATAATTTGTTTGACCCCTGATATTTTTGTAACAAAAACGGATAAAAAAGAAAAGTAAGTAGGTTTTTCAAGGGTAGTGAATGACCTACCATTCCTTGCTTATGAACCATTTTTTCTTACTTAAACCCCTGGAATCCACCCCTAGCTTGTTCTTTCAAACTTCAATCCACAATTTTGCCTGGAAAAGTAAACTCTTTACTTGAATTTAATTATCGTAGTGCCTTATTTTATAGCCCCTACTGCAATTTATCGTTAATTTTTTTCGTTTAATCCATGAAATCGTAAGCATAAATTAATTAAAGCACATGTATGGGAAATATTTTTTTATTATCATGAATCAACTAATAAAAAAAATACGACGACAAAACTAAGTGCAAAAACGTGAAAAAGTTTTATGGTTACATCGGGCCGCGCCAACCCCGTGTGCACACGGGTGCCAAAATTAACGATAAATTGCAGTAGGGGCATAAAAAGTAAGGCACTACGATAATTAAATTCAAGTAAAGGATTTATTTTTCCACACAAAATTGTGGATAGAAATTTGAAAGAACTAGCTAGGGGTGGATTCCAGGGGTTTAAGCTCGGGTTTAAGTAAGAAAAAAATGATTCGTAAGCAAGGAATGATAGGTCATTCACTACCCCTGAAAAACCCACTTACTTTTCTTTTTTATCCGTTTTTGTTAAAAAAATATCAGGCGTCAAACAAATTATCATTTCATTTGTCTTATGCTTATGATTTTACGGAAAAAATAAGCTTGCATATAAAATTAAAGGTACCACAAGATTTTAAATAAAATGGGGATATCATTTATGTAGGAAAACCTATGGGGTGCTATTTGAAAAAAAAAAGTTGGGGGTGAGTTTTAGGGGTTGACGTACAAAAAAAATATTTTGAATTCATGGTATGATAGACCCTACCGTACCTTCAAAAGTACCACTCAGTTCTTGCTTGAACCGTTTTTCGTTACGAAAATATCACGTGTCAAGGAAATTCTGGGACACCCGGTATACAAATTAGATACGATTATTACTTTAGATCGTTCGTATTGTGTAACGTGGCAACTTTTGAATTGACTTTAATGACATTTCGAGACATATTTATTACCGTGACGAGGATGGAAGACGCGTATTGTTTTTGGAAATCGTTTCAGTGGCCGAGCGGCAATAATAAAAAAATTGAAATATAAAAATACCTCAAACATCGTTTTTAGGCGTTTTAGGGATTCCTGAACATTTTCAATTTTTTTTTGGTGGGGGGCTGTAAAACACAAAAATTTGTTGTAATCATGATAGATTGTCCATTGTCCTGTGATAGAAGTACACAGTAAAATAACACACTTTTTTGAGGTGGGGCGAGCGATGATTTGATTGAAAAGGGATCTAGACTATATCTTCATGCTATGGGAAAATAATAAAACTGGTATCATAGGGCTGTGTGGGAAGTACTGAGTCAATCAACTTGACTACATTTTTTTATCATCCATAGTTAATTCAACGATGATCTCAAAACCCCTACACAATACATTGGACTAAAAATGTATTTGACTGCATCCTTTCAGTTGACAACATGGCGAGCCTTGTAGGACTGACTCTAAACACGGCACTACTTACAATTGTGATAGCGCAAGACACACAGTTTCACATAGACCGGAAATATCCGAGGCGCTATTGTGGCAGCAAGTTGGCGAGAGTTTTGGCCGAGTTCTGTCTCTCATTTTATTCTCCGTCCTCAGGTAAGTTCAGATGATCAGATAAAGATATTTCAGTAAGCATTATTGTGGCAGAAAATGAGGGAGGGTAGAAACCATCTTGCCATCTCTTACCTTTTACTTTCTACGCCTCTAGGCGGAAGAGGTATTGTAGCTGTGAAAATGATCTTTTTTGTTGTTGAACAGGACAACAAAAACATTATTTTGCTTATTTTCGTCAGTCTGTCTGTCCATCTAACCAACAACACTAGCCCACATACAGTGTGTTTCATAAGTTGGGACTTTTTTTCATACAGCGGATAGTACTCGCCAAAATGAGTGTTCTTTTCCTAGTAACATATAGACGAAATATTTAGAAAAAACAAGATACTGACCGCTAAAGAAGTCTTCAATTCTAAATCCGTCTCTGCTCCCTGGGCAATGAGATGAACATGTATTGTCATATCACAACAAAGCAGCGCCACGCGTCAGCGGTGCCTATGAGAAAACAGGCAGTTCGTCATACGTCGCGTTGCTGTCGCATAGTGGTCGAGGGTGCTTGACGATCGGACCTTAAAAACAACAACAATGGCGCACCCTTATAACAATAATGAACTGGTGGACATGATTTTAATGTACGGTGAGTGTGGCCAAAATGCCGTTGTGGCTTCGCGAGTGTATGCTGATCGTTTCCCTAACCGTACTCACCCTGCACCTCGTCGATTTGTCTCCCTCGTGCAAAGAGCTACAGACACAGGATGTTTGAATCCACATTGTGGTGGACACGCTGAAAGACCTAGACAACCTCGTATGGTCCAAATTGAAGAAGATCGTAATTCGTACTTTTACCTGTAAGACGCCTGCGACAGGACCGTACTTACAACTTCGTAGCAACCCTATAGTGAGTACTTGCTTGATTTTTTTTTACTGTTTTGCTGCTGGTTCACCATGCATTAGCTTTGCCGTTTCAAGGGCCGTTGCTTCTGAAGAGGAAAGTCCCAACTTTTAGAACACCCTGTATAACTCAGAAAGTACTGAAGTTACGCTGATAACATTTTAGTAGATAGATTTTGCGCTTTCCTTAAGTTATGTTGCCAAGGTATAGTGATCATTTTCTGGGATTCAAAAAATGTCCATGTCTATGCCCAAGAATGATCGTAATTATTGTAGGAAAGTCAATAAAAGACTTCTTAACCCTTGACTGCTAACGTGGCATCTCAGTTACGTAATTACTGAAAGACGTCATTGGCATTTTAGCATTTTTTAAAAAAAAACTGTATTTCAAAAATGTTTTTATGAATAACGTGCATATAACAGAATCAGTTTTAAGGTTAGGACAAAGATACAAATGTATTTTGAGTTTATAGTAAGTCATGCAAGTTAATCATTTGCGAATAGCGCTAGAGAAAATAGAAACAAATAGTAAAAAAACAAAACCTAACAATTAATTTCCATTTTAGTGCAAATAAATTCGCATACACCAAATTTAAATACATTTTTTCTGCGTTTTTCTCATAAATTTTTATGGTGCATTCCAAACCCCTCATGTTTTAGGCACATGTAACACAAAAATCCAGCTTTTCTTTTCTTGATTGAGGGGGATATGCAGCAATTTTTGCGTATTTCTAACAATATTAATTTTACTTCAGCAATATCTAGAGACTCTTTTATATTTCCTGGTAGCTTCCGAGGTAGATGCGTATTTTTCGGTTTTCTTTGAAAGGGTCATATTCTATCGCAAAATTTGGATATTATCCATTTTAAAAGCTGCTCTTCAAAATTACTATCCCCAAAACGAACCCTCGGTTATGTACTGGGACGAATATACAGGGTGTCCCTGAATTTCCTTGACACGTGATATTCTCGTAACAAAAAAAAGTTCAAACAAAAACTGAGTGGAATTTTTGAACGTACTATAGGGTCTATGAAACCATGCTTTTAAAACATTTTTTTTGTAGTTCAGCCCTTAACACTCACCCTCAACTTTTGTTTTTCAAATAACACCAAATAGATTTTCCTATATAAATAATTCATCATTTTACTTAAAATTCTGTAGTGCCTTTGATTTTATACTCAAACTTATTTTTTTCGTAAAATTATAAGCATAACATAAATAGTATAAGAATTTGCTTGACGCAAAAAACGGATAAAAGTAAAAGTAATTGGGTTTTTAAGGGTACTGAATGACTTATAATACGTTCTTTCAAAAACAAATGTTCTTTTTTATCGTTTTTTATTACGAACATATTACGCCTCAAACAAATCCTCATATTATTTATTATACCATAACGATTTACGAAAAAAGTTATATAAATTATAAGTTTGTGTATGAAGTCAAAGGCACTACAAGATTTTAAATAAGATAATGATCTCATTAATGTAAGAAAAGCTGTTGGGTGCTATTTGGAAGAAAAGGTGGGGGTGACTTTTAAGGGTTGAAGTAAAAAAATATTTCGAAAGCATGGTATGATAGGTTATTCGCTACCCTTGAAAGGCCCACTTAGTGTTCTTTGTTATCTGTTTTTCTTGCAAATATATTACGCCTCAAACAAATCCTTATTTTATTTATTTTACGCTTATAAATTTATGAAAAAAATACGTTTTTGTATAAAATTAAAGGTACTAGAAGAATTTAAATAATATAAAGACTTAATTTGTCTAGGAAAAACTATTGAGTGCTGTTTGAAAAATAAAAGTTAGGGGTGAGTTTTAAGGGTTGAAGTCCAAAAAAATGTTTTGGAAGCATGGTACGATAGATCCTGTAGTACTTTTAAGGATTCTACTCAGTTTTTGTTTGAACTTTTTTTTGTTACGAGAATATCGCGTGTCAAGGAAATTCGGGGACACCCTGTATGTGTTTATATTTTTTCAAAAAGTTACATTAAAACTAATGTGCCGTCTCTGACAGGCTGTCGGTAATTTATCGTAAAATAACGTGCTTATGAAAAGAGCTCAAATGTTACTACTCGTACTCGTACGCAGCCGCCCCCCACTCCTAATCCGGGGTATATACATAAGTTCTCAACCCGGTGACGTGGTTTCAGTTTCTTGGAACACGCCGAACAGGTAAGAGCTTCTGAACATGTGAACCACTTGTGTTGGCGCAACGTCAAGCAGCGAAGTGCGCCGACGTCAAGGCGGCGGAGCGTGTCGACGCCAGCCGAACAGTCCAAGAACCAACAGTTCACACTTTTATAGCACTAAAAGGTGAAAAATAGTTCTTTATATAAGCTCAAAATAATAATGAACTAAAAATTCTAATATTTTTTGAAACAGTAGTGGGTAGCCCGATATACGAAAAATGTCGAACAAAGCGCTCCATTTTTTTTCACAGTAATATTAGTATTTTTCGTTCATTAGTATTTTCAGCTATTTTTCACTTTTCGTCATAAACTGCTGCTGCATGCTGCCTCCTTTTATAAAGATAAAATTTAAAAGACTTTGATAACCATTTGTTATGCCTTCTCACATAAGCAGATTATGATCTATTTTGTCAAATGAAGAAACATATCCAAAAATCTAAAATTGAAATAACAATTACTTTTTCGCTCATTGATCTGGAAAGCTTTTATTGGAAACTAGGAAGAATGTGGACGTTGACCGAGGGAGACCTCGTTCTACGAACTTCCCCGACTCAAGTGGTTGTTGTTCATACGTTTGAGTATTTCAATTTATTTAATTTTTTTAGCCTCCATTTCAGAAAGAATTAACATGTGATATATCGTTTTAGACATAACGATATATTCGCTTTCAACTGGTGCTATCAAATTTATATGTTGTATTACATTTTTTTAGATCACCCCCCACCCTTTTCCACCACCCATTGTCCGATTGGCATCAAAACATTTTGAACTGAAAAGGACGTTCATTTATTCAAGCAGACCAAATTTGGAAGCAATCCTTTGAGGCGTTATTGAGTAATCGTTGGAGAACGAAATCGCGAACGTACAGACACACACAGAAGTACATCAAAAAACCAAAGTTTTCCAATCTTCTCCAAACTTGGTCATTACAAAAAAGCTTATCATTAGGACCAATATCTGGTCTTTGGTTTCGCTGCGAGCTGCGATGATGAAAAGGGGTATGGGTGGGAGTAACTCAAAGAATAATGTCATAACGTGAAATTCTAGTAGGTACTACCGCAAAATATTCAAAATGTCGGAATAAAAATTCATAAAAGGTAACAAATTTTCGAACTATTGTAATGGCACTGTCATAAAGAGGTTTTTGGCCCACTTTTGGTGCAAATGTATGGCTTAATGGTGAGGGTTACTCGGAAGAATAATAATATAACAGGTTTTCCTTTCCAGAAAATAAGCCAGGAAATGATATTACTTTGGAAATGACACCTCGCACGTTGATTCCGGTAAAATTTGTCGGGAAAGTTAAAAACGTCGTACCTTTAGAGCAGCATAATATCCGGTCCAGCTTTAATGCCTTACAGTTTCACTGCGCCACTTTACCTTGGCTGTGCAATAAACGAAGCTGAGATCAGCTAATGCTACCCCTGAGATTAATTGCTTTTGGTAAACCCTCCTCGATTGATTTGCTATTTGGCTGCTACACAATTTTCGTCCTTTAGAAACGGCTTTTATAGGGGCTTTCTGAGACAAAGGTATAACATTTGATACAATACATGGTGCAGTTTACAAAGACGACAAAGTATCAAGATACCGGAGATACAATGATAGATTTCTTGATGAAGCTTGAACAAATGTTGGAGAGCAGAGAATCTATAAAAATAATCTTTTTCTTGTTATTTTTTATTGTTTAAAAACTAAGTCGTTGATATTAAGAATATTTATTAATTTGTTACATGGAGACTCCATTTTAACAGTAATTGTAGGCACTACCAGTTTAACAC
Organism: Callosobruchus maculatus; assembly: GCA_951848785.1. Lineage (NCBI taxonomy): Eukaryota > Metazoa > Arthropoda > Insecta > Coleoptera > Chrysomelidae > Callosobruchus > Callosobruchus maculatus. The sequence goes on along the minus strand of CATOUR010000120.1, from coordinate 60,784 downwards.
AGTGTAGTGGCATAAACTAACTAACAAATAACACTTAAACAAGAACCAAATTAATCTGTTCCATCAAATTTAACGTAGAATTTAAACATTTAAAATTATTTATTTATTTCTAAAAATGGTCACCTACATGAAGTGTAGATCCAATGACAAGGTAACACAAAAAGGCAAAACATTTAAAGAATTCAAACAATAAACTACAAGATTAATCGTAAAACCTACAAGAAACAAATTATGAAATGAAAAATCTAAAAAGGTCAACAAGGTTAATACTATTAAAGGTTCTGCACATTAATGTAAGAGGGTTGTGCATAGCGTAGCCACGTATCCAGGATTTAGTTTTGGGGAGGGTCGGTTTGATTTCTTTTTGACTGGCACTTGATCAGTAAAACAGAAGATTTGTCGTCAAGGGCGGGGGGAACACAAAAATCCTTCAAAATCAATATAACCTATGATTATTTTAAATAAAACTATACAGAAGACTGTGTCCTCCTGGACTCCAATGCAGACAGCTGAAAATCACTCAATGCAGGGTTGTAGTTTGTATAATAAGGGTTGTGTGTATTGTTATGAACATTAATATTTGACCGCCAGGCAGCTCTGAAATACTTTTTCGTACACTTTCACTGTTATCAATATGCACTTAATGATAAAGAGGCATATTCAATTGTCAATCTAACATATGCACCAGATAGATTCTTTTCCTGCCATAGAGGCACAAATATGTTATAATATTGAATATAACCACAAAATCAAAGCAACTCGATTTATTTGTAAAAGGTTCAAAGTATAAGCACTTTAGTTCATATTCAAAATTGATAGCTTTTCAGAAGCCATATTTATAGAAATATATGACGTAACGGCTTGGAAAAATTCGATATACACCATTCGTACTTTCAGCTTCTTAACTTAGAAAGAGAATAGTAATATAGAATGAGCTACTTAGGTGCAGTAGAACATAGTTAAAGGTAAACCAATGGTACATAGCGTATAATAGAGCTTGAATGAGAGAAGAATCATAGGATTTTTCACTATTCGTCATTCCTTAGCAGAACGGTTCATGGGACCTTTGACCTTAAGTCTGTCGGGCAGCTTGTCTAATATGTTAGTTCTGGAAAACCAGAGTCACTAAACAAAAGAGAAGGAAAATAGAAACGTAAAAAAGGAGCAAAGAGATGAATAGTATTAGTTCGATGGAAAAAGTTACTTGACATTTTTGGTTTAATTCAATTTGAATTCAATTCAGTTTATTTGTATCTATTAATGAGTTACAAATATTGCCACCTCGAAAGCAATGCTTGTATGAGGTATAGATTTAATCATACACATACGATAATTTAGCTAACCTATTGCGTTTATCCTATCTGTTGAATTATCATCATGGCTTCTATTTAGTTTTGAAGTTAAATCCATCCTGTCTTCCACCTGGACTGAAACGACCCTTCTGCAGCCTTCCACATGTCTTCGTTTCTTGAATAAATGCATTAATAGGATAGGATAATAGGATACATAACATTTTGACGTTACGTCTCGACAGTTTTGACATACTGTAACATAATGTTTCGGGTTCATGTGTTATGCCCAGGGCAGCTAGACTTAACCTTAACCAGCTTGCGCATAACAAAGGTGTTTTCTAAACACACCAAGTGAAGAGCTCATACAAAATCCTTGATCTGACAAACTGCCATATAAGGCTAGTTTAGGACCTTTGGCTTGAGCCTCCAGGACCTACCAACCACACGATGCAACTGCCCCATGGCACCTAAAGCATAATCAACATGCCATATCCATGTAATCACCACCCCTACTACCATTATTTTGCTGAAGGACTTATGAGTTCTACATATTTCTGGACTCTTGAACACTGTGACACGAGGGTCTATTGTGGTTAGCACGTGCTGAATTTTTAAATCAGTTTTAGGCATTTTATAAACCTTAAAATGGTTTTTGGGTGTGCTTCCCTTATTTCTGTAGGTGTAACTCACACCGTGCTCACACCACAAATTGACAGGTATAAATTACACCTGACAGTTTGAATTATCACTTGACGGTTTAGAAACTACAGTTGGTAAAGGTGTAGTAAGGATCATAGATCCTTCTTGGCAAAACGAGATAAGCTGTTTTGCTCTTCATGACAAAATAGTTAATAAATTTTTTGCCTGACTTTGTGCTGGAATCTTTTCCCAATAAGAGATACCTATTTTCTTGTTCCTCCCATAAACCGAATTCCTTCTTTAAGTGGTTTTTTCTAATTCCACAAGAAGTTCGGGGTCCTACACAGCGGATTTTAGCTCCCTTATTGGCGAGTTCATCTGCTTTTCACCACCTCTAGGTATTTGACCTCTTGAGTTAATATCAGTGGTGCACAGTCGAGGGTAGGTGATTTAAAGTCACCTACTTTCTTTCTGCGATTGACCCTGTACGTCAAAGAATACTTCCAAAGTAATATCTTTGTAGCAGATATTTGAGAATGTAGTGAGGATTTCCACAAAGACCTGTGGATTTTAAATTGCTTTGTCATTTTTGTTAATCAGTTGTATGATTTATTTTTCAGAACATAGAACAAAACGCCAGATTACGACAGAATGTTGCTACAATGAGTGCTCGTTAGATTATTTGCTGGAATCTTACTGTGCTTCTGTAGATACGTGAGTATGTCCTAATTTTTTAATGAATCATATTTACTCACTACAACAAATATAGATTTCACAAAACTAGAATAAAAAGCCATATATCTTGCTTCTAATCGTGTACAAATTTTAATACAAAGAAGGCTTTTGTTGACTTCCTTGTCTATTTTTCGTATCGTATACCTTAGTTCACATTGTGTTCTTCAGAATTCGCTGAATTTACATCCATCTGTCTCAGTTTATGACTGGGAAGCTTTCAGTGAAGTAGATGCTTTCAAGTATCTTCCTTGGGCGGTTCTGCCTCACATTGATTGGACAGAAGCCGGCTAAGGGCTGTTATCTGGCCGTAACACCTTCGTCACTTGTGTGCAGGGCCGCCACAATGGGAGGGTGCAGCTGGGTACTGTTGTCTAGGGCCCGGGCCCCGTGTGGGCCCGGTTCTGGCCTGAATCTTAGTAAACGCTGTCGCGCGGGCGACTGTTTTTTAACAATGTATGTCATGTAACATCATAACATCACTAAAGCTACCAAAATATCGCTGGTTCAGTCTCTTGTGTACTCCATATTTTTGTATGCCTCGGAAACTTGGACTGTTAAAAAGGCAGAACGAGCTCGCATAGCTGCTTTTGAAATGTGGACGTGGGGGAGAATGCTGAGAGTTCCTTACACCGCCCATCGACCTACGTTTCCATACTGGATGAGCTCGTTAATCCAAAGACACAATCCTCCATTGTGTCGACGAGAATGCTTACTCTCTTCGGACATATACACAGAAGCGATAATATGGAGAAACCTGTAGTTTAGGGTCATGCCCCCGAGTGAGAGGCGCCGTGGCCGTTCCCCTACACGCTGGGTGGATACGACGAAACAGTTGCTGGATATGAGTATCAAGAGCGCCACTGAACTAACAGTAAATCGCTAATGATGGCGAGTTACAGTTCTCACAACTATTGATAATATTCGTGTCGGCAAAACTCTAGCTCCGACTAATGCATTTTACGAGTTCACATGTCTGTTAAGACATTGTGACTATGATGATGTTATGTTATGCAACAAAACGAAGATCATATTTTACTGACTCATTTGTTTTGTTAATAATCTAATTCTTCCCTGGGTAACTTTATTACAAATAACTATAATGAATTGTGAATAAACTATAATGAAGCAACTTCATTTTTGTAGCAATTATCTTTTGTTCCTGTTTTTCACTTAATACACATTCTATATTCTTTCAAGTGCTGTTTCAATCAAACTGTATACATAGACTCTCTTTTCCAGTCAGTCTACAAAATTTCAAGTTGAATATAACTCATGGAATGCGTTGATTATAAAATAGTCAATCGTTATTTTCTGTCAGCTACCCTTAAGAATTGAGTGATTATGAATCTGTCTGATTACGGCTTCTATTTGCAATTCGTACTATTCCAAGCCGAAAAAGTAACAAAATCCCATAACTAATAACTATCTACTTAACGTACGTGAATACTAGTGTTCCCAATTTTCAGTTACAGTTTCTTAAATTTATTTGAGAAAATGTAGATTAAAAAATCATAGTTCAGTAAAAATTTAGACATTTCAACCACTGAAACTTGAAAGTAAGTACAAATGACGTTTTGTGTGGAGAGAGGAAATCAATAGTTTTTCAACATGGTATTGGCAGTTGGCATAGCCATCTCGTTGCCAGTTCGAAGGTCACGGCCTCATCACTTGAGACGACTGTAGTATTGGAGGCCCGTGGCCAGAATCCGGTCCTGGGCCCAACCTTGCGATGTGGCGGCCCTGCTTGTGTGTGAAAAGGGTGGCAAGCAACCCGACATAGGCACGCTGTGTCATAAAGCTGGAATCCTCGGCACACGCTCTATGTCGCTATGAGACCCTTGGGTATCACAGGAAGACTATACTAGGCTCAAGACATCTTGAATCTGGGGATGTAAGATGGGAAGGACCCAAGGTCATCCTCACTTTTGCGTTGATGGCTAGGCTTGGCCTAAGGTAAGGGCTGACCGTGAGGCCGTCTGGAGCCGCCGTCGGTGCAGATGTTGGTGGTAGTAGCAAAAACACCAGCAAGGCCCTGGAGCAGTGGCGTAGCTACCTAGGGGCTAGGCGGGGCAGCGCCCCGGGGTCCTCGAACTCAGGGGGGCCTCGAATCCTTACCAAAAATCTCGATCGAACTGAACTTTTGAAATTTTCTCCCATTTCCAAAATAAGCATGACAGCTTGCAACCCCACGTTAATCATGCCAACTCAGTTTAGAGAAATTCAAAAGTTATGCCTAGGCAATTCCCCTAAATTCTTTCCTTAGGTTGGCAGTGTTGTCAATTTGTCGGATAGTGGTATGTGCGTTTTATTATTCATCGATGTGCGTTTTATGGTGAATTCGAGTTAAGATTTTCTTTTCGAGAACGGTTCAAAAATTAATGCTGTATCAGGAGTAAGTAGGCTAATGCCAATAAATTTTTTTGTACTGGTCAATAAACTGGTTCAATTTTATTTGATTTTGCCACTCATATTGATGTCCGTTAAGTCAATAAATCGTGTCAAATCTATAGATTTCGGCCATAGATCATTGTATAACGCGAAATATCGTGAAGAATGCAAGTCACCTGCAGCAGGTCAATTGAATCACCCAAAAACTCAAAGTCCTCACCGGCAATCGGCGTTTTCTTTGAGAAGCTTAGGCGGCGGGGCAAATATTTATTGGAATTCCACATTTACTCTTTCCAATAGGTTTGCTCACTTTGCGCCTCTAAAAGGCTTTTAATATGTTTGTTCTTTCATCGTTTAACAAATACTACGATCAGTAGATAGATCGGTATACATACCACTTACCTACAAGGGGTTTTTAAATATTTCATGTTCTAGGATGTTTAAAGTGGTACCTGCTTCTTGTAAATGACAGTAATGCAACTATAATGACAATCCACGATTGTCACAATAACAGTGATGATGAACTGTTAAAATCATAAACGAAACAATTTAAGCTTGTTTGCTCGAATTTTTGCAGCAAATAGCTTGGAATTTTTGAAGTATTTGTATATTTCACATTTTTATTTGATAAAATCTAATCAGTTTACATAGCAGTGGCGCCTCATTTCTTAATATGCCCCAGGGCCCTTGGTTACCTAGCTACGCTACTGCCCTAGAGTGTTCAATAATTAATACTTTGGTTTTCGGTTCGATGTTTTAAGATTTATTGATATATCTTCGTGTACATGTTATGTTACATGGTGGGTGGTTATCGTTACAATGACAAGCGTGACAAGACAATGGGAATGAGCACAGAATGATTGGTAACACAGAACACACAGCACTGAACACTGAACACCTTCCCCTTTACGACTAGCTACTATACAAATCAAGATATCTAGGGGTTTTTACCTGACGTCCATAACGTGATCGTACAACATGTTGACTGCTACTATTGTTTTCTAGATTACAACAGGACTGATTTATAGGACTAGGGCTGGTATTACAATAGCTACTAGTAGAGGCAATAGAGTTCGAGATGTTATGGGGTGGAATAGTCCTTACTTTGTTAAACTGAGTATTATCTATAAAAGTCTCGCCTGGATATAGCTCAGGTTCATTTATTACTTGATGATCTGATTCAGTAACCGAGGGTTTTATTTGAGATGTGTTTCGTCTAATAATTTTTTTACTTCCTTCCTTTTTTACCCAATAAGATCTCGGCTCATTAGCCTTTTCTATAACTATAGCTTTAGTCCAAACTTTCTCGTTTTGACATTTTATCACAACCTTTTCTCCCTTTTTATAATCTAAAGTGTTTCTGCGAGTATGTTTGTCATAGTTCATCTTAAGGTTTTCTTTTTGTTTGTATAACTTTGTATATATATATGTGTCTGAATCTTGGGTTCTAAATATTTACATGTCATTGGCAACTGGGACCTCAAGTTTCTACTTTGCAATATTTGTGCCGGTGAGGCATCAAGACTTACGATAGGGGAGTTATTATACTCAAACACACATTCTCTGTAATCCACATTATCCTCAGAACACTTCCGGAGTATTTGCTTTCCTATGCTGACTGCTTTTTCAGCCAAACCATTGCTCTGATGATAGTATGGGGAACATGTACTAATACTAATATCCTTCTCCTTGTAGTATTTTTGACAATGACTTGAAGTGAAAGGTAGATTATCTGCAATAATGTACTGGGGATAACCAAATCTGATGAAAATATCTTGAAAAGCATTTATTACACATTTAGAAGTTTTATCTTTTAATTCAATTACTTCAAGCCAGTGTGAAAAATAATCAATCACAACTAAATAGGGTTTATTACCAAATTCTAAAATATCTGTGGCAATTTTACTAAATCTATGTTTGGGTATAGAGTGTGGCAGTAGTGGTTCCTTGAAGTTTGAGGGCATATACTTTTCACAAATTCTACACTTTTTTATGTATGTTATTATATCATTGGAAAGATTGGGCCAATAGAATAATTGACGAGCTTTGTTAATAGTTTTGCATACACCAATATGTCCTTTATGTAGTAATTTAATCATTTCCGTTCTCAAACTTACTGGAACTATTACTTTTCCGTCAACAAGAACAATACCTGCTTCAACATAAATAGAGTTTCTCAATGGATAGAAGGATTTGCAATCTGCAGAGACTTTACTTTGTTCCGGCCATCCATTGTAATAAAATTCATGAATTTTCATCAGGGTTTTGTCTTTACTGGTTTCTAACCGAAATTGATCTTTTTTACTTTGACTCATTGGTAGGTACTTGGTGACCAAATGCACCATTTCAAATAAATCAGGATCAGGTTTATTATTATTAGCTAGACAATTTCTTGAAAGCATATCTGCAAATTGCACATTTCTACCTGGAACATACTGAACATTCAGACAATACTTCAAAAGTTTTAATCTTAACCGCTGTAATCTCACTGAGCCTATCTTATGAATAGGTTTTTTCATAATTGCGACAATAGGTTTATGATCAGACTGCACATCAACATCATACTTATAGATGAAATCATTAAATTTATGTGCCCATAATAAATAGCAAGCAATTCTTTTTCAGTTTGACTGTAGTTTATTTCATGGTTATTCATTGTACGTGATGCACATGCTACCAATTTAAGAACATTATCATCGTACTGTTGAAATAAGCATGAACCTAACCCATTTTTCGATGCGTCACACTGCAGAACTATTTTTTTGGAACTGTCAAATGGTACTAATGCTGGAGATTGGCTAATCATGGTTTTTAATTTATCAAAAAGTTCTTGGTGCTTGGGTAACCAAGCCCATTCAGTATTATCCCTCAATAATTCATATAAGGGATGTACAAGCTCAGACATACTTTTTATATAACGTCTTACATAGTTAAATGATCCTAAAATCTTTTGCAACTCTAACTTATTGGTAGGTGGTTTCAATTTACATAAAGATTCTACTCTATCTGGATCAATTTCCATGCCTTCCTCTGAAAAGATATGGCCCATAAATTTTACACTACTTTGGCAAAATTGAAATTTTTCTCTGTTAAATTTAGCATTTATTTGTTTAGCTCTCTTCACAATTTCCATGACAGCCTCGTCATGTTCTTCTTTGGTGGATCCAGATACAATCATATCATCATGACAAATTAATACGTTTTTTATATTTAAGAAATTTCTTTCGACTTCCTCTTGAAAGATGTCTTGAGAGTTTGATAACCCGTAAGGTAATACAATAAACCTATATATACCAAATGAAGTTGAGAAGCAACATTTCCAAGACGACTCTTCATCTAACTCTAAGTGGTGGTAACCTTCTGCAAGATCAAATACACTAAAAAATTTTTTTCCTGCCAAATTTGAGCAAACCTCCTCTATACTAATACCTACTTTTGGTTTACGCACAATTTGAGAATTTATATCTGACGGATCTAAACACAATCTAATTTTACCATTGGCTTTCTCAACAGCTACTATTCTGTTGATGCTCACCTTTGGCGATATCTCTTCTACCTTAACAATTGCATTTCTAGCTACTAGCCTATCCAATTCCTTTTTAAATTCTTCCCTAATGGCAATTGGTATTCTTGTAGGTGGGTGGCAAACAGTTTCAAATTTCTCTTTAGTAGTGATACTATGTTTACCAGGAAATCTACCATATCCACTAAAAATTTCTATATTTTTCTCTATAAACATTTCTCTTTCAGAAGAAATATCTTTCACAGTTGTTATATTATCAATTCGCTTGATTAAATTTAGGTTGATACATGCTTGACCACTCAAGAGTATCTGAGTTGCCCCTTCTACTATAACAAAGTCAATGTATATTTCATGATTTTTATAAGTGCAATGCAAATTAGTTACACCTATGGGTTTTTCACTTGAACCTTCGAACGCTTTTAGCGTGTATTCAACGGGTCTAACTTTGAATTGTTTATTAATAATTTTGAAAATTTTCAGAGGAATAACATTTACATCTGCTCCAGTATCAAGTCTTACTTTAAATTTTCGATTCTCAATACACAGATTTTCCTCCCATATACTTTTGCTACATACCTTTTTGTTGTTATTATTTACACTTCCTACAAATATTTCTTCTTCACTAGTTGCTTCGTCTCTTTCTACATTTCTTATGTTCTTCACATGACATGCTACTGCGAAATGATTGTCTATCCCACATTTCTTGCATTTCTTCCCGAATGCTGGGCACATTCTTGGTCCATGAGTTGTCTGGCACCTCCTGCACTTGAACTTCTCACCAGCAGGCTGTTGCTGTGGTTGTGGCCTTGACTGGAACTTAGATTTTCCCCTCCATTTCTTCTTTCTTACAACATTTACCTCCTGTGAGCTTTCTTGAAAAGCTAGGCTCTGACTTTTGCTCTGTTCACTGGTACGACAGAAATTGATAGCTTTATCAAGACTCAAATCGTCTATACGTAGTAAGGCTTCTCGTGTTATAGGGTCTCTTATGCCTATAACTATCTTATCCCTTAGTGCTTTGTCTTCATGCGACTGATTATTGTCTGTGGCATTGTAATTGCATGTTCTCACTAAATGGCGGCATTCTGTTAAGAAATGTTCAAAGGATTCACCTTCTTTCTGCACTCTTTTCAGGAATGTGTACCTCTCGAAAGACTCATTTACTCTGGGATTCACATAATTTTCAATCGCTTGAAGCGTGAGCTTATATTTTTCACTTGCTTCAGCGGGTACGTTAAAGGTGGACATTATTCTAGCGGATTCTGTTCCAATAATGTTCCGAAGAACTGACAGTTTGACCTCGTCAGGCGATTCATTTTGCCCTGTTACTAACATATAATCTTCAAATGTTGTTCGCCAAAACTTCCATTCGGCGGCTGCATTTTGGCTCTGGAGATCAAAATCCGGTGGTAGTTTGACTGGTACCCCTATATTTGCCATATTTTGTTTCGGGACTTTCGGGTCTACCACGTTTACTTTTTAAGGTTATATTTCCCACATATATTTCTGTAACACTTGTTGGCTTTAAAATTTAAGCGCCACTCACCTTCTTCAATTTTCATCCTACTGGCTGCGCCATGTTCAATAATTAATACTTTGGTTTTCGGTTCGATGTTTTAAGATTTATTGATATATCTTCGTGTACATGTTATGTTACATGGTGGGTGGTTATCGTTACAATGACAAGCGTGACAAGACAATGGGAATGAGCACAGAATGATTGGTAACACAGAACACACAGCACTGAACACTGAACATAGAGAACTGACGTGGAGAAGGGTTTCGTGTGAGCAGCAGTTACACACAAGTCAGTCGATCCTAAAGTTCTATTGCCGCCTCAACCACCACTCTAGCCTTCATAAAATTTCAAAGTGTTGACACTTTTTGACAGCTATGCAAAAAAAAACCCTTGAACCTGAAGACATATGATGGGCAGGCCAACCTCAGCTTTGCGATGCGGGCTAGTCGACTTGAGAACTAGAGTACGGAGAGGTGCTTGTAGGTCTATGCACTGGTGGCTCCTGTCACTAGAAAGCCCCTCTCCATTCATTCAATCAATCAATCCTAATCGTCACAGCATAAAACACAGATAATATGTTTTTTGACGTTTTATATATATCTACTTCACGAAAATATCCAGTCCGTCTATCTGCAAAAATTTTGAAAATATTTTCCAGCAGTGGTGGAGTAATAATAAAGAAACCGCAATTCCTTACTGTTTTCGAAAATCTAGCAAGGGACGGCGGAGAAATAATAAAAAAGTCAAATAAACTAAACGTGCTCAAACTTCGTTCTTGAACGATTCGGAGATCACAGAAGAACTTTGCGAGGGATACAATTGAAATAACATTCTATCCAAAGCTAGCTGGGCATTCCACGTTGAAAGAAAAAAACTGATAGGATGTTTTCAGCGGTTGTGCACTTTATTTCGTACATAGTACAGATTTCTATGGTCATACAAGTCACAGATATATTTGATAATATTATTCTGTCCATAGTGAAAGACTGAACAGAATCCAGAGTAGTGGTGTACAGGAAACGCGAAAGTCTTCAGTTGCTCCGCAAGCACCCAAGTCCACCTCTAAGTCCAGAAGAGCCAGAAATAAGAGAAATCGCCTTTGCAAGAGGAGGAAACGTAAAAAGGTAAACGTGGTTGGAATGAAAATTTTACGAATACATCGAATTTTCATTGCAACCGAGGAACATACTATTCTCATCACGTCCATTAGTAAATGTGACCTCTGAACAGCAGCTCAAAACCACTGAGTCTTCATTTTATGTCTGATGCTGAAGTTTTGAAAATTATAGCAATATATGAAGGTTGGAGACAGCGTACACGTTGGGACCAAACGATGGTGAACGATGTCTAGTCAGGACGAAGCCATGGTTAGCCCTGATGCAGGTCCGTAGCGATTCTAACATGCAAATCGATCCTCAGAACTGCGTATAAGGGATACCTAGTAGCTGGATTCCCTTCAGTCAAAGTCGTTTTATCTATTATACAGAACAAACAAGTGATTTTTAAAATTAAAGTTTAAACAATTTAGGGTGGCTTTTCACCATGTTCCTTAATTCTATAAAATTAAGGAAATACTAGTTATCCCTTCTGATAAATCTCATCCATTGAGCTTAGTGTAGCTCTGCCATTAAAAACTCATTAGTCGAATTGTCACCCTATAAAAATGGGGGGTACGTTTAATTTTAGGAATAAGGGGAAGAACTAGCTGCAGAGATGGATTCAAAGAATTGGGCATAATTATTTAAATGTAAACTAAAAACACGACTGATACAGAAAACGTACTACTCTTTGAATTAATAATGAATACCTTTCTGACCCCCAACTAAAATAAATGTATAATATAATGTTTCTGCAATAATACCTATATAAAAAAGATGCAAGTTTTGTCTCTTTCTGATTATATAATAATTAATATATTGTAATCTCTATGTGAATTGTTTTTTAATAGTATTTATACGTTTTGTCTATTGACATTTACTTATTATTTCTTGTTTTTATTTATATTCACCAATTCTGACTTATTCTATATCATCAATATTTTCATCGACAGAATGAATAAAATTATTATTACTTTTTTATTTATTTTTTTTTAAACAATAAACCCGTCTCGGTCTCTAACACACGAAGCTTCTGTTTCATTATCCAGTGACTACTCCTCACACTAGAAGAAAGTTGAATCTGGCGCTGACTTTTTTAAAAGTTCGTCCTCTATTTATGTAAAATTGTTATGATGTCAAATACCGCCATGTAGCTACTATGTCAACATAAACTTGGATAATGTTTATGTAACAGAAGTTAAGAACAGCTCTTTCAAACGAAACACTCAAATAAAAACTTCTTTGACTTTCCCCCACCACTACATCTTACAAGATACAGCAAAAAACGACTAACAAGAACAATCGAAAATTGTCCAGTTTACATGATGGTAGGATTTATGACATACCTTTATTTGCATATTTCTTGAGAAAAGGACGTTTTTTCTGATTGACCGTAACAGTTACGCCCCCTAGCGGCTACTTGCGGAACTTAAAAATAGTTTCCAGCGATTTCTCTTAGCATATTTACCACCGACGACTCGGTTTATCGTCGGTGATATTTACCTAACAATATCTTTTGCTGGAAGTTATATGCTTAACGGTTACCGAGATATTGCCGGCGTCTATTCTTAGTAGACCACCGTGTACAAGGGGGCCAATAAGGCCTAAATACTATGATCCTGGCAATCAGGGCCGTAGCTAGACGTTGACCATGGAGGGGGTTCATGGTGACCTTAGGGGGGAGGGTTCATGTATAAAAGAATATGTCATGTCTTAATTTGCTTAAAATCTGTATAGATTGTATCATTGCTAATGTGTTATGAGCGCCGAGGGATTGGTTAGTAGTAAAATAAATCACTAAGCTTGGAGAAAGCATCCTTGATTATTCTTATTTTGTATTATTTTAGTAGTTATTTCATTCATGGGAATATTCATGGGGGGGTTGTACCCCCCAAACCCCCCCTTATACACGGCCCTGCTGGCAATACTTTTTGCATATCCGTTTATAAAAATATTATCGTACATTTGAAACATATGCAAAGAAGGAAAACGATAACATTTTAAACCAAAAGCTGATAGTTATCCCTTTTACTTCCCACACCGATAGGTGAGGGGAGTATTGTGATCGCGAAAATTTTCGATTTTGAGATAATACGTTTTTTGGGCGTTTTATGATGTGTACATAACGAAAATCCACGTCACTCATTTCCGTCGGTCTGTCTGTCGGTCTGTCTGTCGGTCTGTCTGTCTGTCTGTCTGTCGCGTTTTTCTACCCTCGTAATCTCAGTAACCGCTGCATGGATTGTGATGAAATTTGGGCAGCGGTATGCTGTGGGGTCGTAGTAGGTAATGTTCCTATAATTTTGAAAATGGGTCCATAGGCGGCGGAGTAATTAGTAAAAAACAAAAAAAATTAAATATTGCTGAAACTTCGTTTTTAGGCGTTTTAGGGGTCCCCGGGGGGGTCCCTGATCATTTTCTACTTTTTTTTGGGTGGGGGTGAAATTGGGGTGTTTGGGGGGTGGGGGGTTGTAAAATTGAAAAATTTGATGCTTTCATAATAGACTGTCCACTGACCTGTGAAGGAAGACCTGGCGACATAAATAACTTTTTTAGGTCCATCCGAACATTGCCTTTGCCTATTACAGAAAGCAAAGGACTTAGAATTTTTTTTTGATGTAAACATACGAGAGTATTGCGTCAGATCGTTGTAACGAAGAAACTGTTGAATTGATTTTAATGAAATTTTGAAAACGGCATTACTACCATGGCGAAGATGGAAAACGCGTATGGTTTTGATAAATCGTGCCAGTGGCGGCGCAGAAAAATAATATAAAAACTAAAAATATAAAAACAGCTCAAACTTCGTTTTTAAGCGTTTTAGAGGTTCCTGATCATTTTCTTCGTTTTTTTGGGTGGGGGTGAAATTGGGGTGGTTGGAGGTTGAAAAATTAAAAAAATTCTTGTACTCATAATAGGCTGTCCACTAACCTGTGAAGGAAGATCTAGCGACACAAATCACCTTCTTAGGTGCATCCGAACATTGCCTAGCCTATTACAGAAACTAAGGACTTAGAATTTTCTGTATATTATACGAGAATTTATTGGTCTAAATCGTTTTGTATTTTGTAACGTGGACACTATTAAATTGATTCTAACGAAATTTTGACACAGTATATTGTTACCGTGGTGAGAATGGAAAACGCGTATGTTTGTTAAAAATCTTGTCAGTGGCAGCGTAGCAATAATCAAAGAACGCGACAAGTATGAAAGCAACTCAAATTCGGTTTTTAGATGTTTTAGGGGTTCCTACCAGTTTTTTGGGTGGGGGTGAAAGTGAGGTGGTTGCGGGGGGTGAGGGTTGTAAAACTGAGAAGTTTGTGGTATCGATAATAGGCTGACCATTGACCTGTGAAGGAAAGACCTAGCGGCATAAGACAATTTTAGGGGGGGGGGGGGGGTTGGCAATTATTTATTTGCAAGGGATCTTAGACTAAAGCTTCATGCTATGGGAAAATAATAAACTGGTATCAGCGTAATGTGTGGGAAGTACTGAGTCAATCAACTTGACTTCATTTTTTGTTAATCTGCTCTCTCTGTTATGTAATTCAAGCTCTTCCATTAACATTTGAGTCGATTTATCTCTAAAAGCAGCAGGGGGTTTTCTGTTATGTTTTCTGTTATGTATTTATAAAGGGATTATGCAATTTCTCTTTACTTTTTACTTTCCACACCGATAGGTGAGGGGAGTATTGTGATCGCGAAAATTTTCGATATTGAGATACTACACTTTTTGGACGTTTCATGATGTCTACATAACGAAAATCTACGTCACTCATTTCCGTCGGTCTGTCTGCCTGTCTGTCTGTCTATCTGGCTGTCGGTCTGTCTGTCTGTCTGTCGCGTTTTTCTACCCTCGTAATCTCAGTAACCGCTGCATGGATTGTGATGAAATTTGGGCAGCGATATGATGTGGTGTCCTAGTAGGTAATGCTGCTTAAATTTTGAAAATCGGTGCATTGGCAGCGGAGTAATTAGCAAAAAACAAAAAAAATTAAGTATTCCTTAAACTTCGTTTTTAGGCGTTTTAGGAGTTCCTGATCATTTTCTACTTTTTTTTGGGTGGGGGCGAATTTAGGGTGGTTGGGGGGTGGGGACTGTCCACTGACCTGTGAAGAAAGAACTGGCGACATAAATAACTTTTTTGGGTCCATCCGAATATTGCTTTGCCTATTACAGAAAGCAAAGGGATTTTTTCTGATGTAAACATACGAGAGTATTGCTTTAGATCGTTCTATATTGTGTAACGAGGAAACTGTTGAATGGATTTTAATGAAATTTTGACGCAGTATTACTACCGTGGTGAAGATGGAAAGCGCGTATTGTTTTTATAAATCGTGCCAGTGGCGGCGCAGAAATGATAAAGAAACTAAAAACATAAAAACAGCTCAAACTTCGTTTTTAAGCGTTTTAGAGGTGCCCATTTTATGCGTTTTTTTGGGTGGGGGTGAAATTGGGGTGGTTGGGGGGTTGGGGGTTGAAAAATTAAAAAATTTCTTGTACTACTACTAATAGTGTGTCCACTAACCTGTGAAGGAAGGTCTAGCGACACAATTCATCTTTCTAGGTCCACCCGAACATTGCATAGCTTATTACGGAAACTAAGGGTCTTAGAATTTTCTGTATACATACGAGAATTTATCGGTTTAAATCGTTTTGTATTTTGTAACGTCGACATTATTAAATTGATTTTAATGAAATTTTGACACAGTATATTGTTACCGTGGTGAGAATGGAAAACGCGTATGTTTGTAAAAAATCGTGTCAGTGGCAGCGTAGCAATAATCAAAAGAACGAAAAGCATGAAAACAACTCAAATTCGGTTTTTAGATGTTTTAGGGGTTCCTGGTCATTTCTTACCAGTTTTTTGGGTGGGGGTGAAAGTGAGGTGGTTGGGGGGTGGGGGGTTGTAAAACTGAGAAGTTTGTAGTATTGATAATAGGCTGTCCATTGACCTGTGAAGGAAAGACCTAGCGGCATAAGACAATTTGGGGGGGGGGGGGGCTGGCGATTATTTGGTTACAAGGGATCTCAGACTATAGCTTCATGCTATGGGAAAATTATGAACTGGTATGAGCGTAATGTGTGGGAAGTACTGAGTCAATCAACTTGACTTCATTTTTTCGTCCAGTACCGAAGACACTCCGATAGCTCCCGAACAAAACCAAGCGCGTGTGGCGTCAAAATGTTATATTTTGTAAAAACATGTTGTGGGATATCATGGACGCTCTCGATAGTGAGGTGACGAAGATCATCCAAACTGCCCGTCAGAAATTTGCCTATATCATCGTTTGGCCAAAAACGGCCAACATTTGAACACTTGTTGCAATAAAAAGTGATATTTCGCATGTTTTTGTATTCTATTTGAACAAGTTAGGATACATAAAGGTCCTAATTTTTTCGAAAACAAATCGAGCGATTTTAAAAAATCAAACTTCAAAATAAAGGACTTCGACATACCTTCGAAACAAGCTATTACTCGATACCCCTTGTTATTTAATTTTTAGAAGGAGATGACCCTGGGGGGCTGAGGATGTAAAAGGGGGTGAAGTAGTTATTGGTTGAAAAGTTATCCCCCTTGGAGGTGTCCTTGCGTTTTTTCTTTTAATCAGTAGTTTTCGATAAATCCATGGTGGGAAGTTTTTAAATGAATATTGCACTCTTAAAGGGCCCCACAGACACCGTTCTTTTTAATCAGGTCTTCACGACGTGCCAACCGATGTCGGTTAAACCGATGGAATGATACCTCCACACAATGTAGCACCTCTAATAAAAAAAACAGGATACTTGGATGAGACAAAGTATTTCCCCTCATGAACGTCTGACAGCTACATTGAGATTCCTTGCTACGGGTAGAAGCTACGAGGATTTGAAATTTTCAGTTGCGATATCCCCCCAAGCTTTACAAATTATACCTGAAACCAGAACGACACTGCAAAATCCCGTCGTGATTGCACGATGAACGGCCACACTTGTACCGAGTTGCACGATGGCGTTCGAAACCGACGAGTAAAATCAAGCTCGGACAGATTTTTTGGAAAGACGGTCAACACGACGTTTTTTCGGCACACACGGACCGAAATGAGTGTGATCGGTTGGCACGTCGTGCAAATCTGATGAAAAAGAACGATGTCTGTGGGGCCCTTAAGACAGAGTTTTTGACATATGTTTCTACAAGATAAACAGAGTTCAAGTTTTTTACCACCTACGTTTTTTGCAGAAACTGAAGAAAAGTCACACTGTAGTAGATAGGCCTATTCAAGAACCAAGACTGGGCAATCGAGATGATGGCGGATACGCATTCTACGTTAAATGACATTTCGTTGACCAGTACAGCAACAGACATAAATAGGGGAACCAAACAAGAATAGTTACCTAACTCATAGTTTATATTCAGATCTGTAGACATTCTATGTATTTCTCTTAGTTACGTACAAAATTAACGAAACCAATATTGTGCTTGAAATGCTTGTATATTGCATTATCCTTTAATAGGATTTCTCTGTTGGACAATAAAGTATTATTTATCTCATTTCAACAGAAGCTATTAGTGTATTATTATTCTACCATACATACTCATACTCATGCACATATGAAATAAAAACATTAAATAAAAAGTAAATACAGAACATAATCGATTTACTTTTCTTACGCCTTTTTGATGACTGGCAATATAAATTACAGTACGGATTTTATGTAAGTAGTAGCATAAATGAGGTTAAGATCTTTTTTTTACTTGTGTGTCATCGGTATCGACTGCTCTGCTCATTAGCCTCGTGTTTTGTGTAGGCTTTGTTACTGTTTTCCGGCGCTACTCTAGGAACAGCACTGTTAATTAGACGCTAACAGCGAAGGCTCAGGTTTGGATTCTTCGCTGATCTTTTTTTATGGATATTTATTTTTGACTGAAAAACCAGAAATAAATTTCCGCCTCTAACGAGACTCGAACCTGGGACCTTCCGGTTACGAGTCCTCGACCCTAACCACTGGGCCATCCCACCTTCTCAGGATGATCCTTTTATGAAACACTATCAGACAAATATTTTGTAACTACAAATAGGAAAGCTCATCAGAATATAATATGACAACACCTGTTACTGATCATCAGACAAGTAGGAGAGTGGTCAACTGCATTTTTTTAAAATATTCAGTATTTGGGGAGTAAAATAAATCATAATTGTGATAAAAAAGTCATGAAGATTCCAAAATCTTTTGTATAACAGAACACTGGGCAGCTGAATGTCAATTGAAGACAACAATTGAGAATTTCAAACTTGTTTCATATTTTTGTCGTAAAGGATGGCCGATATGGTGGATCAGCGGTGTCTGTTAGAAGAAATTTGGAAAGAAGATAGTGCCAGATGTCACCAAGGCGTCCGTCGGTACAAAGTGTGCTACGGTGGAGTATACGTTAGAAAAAAGTGTAGTAAACCGTGTAGTAACAGATCACAAAACCCAATACATAAATATGCTTTGTGGCAGGTACTTACCGATACACCCAGTTATAAACTGCTCAACTTAATTAAAGGAACGCTTTTTTTGGATGCTTTTTTCTCCACCTGTATGTTCTCGATGAAATTACGGCTTTTAAAGGTGAATATAGCCCTGAGTTTTCTCTATAAGGTAGTGTGGTTTGCGTCGTGATCGCGTAGAATGTGCCGCTGCCAAAGTTTACGGAATACATATAAGTTGGATCACTCTCCGTCGGCACTTTGAAGAACTCACATGAAAGCGATGCCGCGGCCGCACGCGCCAGCTAGTTTTTGCGTTGGTTTTTGCTCAAGTACGAGGGTCTTTTAGCGGGGAGTTACTAACGCCTGGGGTTGTACGTATATACCAGAGTGATTGAAAAACTATGTATTGACGGCCGATTTAGACATACAAATGTAACGTTTATTTTGCTAATACACTAAGTTACATAAATGGATATCAAAAATAAAGCCTAGTAAAACTATTACTAATGAATCTCAAATGATTTCACATATTGTAGCTATTTCGTAGATAAGTGAAAACTGATGGTTCAAAGGTGCTGTAGTATTTTTACCTTAATGTTTTTTTATTTGGCTTATTTTTGAGATCATAGTTTATAAATTTTATGGTATAGAATATACGAACTCGTATGTACAAATTTTAAAAGATAATCATGTGGAAATGCTTTACATGGTTGTGAATAAATATTTTTGACATTTTGCTTTTCAGGGTCATTCCAGTTGCTACTGTAGAAACTAAATTGTTAAAGTTATCAATAAAAATATTATCGAGCTCTAAAATATAATGTCCCTGGGTGGTATGGTAAGACCACTGAATGAATGTCTTGTCTCACTATACGCTATTTTAGCGTGATACAATTCTTTTAGTACCTGTAGCTCTTGAACTAATCACTTTAGACCCCAAGTGTGCTAGTTTGTTGGAATTGTTTTATCGGGAGGAACACAGGCACAAATATACAGGGTATCCTATTAATAATTTTGAATCAAATGTCACGTGACCAAAAAGAAATACCTCATTGGGTAGTACAATGACAAAAAAGGACACAACATCTGCTCTAATTTACATGCGCAAAATTATAATTCTCTACTACTGCCCAGTTCAGACATATTTCTTGTCTTAATCGTCATGTGGGATACCCTGTATTTATATCCCTTACATTTCAAGGTTTACCACAAAATAAGGATGGATCTGATTGTCATTCTCCATCCGTTAATAAATTTGAATTGATTGGTAATATCTTTTCTCGCGAAGTTGATTACTCTCAAACTTCTAAAAAGATTATCCATTTTCTGCAAACAAATCCGAGATAACAAAATCTGATATTTTTGAGACGCTGTATACACTTCGCGTTAAATACGTTCAACCTCTACTTTGCGCCGCTCCGTATCTATCGGCTGACGTCGGTACACTGCTACCGGTGTACCGGGGAGACGGAGCAAGGGGCAGGCCGTTTTGATATTTTTGCGGAGTGATCCAACTTATATGTATTCCGTAAACTTTGCCGCTGCTAAGACAAATAGAGTTACTACAGTTACTCCAAAATAAAAATTGCAAGATTTTTGCTGCGAGTTTGACCATCAAATTCACTGGGTTATGAGCCATTTTCATTATTATTTTGTAATGCTTAGATGGTATGAAGTTCCCTACAACTGTTCGTGTCATCGTAGCGCCGTATGTGATCCCCAGGGCTCCGACCCACCTCTACCTCCGTAACCATTCGAACTATAACAAAAAAATCTCGCTTCGTGCGTGTGTGGAACGGGACATTATCCAGTACAAAGGGATTGCAAGAGATGAATGACACTTTACATTTCGATATGAAAAATATTCACCACCATCACAGAAACGGGTGGACTTCAGGCGTCACCACGATTTCCCTATGTTTGCACACCATTGGAATTCCCGTGAATTGTCTAAATAGCTGCAACTGACATATGATCAATGTTAGTCTAGCCCAATATCTCTATATCAGCGTTTAATTTTCCTCTTCACTCCATTCTTACATTTCGTCTTCTCGGTGTAAAGCAATATCCGTATGTAACATACAACAGAAAAAAATCCCTAGTTTCTGTAATAAGCAAGTCAATATTCAGATGAACCTAAAAAATTGTATTATATTTTATGTCTTTAGATCCTTTTAACGCAGGTCAACGGAGAGAGAGCCTATTATGCATACAAAAAAGTTTTTCAGTTTTGCAACCCTCCACTGCCCGGGGACCCCAATTTCACCCCCTCTCAAAAAACAGAAAATGATCAGGAACCCCCAAAACGCCTAAAAACGAAGGTTGAGCAGTTTTTATGTTTGTAGTTTTTTTACTGTCGCTGCGCCGCCACTGACACGATTTCTAAAACCCATACACGTTTCCCATCCTTGCCATGGTGATAATACTGTGGCAAAGTTTTATTAAAATCCATTCCATAATTTCCCTGTTACTCAATACAAAACGATCTAAAGTAATATTCGTAAGTAACATACAACAGAAAAATATCTTTAGTTTCTGTAATAAGCAAGGCAATGTTCCGAATAACCTAAGAAAGTGTATTATGTCACTAGATCCTTTTTTCGCAGGTCAACGCAGAGCCTATTATGCATACATATCAGAAAATTCTAAGTCTCTTGGTTTCTGTAGTAGTAGGCAAGGCAATGATCGAATGGACATAAAAAAATGGAGTCAAGTTGATTGACTCAGTACTTCCCACACATTACGCTGATACCAGTTTATTATTTTCCCATAGCATGAAGCTTTAGTCTAAGATCCCTTGCAACCAAATAATTGCCAACCCCCCCCCCCCCTAAAATTGTCTTATGCCGCTAGGTCTTTCCTTCACAGGTCAATGGTCAGCCTATTATCGATACTACAAACTTCTCAGTTTTACAACCCCCATCCCCCCAACCACCTCACTTTCACCCCCACCCAAAAAACTGGTAGAAAATGATCAGGAACCCCTAAAACATCTAAAAACCGAATTTGAGTTGCTTTCATACTTGTCGCGTTCTTTGATTATTGCTACGCTGCCACTGACAAGATTTTTAACAAACATACGCGTTTTCCATTCTCACCATGGTAATAATATACTGTGTCAAAATTTCATTAGAATCAATTTAATAGTGTCCACGTTACAAAATAAAAGTCCCTTAGTTTCTGTAATAGGCTAGGCAATGTTCGGATGCACCTAAAAAGGTGATTTGTGTCGCTAGATCTTCCTTCACAGGCTAGTGGACAGCCTATTACGAGTACAAGAATTTTTTTAATTTTTCAACCCCCAACCCCCCAACCACCCCAATTTCACCCCCACCCAAAAAAAAGTGGAAAATGATCAGGGACCCCTAAAACGCCTAAAAACGAAGTTTCAGCAATATTTAATTTTTTTTGTTTTTTGCTAATTACTCCGCCGCCTATGCACCGATTTTCAAAATTATAGGAACATTACCTACTACGACCCCACAGCATACCGCTGCCCAAATTTCATCACAATCCATGCAGCGGTTACTGAGATTACGAGGGTAGAAGAACGCGACAGACAGACAGACAGACAGACCGACAGACCGACAGACCGACAGACCGACAGACCGACAGACCGACAGACCGACAGACCGATAGACCGACAGACCGACAGACCGACAGACCGACAGACCGACAGACCGACAGACCGACAGACCGACAGACCGACAGACCGACAGACCGACAGACAGACCGACGGAAATGAGTGACGTGGATTTTCGTTATGTACACATCATAAAACGCCCAAATAACGTAGTATCTCAAGATCGAAAATTTTCGCGATCACAATACTCCCCTCACCTATCGGTGTGGGAAGTAAAAGGGTATTATGCCGCTAGGACTCTTTTTCATGGGTCAATGGACAGAATATTATGAATGCAACAATTTTTTTTTACAACCGCCCACCCCCCAACCACCCCAATTTCACCCCCACCAAAAAAAAAGTAGAAAAAGATCAGGAGCTCCTAAAACGCCTAAAAACGAAGTCTGAGGGATATTTTTTTGTTTTTTGCTAATTACTCCGCTTCCAATGCACCAATATTTAAAATTAGCAGCATTACCTACTAGGACCCCAGAACATATCAGTACACAAATTTCATCGCAATCCATGCAGCGGTTACTGAGATTACGAGGGTAGAAAAAACGCGACAGACAGACCGACAGAAATGAGTGACGTGGATTTTCGTTGTGTGGACATCATAAAAAGCCCAAAAAGCAATGCTAAATAATCGAAAGCGGAAGAAAACATTGGGTAAACATTTCAATATTTCATTTTTATTTAATAAAATTCAGAAGGATTTACAATACATTCACAGTTTTCGTAGTCCGAGGTCAAACATGAGGGAATTAAAACAACACTTGTGCTGATGAGCTAAGGATCTAAATCATTAATTCCATGCGGTGGGCATATTCCATTTACTAAATTCATGTTATTTGCAGCTGTGTTTTATGTGTCTACTGCTGGTTTATCAAACTGTATCAAAATCATCAGGTATGTTATAACTGCTCCAATATGCTGAAACATTAGGAATACTAAGAATTGGATACTACAACTAAGAACCAGTGATCGGCAGACTTACGGCATTTTAGCAACCTCCATATTGTTGCTAGGTATGTAATGTTTTTTAGACGAAACCCGTGCGTCGGACTAGAAAAATTAAATATTTTATTTCTTTCTTGTAATTCAGAAGGATTTACATCAATACATTGACAGTTTTCGGAGTCCGAGGTCAAACATAAACGAATTAAAACAACACTTGTGCTAATGACACATCATTGTTATTGAGCAGTGTATAGGGTAAATACAAAGCTATGGATCTAAATTATTAAATACAGATTTCAATTTTTTTTATTTTAAGAAATGTCATAAAATCTACGTATGTCTCTGCATGGTGATATTGTCATATTAACGATATTGTTGAGATCATGCAGAGAAATGGTTTTTATTTTTCTAAGCGAAAATCGTGCATCGGATTGAAAAAATCAATTGTTCAACTTTGGTTAGAAATGAGTGGGGATTTCAAAAATTATTTTTATTTTAAGAGAAGTCAGTGACGTACAATGAATGTCTGCCAAAATAGGCAGGTCAAATTACGTACGAACGCCACTGGTGGAAATTTAATAAAAAGTGATTAAAGATTACGTTTTAGACGATATTTTTGATGTTGTTCAATTAGCTGACAGAGAGACATTATAGCGCCTGCCAGTATGTTGGAACCCACCTAGGTGCCTGCCATTCAAAAACTACATTTATAATAATAAT
Organism: Callosobruchus maculatus; assembly: GCA_951848785.1. Lineage (NCBI taxonomy): Eukaryota > Metazoa > Arthropoda > Insecta > Coleoptera > Chrysomelidae > Callosobruchus > Callosobruchus maculatus. Next base: position 36,835 of record CATOUR010000120.1, on the reverse strand, counting down.
GTAAATAACATTAATCACTTTCATCATTGCTAAAATACTGTAACTTTTCATGAATTTTCCAACGTTTGAAATATTTTAAAATACATTAGGAACCGAAATAGGTGTCTGCCATTGGATTTTTTTATAAGAAAACGTATACATCTACTACAGTACATTAAAAATGCAGACTTGCTAAAATGACGTAACTGAACTTTGTCACTTTTGAACTTCCGCTCACGCCCAAAGGAACAGTTGCCGGGGATAGTGAATCCCCATTTCGCCTATGGCATGTGTAACAAACAGCATTCCTAGCATCAATATGAAGTTTGCTAAAATACCGTAAGTCTTCCGATCACTGGCTAACAGTCTATAAAATTCAGTTGAGATTTTTACTGATGTATGATAAGCTACGACCCAATATTCAACAATGTGGCTGATATTCGGTTTAGCTGTCCAACCCTACAAAAGATGGAACGCATGGATCAATTCAGATTGTAACCCTAAAACCACCAGACGTAATAAATTTCCTTGCAATCGCTATTTTGAGCTAATAAATAAGTAAGCCCGATAACAATAACAAATATGGAACAATTTTACTTGGCTGCTTTCCCACCTTGAAGAGTCACGATGCTCAAAGCATCAATTTTAAAACAATTTTTTTTCATGGTTAGCCTCCGGCAAAGGTTGAAAGTCAATGGCGCTGTAAAAGCGCTGCGAGAAGATAAGCGTGGGTGCATGTTAAATTTGTAACGCTGCAGGTTGTAGCCGTAGGGAAACAAATTCTTCGACAACTCATTCCAAAGCGTCGAAGTTCTCCAAAAGAAGGAATGTTGGAAAAAGACTGGTTCGGAGAGTAGGAACCTTGACTAGGTAAGGATGAGCTCGCAGAGCCTCTCCAGTCTTCCTCGTTCTAACGGCATTTCGTGTTATTATCTGGAAGAACTCACTTGAACATCTTCCGTGATAGAATCTTCAAAATAGAGACAGGTTAGCTACCCTTCTTCGATGGTTCAGCCTGTGGATGTCCTTTGTGATAGCTTCAGAGAGTGCTTTAGAGCGCATCCTCACACATGGCAGCAACATTTGAACGATGATAGGATCTGTGTCTTGTAGAGCAGCAGCGGTTACTCTAGTGTATGTACAGCTTTCTCCAGCGGAACAAAACTCCAAGCTTCTGGAATGCCCTCTTAGCAATACTTACGACGTGGTCGTGCCAGGACATGTTATTGTTGATGTTGATCCCAAAAAGCTTGACGGAAGGTGACTCGACTTCTGGATGAGCCTCCATTTCCACAGTTGGTAAGCCAACGTGCGACTTTGTCAGTGTTGTTGCCTGAGTTTTGTGTTCGTTAAACTGTACTTTATTTACTAATCCCCACTCGACAATTGTTTTGATATCTACGTTGATCTGTGAGACATGTTGCTGTCGTCGACGTACCGTCTCCTAGGATGATAGTGACTTGCCTGGTTCCATGCATGATATTAATGTACTGTAGTCTGCGAAGCTGTAGATTGGATTGGATGTTATTTCTCTTATACGGAATAAAATGTTCGTGTATCCGGGGGACAATGATCTTGTTACTTGGAGAAAACCTGGTTAAAAGGATGTTACGCGGTATTTAAATTTTGGCAAGGTTTGAGTACAATTAGTCGTAGACAGACCCATCTTGATGGTCTTAGTACCGACATCGAATACCCTTCAGGCAAAGGCCGTCACGCCGGTAAATTATAACGGATATATTAGTAGTGAATCTGCGTTCGTGAATAGGGGAGACATCAGCGCATTTGAAATAAAACTAATTATTACTAAAAGATGTAGTTTTTGAGTTTTGGTTTAAATCCATATTAACCTAGTTTTAACCGGGGCGGTCAACATTTTACACATATAGAAGAATAATAATGAAATAAACTAGAAAACCTACCGTATATACTGAAGATATGTCAATATAAAAGAACCCTAATGCAGATATAGCTACTTTTTGGTGTAGATGTTGCAGTGAATACATCTGGATCTGAAAATCAGAGAGAGATGAAGCACACTAAATTAAGACATCAAAAAGTATTACGCAGAGCCCAAAATTTCCTATTTGAAAATGGGTATACCTCTAACAGTAGCTAACTAAGGTAAAAACATAGCGCAATAGCGCCGCTCGCCGTAATTCGAAAAATTATTTGTTTGTTTGTTTTTTAGCAGGCAGCTACTTGAAGCGAAATAAAAGCAAGAATACAAAAGGGCAATAAATGTTTTTTCGCCTTGCAGAACCTGTTTAAGTCCCGACTGATATCTAGGAACTCCAAAATACGGATATATTCGGCAGTAATCAAGCCAATTGTAATGTACGGCTCGGAAACATGGACAATGACAAAGCAGAACGAACTAGTGCTAAGACGCTTTGAACGAAGGATGTTGCGGAAAATCTTTGGACCAACAATAGATGAGAGAACGGGTCAATATCGAATAAGAACGAATGCGGAGCTTAACAACATGTACAGAAGACCGAGTTTAGTAAACGAAATAAAAGCACAAAGGCTCAGATGGGCTGGACACGTACAGAGATCGCCGAATGAACGTCTTATAAAGAGAATATGGGAAGAAAACCCAGTAGGAAAGAGACCTTTAGGAAGACCAAGGCTCAGATGGAGGGACAATATCGAAGAGGATGTAAAAATCTTGGGAGTACGGAACTGGAAGGAGGTTGTGCTGGACAGGGACAGATGGAGACGAGTCGTAGATGCAGCTAAGACCCACGAAGGGTTGTGACGCTACGAAAAGAAGAAGAAGCTACTTGAAGCTTGGAATATTATCCACCCACCGACTACATAAACCTAGTTAGACCCCTCATCCCATTCATAATTGTACATCATTGTTTATGCCGGAACATTAAGTATAGGCCAAGGAGCAGAGGGGAACAGCGAAGTAAGCAAAAATTGATCACCGTGACAGTTGACAGTTATTAATCGCCACACGTACGTCAGGGTGTTCATTAAATTTGAAAACCTCCCGCCACGGATATCTCGAAAACCGCTGCTTAAAAGAAAAAATGCAAAAACAACATCAAAAGATCTGTCTGGACAACTTTTTAACCAAAAACTACTTCACCTTGTACTCTCTGCCACCCAGGATCATTCCCTTAAAAATTTTAAAAACCGAGACTACCGGAACAACATTCTTGAAAATGCGTAGTCTGATGAGCGATAAAAGTTTGAATGCCCAAATAAGATATAGTTCCGTCAATTGTTATGTTTTTTTCGGAGCTTCTGTATGAAGTCGAAGCGTGAACATCCATACAATGAATAGAATGGAGACTGAGATATGGGATTACCACCGAATCGAGAAACGTGATCTCTAATATAAAAGTAGTCTAATGGAGTTAGGTCAGGATATCGTGCTGGCTATTCTATCGATCCGCGCCGCCCTAACCACGGGTGGATAGTTTGTCTCCAACGGGCCACAAACATTCAGTATCGAGAGAGTAACGCCATTGAACCCTTTTATTTTTGACTGAACAGTTCAGTACGCATATACGTTTTCCATGCTTTTTATGCTTATACTACAAGTTGTGTATAGTATGAAACAGAAAACTTACGTGAGATTCCATTTTCATGTCAAAATAATCGTTTCGGTATTGATGAAGCAGAACTGGCATTATGTTCGCCTGAAAATAATATGTATTTATAAGATGTTTTTATTAGTTTCATCCTCGGTTACATCTATACGTGTCTATTAAATTATCAAATTAGGCTTATTGCGGATCCATTCTGTAATATATAATTCAAAAAAGGATTCCCATTTTGGCTACTTAAACTTTTGAAGTCTTTCCTCGAGGGAAAAAATTGGGAACAAAATTAACAGTGTCGTATCTACAATGCAGCTGGTAAGAGGTGGAATTCCCTCAGGGTTCGTTGCTTAGGCCAATACGAGGATAAATAAAAAATAACAAGACTGGTGCTATATTATTTAAACATTTTCAACGAATATCATTTAAAGTATTCTCCACTCTGTCTAATACACTTAGGCCCGATTTTATCAACACAATATGCATTCTAACAAGGGCTTTGACCAATCAGAGCAGCCCATTCAAGAAATGGCATCTGTCAAAGTTCTCTGAAAATTATTGATTTCTCTTGAAGTTTCCCTCAAAAAGGTGAAAAAAGACATGCTTTATATATAATCGACCATTATGAACCCTCTAGTGTCTTCTCAACTCTGATTTTCCATCCTGAATGGGTGAAAACTTGCATTTTCTTGATGAACGAACAGTCTAAGGATTAATTGATCTAAACCAATCAGATTCCACCATCTAATCACTGGATTGTTGATGTATTAAAAAATGATAATGAAGAGAAGCTGCATTATTTTGACGAATAAAATGTTACTAACTATAACAATTATTATGAATACCTGCAATATACCTTTGTATTATAGTAAAAATGGCTAAAGAACATTTTGTTGCATTTTCCAAAGCTAAACACACTATTTTAACTGTTGGCCAATCACACCTCACACAAGTAGTAGATAAAATTTATGCAGTGCACTAAGCACTTTTATATGAATATGCTGATGTGAAGAAAATCTAATATTATTACCTACTGCCGAATTCTGATAAAACGAGAATGTTACTATCTACAATAATTATAAATACCTGCGAGATACCTTTGTATCATAGTAAAAAAGGATATATGGAGGTACTTCACCATTCACCAACTTACAACTTCATGTTTTTCCTATTATACCACCTTGCCAGGTTCTCTTTTTAATAACATTTAACATTAGTCCTACCAAATATTTTGAGAGGGTGTTGACCTGTTGATATTCCAAGGTAAACATTTGTATTTTGCCCTACTGGAAACGCAGGTACATAATATAGCTGTTTTCAATTTAAAAAGACAACAATTTCACTATTTTGTAAAATACCAGAGCAGATAGGATAGCCTTGAAATTTGAAATCATATGTTTTTTGTTTGTCTGTTAGTGAGGTTAGTGTCTAGGCTAGGGATGTGACAACATAACTCTTCGTAACCGCTACCAGTGGCGTGTGGCGCCAATGCTGCCACCGACGACAAATTAATAGATGACCGTGACCGAAATTCTGTATAATAATCAGTCAGTCACTATATTGAAGTTCTGCAGCCTGCTGAAGTTTGTGATTAATAAAACTAGCTGCAAAACTAGAAGTATTCGCCTTCTAAATAATAATGAGGTGGTAAATATATGTATATGATTTTATTATACAAAAAGCGTGAGGTGTTCAGCATTAATTGTTAAAGACATTCATCATTTCGTGGGTGGTTATTAGTCGGTATTTGTTATACCTACACAACATAACATTGCCAATTGGTATATCATATCAATTCGATATGGTTACTACTGAATCGCATTATTCGATATTTCTGGAGTATTTATTCGTTGGAGAACCCAATAAAAATGAATCATTCTGCTTCCTCTTGCAATCTGTGATTAGTATAATATTTATTAGTACAACGGGAACTATCGAATAAAAACTATCGAATAAAAACTATCGAAGGCTTCGATAGTTACTATTCATTCGAATTATTCGATTTTCCTGGAGTACTTATTCGTTTTAGACAATCGAAAAAAAATTAATAACAATTCAGTTTCTTTTGCAAATTGGCTTTGAAATCTACACAATAGAGAACGAAGTTAGGCATATGCTATCGATTTGTGTGCCCCCGATTACATACACAATGTTGGATATTAGTTGATTAACACCTTTGATTAGGACTCTATACTTATATTTATGCATTTATAACTATGACAGCATATCCAAATTTACATTATTTCAATATACCTATTTGATGCTTGGAAGGATCAGAGTAAGCTTTGGTCGAATAATAAAATAATTCTGTTATCTGCGTATGTGTCGTATTCCATCTATGCATGGCCGACTTTACTCACTAGGCCGGAGCATGAAATATGGCAACACTGAATCAGCAGGCCGAGTTCAAAGAGCAGAACATAAGGTTGGAAGGTGATTTTTAATGTGTTTCTAATTATTTACCTGCACAAACGAAACTATAAAGATAAAAAGATGCCTGCAAAGTGTGTAGTACCAGGTTGCACTAGCAATTAGTGCTTCCAATGGAGGCCATAAACAGAAGTGGGTGAAAGGTATTCCTCATAAGGGCTGGTTATATTTATAAGAATAAAGACAATAATTACAAACATTTTAAAGGATAAGACCTATTTTAAACCACAATGTGGTACCTACAATGTTTTCTGGACCTCCCAAATATCACAGAAAAAGACAGTTAATAGAACTCATCTGGGCAAGCCAACGAGGGCATGCATCTGGGCATACCTACGAAAAGATTTTATAGTGAGAGGGAATCAACACCAGCAAGAATGGCTTCACAGTGACCTAATAGTGAATTTTTCTAGCTCAAGTGACAATTTGCAAAGTAAATTGAGTGCTCATTTAAGTGGAAGTGGAAGTGGCAGCAGGAAACAGGTAGCTTTATTTTTATTTTGTAGTGTCTGACTATGATGAACCAGACATCAGATGTAAATGGTATTAGTAGTAGTAGTTCTAAAAAGCATTTTTTTCTTAATTTATTAACCCAGATGAACTCTAATCATATAAAATGTAATAATTATTCTGAAACTATAGGCCCACTATTTGACAGCTAAGCCACGTTGCCACATCTAAGGCTCCGGCCTAGTGTAGAGTCGGCCATGATCTATGCGAAAAGCGCTGCACTTTATATATACATACATCAATTTGAACTGATATTGATGTTTTTTCAAAAATAAAAGTTTTCAAAATCCTTAATTACCCTCTCAAATACGCTATTCGATACTTTTGAATAGTTGTTCAATAACGTCTGGCAATCGGGTATTCGTCGATTCAGTCACGCCCACAGCGCAGGTTGGTTGATTTAGCTGGTAGTCTAGTTAATGTTTTTATTCGAATTAATTCAATCGGTAGTTGCAACCATTCATTCAGTGGTTACTCGATTCCCTAGTTCATATCAAAGTGCCCATCACTAAATTCTCTGTTGGATTGACGATTGACATTCGGTTCACAGCGTTACCAGATCTCCTCTGTTTGAGGGGGATTTGCTATATCAAGCCCCGAGCATTTTACACTGAAATTTGCTGTTGCAACTAGCTATTACATAATGTTTCTATTATACGATCTTACACATTACACCCACAATACCCTTGGAGGAAAAATACTTTAGGATTACCTCAAAAAAAGTGTTCTGTAGACAAATGTCCCGTGTTTCGAATTTTGCCTGTTTTTCATTATACCTAATTCAGTCTTTTGCAAACTTTGAATATTCTCTCAAATGAATTTGCTGAAAAAGAGCCATTGCAGTTTTGCGCTGTTTCTTTGCTTCACATCAACCTCTTTTAGTTAGAACTCGAAAGAAGAATTAGATTAGGTACGCCTTTTGATTCCACAGAATTGTTGAAGCTACATAGGAGATTCGAAAATGTACAAAAAAAATTTCAGAGCTAACAGAATCAGAAACCCAATAAAATTTTTAAAATAAATAAAAGTTTTTTACCACAGTTGATTTTTATTCGTATATACCATCAAGCTCACCTGTTTGATTGGTCCTATTTTCTGTGTTTATTTTTTGCGTTATATTTTGTCTGCTTTAGGAAAAAACACATTCAAGAAAAACTACTGTTGAGATTGACAAAGCTCCATCTGCCTTATCCTACTAGAGTAAAAAGTAAAATTTACATCTGGCAGCGCAGGGCCCACGCATCCCAACGTCCGCCTCCCAACGATTTTGACTTGACAAGAAAAGAGATGTGAAAATACAAAATATACAATAATAATAATTGTGAAGATTGTGAATTTACCAACGTATAAGAAGTTTCTTTACGCTTTGTTATTAGTTTTTCTAGAAACAAGTCTGGATAAAGCCAAAAACCGTTCCTTGTTTTGACGGGAACAGAGTTATAAAGAATACACAGGGTATTGAATTATTTAAAAACTATTATACCATAGATGGAGGAAGGAATCATTTGATATAAATTGGAAATATAGGATAAAGAACATCAGCTGCACCTACATCTCTGTGAATATTTATGTATGAAGATCTATAACACACATGCATCCAGTAGACATAAAAGTATGTATGTGTTTATAATCAATTATTTCTCACTGAGGATGACATGAGGTGATATTATTATTAATTAAGGTGGCTGTGGTTGATAGTACTTTTATCATTGTGTCACAAACTATCGTGCAGTTCGTAATTAGTAATTATACCATAATTATAAGGTAAACATGGAAAATCTGGCATTAATTTGCAAATCAATCGCTTTCCTCTGATTTTGTGCTATGATTTTGATACATGAATTTTAAAATATTTTTGACAAAAGTGTCATCCAGCTTTGACATTTTGTTTCCAATATTGATAAAATACTATTGGATGAGACTTATTAACTACAGACCTCAATACCCAATAGAAAGAGTTCGTTAAAAATCAACCAATAGAATCTGTTCGTTGGAGTGGAGCATAATGATAAAATCGGGCCTTAATCCCACGGCTCAAAGAACAATCAGCTGTCTTACTCACGGTCGGTTCCTTTGTGATGCGGTGTTGCAAATATCTGACGTCAGCGACGCCATTTTGGGATAGTTTTGTTCGCCCTGATAGGGGCGGAGTAGAAAAAAGTGTACAACAAGGCAGAATTAAGAAACAATGCTCAACCTATGCGGTGTAAAGTGAAGGTAAACATGTTGTCCTTGATGTTTACCTCCCATATAGTACTAGATTTGCGCTGAGATCTATATTATTTATCTCTATACTCATATTCTATGTAGATAGCCATGACCCTGCCGTGCCGCCGCTATTGAAATCTATCTCTCTCTAACTCAAAATATCGAAGGGATCGGCCCAAAGCATCTCCAGACATTGCGTAAGACAGCTGATTGTTTGTTGAGCCGTGCTTATACCATCGCTTTGTTCACTTGTCGTAAACTTGTCATAGTCTGTTTAGTATACCCATCCCAGCATTGCTGCGCTCAAAAATTGACATGAATCTTCGACGTCTCATTTTTTTCAAGAAACAAATGGAAGTCACATGGTGGAAGACCGGAAAACTCGAGTGGATGGACCATAATTTCCACCCCTAAAGATACGCGCACATAAATCGGCATCGGACGGACGGTACGGATCGAAGAAAAATACTTTCTATAAAATTTAATGGAGCAGCGCACGTATGTGCGGACGGTAGGCATCGAACTTTCAAAATCCGGCGAGAATATTGCAACTATTGCAACTAGAATTAAATGCCGGACAATGAGAGCCGTGCGTGCCGATACCAATGTATATGCGATGCTGATCGGAGATTGCCAAGGCGCCACGCCGGCCGTCGGCATTTTGCAAGTACCTATTCACCTTAAGCATATCATGAACCTCTTTTTGCTCTAATAGGTGGACGAGATGGACATTTACCTTTAGTAATGGCTTCTCTCATGGCCTCCAGTAAAGAATAGAATTTAAAACGAGTCATTCTGAAGTAACTGAAGAACTCTTTTCCGTCATTCATTAAGCCCGGAATTAAATGTACATATTCCCCAAAAGCTGCCCTTCTCTACCCACACCCATCTACGCTTTCTACATTTTTGAGAATTTTCTTCTTCCAGAACAATCGCCAACTCGTCAATTCATCCATGGAAAACATTCAGAGCCTGAAACGGTGCGGGTAGCACACATTTCTCGCCAACATGCCTTGTTTTGTATGTACGAAAACCTCGCTCCGCTAAGCCATTTCCACCAGAGCTGTACTAAGCGAGGCGAGGTAATTCAAGCGATTCTATTGGCTCGTTAATAACACATTCCTCGTAACACATCCTCGCACATCTCTGGTCGAAACGCCGCCTTAGCCTAATACTCACACTGTTACAAGCTTCTTCGCAGATGTAACCTAAAACGACAATCTGTAGAAACAGTGTCACTATTCGACAACTGTGCAGGATAGTGTAGCCCGTGGACATGGCGGACAATTGCAGGAACACCGTCTTGTAAAGATAGTGCAGATCGACTATTATATGGCATACGGATTGTAATGGAACCACTAACAGAGCGATGCTGTACAAGTCGGAGAAACTGTTAATTATGCCGTACAGTTTGTAGTGCAGGCGATTTACGTAATACAGTCTGCTCGTCTTATCTGTTTCCGGAGGATTAGGAGAAACTGCAAAAAATTTTAGTCAATTGGATTCAGTGTTATAATAATAATAAAATTACCAATTAGTACCCAGAAATCATTTTTTCAATTTTATTGACAAATAAATAATAAAACAAAAAACAATTTTTTGAAAAAAGTTTTATTTAAATGTTTTTAAAAGAAGAAAATCAACTTATAGCCTCATTATACACAATCTATATGATCATAAAACCTTGTCGCGCGGTTTACTTGTGTAAATGAACTAGTACCTATTTAATTGACTAAAACTTACGTAAACCTCGCGACAAGCTTTTATGATCACATAAATCGTGTATAATGAGGCTATAAATTGATAGTTAACATTTTAAAGGAACATTGTTTTTCTTCTTCTTAGAACGTTTCAATAAAAGCTTTTTTAAAAAAGTCTTTTTGTTTTAATTTATTTTTTTCTGCAGATTTCCTTTTATTAAAAATCACGAAAACCTTAAACTAAACTAAAAATATAGACCTACTCTAGACATAACCTTAATACTGTGTTGGTAATAAGGGTTCACCAGCAACACGCGTTTATAACTATTACTTGTCCAAAGTCAGTCTAGTACCCAAATGTCCCTTTACAACTTATTATTGAAAAATCCTTATCACAGACCTCCTTTACCACCTACGCCGCGTCCCAGTCTGCCGCTTCTTTATCAGTATTCGGTACAGTCGTTCAGGTACCTCCTGCACCGCGGCACACCGGCTATCCGGTCCACCCTCCGTGAAGGCTCGCTGCACCAGCGGTTCGTTAGCTACACCCTAACCTTACGTCGATGTCAACCTTCCATTTTGATTTGTGATGTGACAAGTCGTCAAGTGTCGTAACCAAAATTATCGACCAAAAAGTCTTTATGATACCTCAAATCACTATAATGTCTTGTGACGTCAGAGGTCGTTTTCGCGCCGTTTTCACTAGTTTAAATTTATATTTGGAATAAGTCTCACAAGCAACTTAAAAAAAGAAAAACTTCTATTTTATGATGTTTAATAGGTTATAATGAACGCTTTTGAGCAATATTGTTTTTGGGTGCAAGGACCCTATTGCTCGTACCGTCCAAATATGATAAATGCGACCACACATTAATCATTTCGCGATCTAATAAAGGGCATTTAAACTTTTTAGCTATTAAGAATAAACATATAATTTAAACATATTATAACATAAGCCTGCGTTTTCGGGATTCGTCCTGTGACACGGTCTATTCTGATATACCCTCGTAAACCTAATAAGCTTCTCTGATAGGCCACTTACCTATGAACATTGGTTCTTCTTTATTGTTTTCCAAATTTTTCACTTGATGGTTGAGCTTGTCATATCGAAATTTTATTTCCTGGACATGTATAATTATGCTGAGCCAACACCAATCTCCATTGATTTTGCCAACAACCTACAAAAACTCGCATTTTTTTGAATTTTAATTGTAGATTTCCTGACAAGATGTTGTTCACAGAATTCGTTCGGTTATATCTAGTACTGGAAATCCTAATTGAAACTGGATAAAAATACATGCGATCCTCATATCAAAGGGAAACTTGCAGTGGGCGTGATCCATTATATACATAAGGTTGAATATTACAGTTACTTTTCTAATGGATAACTGTATCTAATAACTAAGTATTTTTGATAAAAATTTCAAGTAAGGGTGGTGGTTCTAAATTTTCCGTACATGTTCTGTAGCATGCAGTCTCCGAAACGATCTTTTCCGTGCAATTTTCTAAATAATAAGAATAATATATGTACGCCCTACTATTAATTGCCGCTGCTTCTTTAGAAACATAATTTATTATTTTGCGGCAACAGCCCTTAGAGTTGCGGCGTCCTACTCGAAATAGTAACTGATTCAAATTTTCTGGTATCTTAGCGCTATAATGCTACAGTGCTATAGTACTGTATTAGTTATTTTCAAATACTTAAATTTTTTGAGGGTGTAAGAAGGATCTTAATAGGAATTAAACCCTTTATTTACATACTTTCCGACTGAAAGTATTAACCTTATACTAACTGTACTAGAGGATGAACTTTGAAATACATATTTCATTTAACAAACCCTGAACCCCTATTACTGTACGACAGCAATATTTTATATTTTATTCTTTTGACGATACTTTAGAATTTAGTTAAATATAATTAATTTCAGTCTTTTCTGAGCTATATATTCACTGCTCTGTAATAGTCTATAAGGATAATTGTTAATGTAGATTTAATTAGCGTTTTACAAAATTACCGCCCGCATTTAGATTTTATTTCGTCTTTTAAAGCCAGAAAAATGCACTCAAGTTGATTGACTCAGTACTTCCCACACATAGCGGTGATACCGTTTTATTATTTCCCATTGCATGAAGCTAATAGCTTTGTCTGAGAGCCCTTTGCAACTAAATCATCGCCCGTAAAAAATCATCCAACACAAAAATTCTCGTAGATAGTTTCTTCCATCTCTCCCCGTAGGTACTAAGACGACACAGTTTTTATCCAGCAGGCTTCAACTGAACGAATCGAAGTGATCCAGGAACTTCAAAATCGCCTAAAAACGGAGTTTGAGCTGCTTTTATATTATTAGTTCTTATTATTGCTGCAGCTTCACTAACACGATTTCTAAAAACCATAAGCGTTTTCCATCCACGTCACAGTACTGTTTCAAAATTTCATTAAAATCAGTCAAGGACGTGCGACGGACGATCGTTGTCGACACTGCGACATAGCCAAGCACATCCTATTTGAGTGCGACAGATGGTCCTATTACAAGCAGGAACCGAGAGCGAACCTGTCTGAGGACCTGACCCCAGAGAACATGATGCCTGTCATAATATCGAGCGAGCACCGCTGGAAGATAGTACATAAGATGGTTCAAGGCATCATAAAATGAAGAATAAGATGGAGAAGAAAATCATGCTTAACTCATCTTGCACTGCGAAGAATTTCGTTCACGATGATGCCCGGTGCAGATAGAGATTGAGCAGTGGGAAGAGAAGAGGGAACAGGTTTTAGTCGGTCTGGCCATGGTGGCATGTTTGATGGACGCATTTGCGTCCTTTGGACATGATATCAGAGGACTTAAGCTGGTTCAACGTCGGGTGTGCCAGTGCTTCTGTCCTTGCGATTAGGCCGATTTCCTAAACCCTCTATGATAAGAAAAACGTGCCGATACTTGTTCAGACACGCAAATTGAGGCAACAAATACGTTTAATGTTAGAGGGATGCAGAATTTTCCGGCCAATGCTTGCAAAGATCCAACTTATATGAAAGTCGATGTTTACACATGCTAATAATTTAATTTACTGGAGCGCCAATTTCTCCAGGGGTCATTAAATCTTTGCATGTACAAAACTACCTTGAACACAAATAAAATGTAGGGGAATAAAGTATTTCTCAACTAAATATACAATTAACTGACCTCTGCTATTAACAGGTACCAATCCATATCACTAGCTCCAAATGTCAGTATAGTAGAAATTGTAATCGATACTACAAACAAAACAGTCAGAAAGATCTTACTACGGTACCCATCATTGCCTTTGTAGTTTTCATCTACATATTTTGAGTACGAAACGTCAAATTGTACCAGCGATTTCAACAGCTGCAACTCGGTAGTTCTGAATGTCGAATGCCTGAAAGTTTGGAAAGATAGCACATGTACAACAAAGTCGCATTGTTGATAGACCTAAAATGCCTTAAAGCGCAACTAGGCTATGCAACAAGTTTGATAAAATTTTGTGTTAAAATAAGTTTATTAGAAACATATTGTTTTAAAACATGTAACAAAAAATTTAGGAGGCGTTGAAAACATGGTTGTTCTTTCAAAAAGTCTGTTTCGGCCTTCCATTGTCTATATAATTTTAGATTACAACGTTTCGATTGATATTGTATCTTCAATCGTCTCCAGGTAAACTGCTTTACAGTAAACTAGTTGAACCTTACTTGCAGGAGAGATTAATGAAAGTAGGCGATAACTGTCTGGATTTGTTGATGATGAATTGATGTGCACCATTCATCTGGCCAAACACCGGAGGACCAGACACTCTTACAAATATTATGTAAAAGAGAGATGCCGATTTTGTTCATAGTAATTAAGAAAAGCTAGGTGTCTCATCCACGATATAACAGCCGCGGCCCATTGATCTCAAATCAGAACCAATAACATAGTAATTATTAAAAATAAATAAAATAAAAAGCGGGTAGATAATCATAGGACGATTCCCAAAAGTAACAAGAAACTGAAGTGATTTATCGTTTTCCTCACCTGATATTCAGTTCAGTTCCAAGTACCAAAGACAGCAAATTAGTGATCGTATATGGTAGCTGAAAGAAGAATCTGTCCTTTGTGTACTTCGAGTTATAGAAAAATAATAATGTTAGACTCAGAATACACGACAGTCGTATTGCACTTATGATTCGCATCCGTAATGTTGGTGAAGTAGTACGCAAAGCGTTTGGTTGGTCGCACACCAGCTTTCCTGAAAAAAATGAAATAATGGTCCACACAGTACAGTTCAGGAATAGGGCAAGATATAGGGTGCTATAGATTCCCCGGTATTTGCCGTGCTATTCAATTGGGGAGAAAACCCGAATTAACAACAGACATCTCTCGTATACATTTTATTGCAGTCAGCGTGGACTTGATCCCAGCCTGTAATGACACTAGCCAATAAGAAGGTTAGTACCTCATTTTGATTGGTCAGGACATTTATTAACAGGAAGCATTAAGAGGCCGGGGTACACACATTTATACATATGTATGTATTTTCTATCTAAAACGAGGGTTCCCATTTCGAACAGAACTCACTTGTTTTTCAAACTAAATACACAGTATTTCAGAAGGTGATAGCTAAGACCGTAATGGTTGGTTTCTCAAAGCAATTTTTTCAAAAAAGTTTGTTAATGACCAAAAAAACTTGCAATGCAAAATCATACATTTGTCAAATATCTGTAATTTAACAACCAAAACAAGGCCACCGAAGTGACATGGCGCAAGGTTTCTTCTTCAAATTTCTTTTTGAATAATTACTATTATAAGTTTAAAGGTAACGTCAGGAGCTTCTGAATGCGAAATTCATTTTTATGGCGACCTTTGGACCTTACCTTTGGACTTTTGGAATTACCTCCCCTCATTTTAAAGGGCTGATACACGTACGAGCAAGTACGCGTACTTATGGCTCGATGACCTTTTTCGCCTGTGTGTCACCGTAAGTACGCGTGCTTTAAAACGGTCGCGCCAACCGCCGGCGAGCCAACTGGTTTGAAATGTTGCTCGTAGCTCGTACTGCGAGCCGCGAGCCACCACTTTGTTTTGGCAGGCCATCGATGCGCAACGCTTGTTGTGTTTGGCGTTTGGTAAAAGTTTTGTTTATTTAGGAAAATTATCAAAATGAGTGATTTCAGCCTCACGTGTGTCACCGCGTCGAGCCGAGTAAGTTCACGAACTTAAAAACCGCGTACCTAAAGTTCGTACGTGTATCACCCCTTAGACACACATACTGGAGAAAGGGAACAGACGGCCACGCCTCCTCGGCAACACGGGAATACTTATTTTCTTGGATTATCAATTTCGCACGCTATATCCTATTAGTTAAAGAGCCTAACCAGTCCAGTATGCGTATTTTGAAATTGTGCTTTATATTGTGTACCTTGCATAAATTCTGTAAATATTGAAAGATGGTCTCCTGGATACCTTGGGAAAATGCTATTAATAGTGTGAGGAAAAAGGATAATAATTCTTCATGCCAGACTACCAGTCAAAATGGTTGTTTCTACCTGCTTGCGATTATAAGCTAATAAAAAATATGCCTGTGCCCATTACTATGAGAACTCGACAGTAGAGCTATTTGAAAAATGGGTCGAGCAACAATTGTTACCAAATATTCCCCCCAATTCTGTCGTCATAATGGACAAAGCGCCTTACCATTCTCGCCAGCAAATGTACGAACTAAAAAAAGGATATTAAATTCATGCAAATCAAAAACATAGAAATACCTTGAAACAAACAATGGAAATATTATTAGAGCTAGTTAAAAAGCAAAAGCCTAACAAAGAATATTATCAAGTCAAGTTAAGTCATTGTTGATTTTGAGAGCGGTCCGTGGAACCTTAGCTCTTGTGTCATAGTATTAGTTCGTAAGTCTGTCAGGTCTGAGAATCTAGGAGCCAGACAGCGTCAAAGAAAGAAGAGAAGAGGAGAGTAAGGAGGGGGAAGAAAATCTTTTGGAACAGGAGTTGCTTAGGAATATTTTAAAATGCTTCGGCAATTTTTTGAAATACAGTTGAGAGTTTAATTTTGGTTAGTTTTCGTGGGCGCTTTAATTTCTACCATACTAAATTCGCGAGGCAATTCTGTTATTCACAGAATACTCTGTCAACACACATATGGAACAACATGGTCATTTATTTTTGCCTTTTCCTCCTTAGTGTATAGTTAACTCAATAGAGATGGTTTGGGGCAGAGTTTAGAAACAAGTACGAAAAAATAGCCAAATACTGCAATTAAGCGGGTCATTATTGACCACGATGATAAGAAACGCAGTAGTGGCTGAAATTGCCGCTACAGGCCTATGGAAGAAATGTGTTGAACAGGTACCTAATTGAAAAAGAAAATGAATACTGTGTTTCACCTTCCATTAATCCTTCTTTATCATTTCGTTACATAGTTTTTCCTTGGTAAGAACGCGCTACCTAAACGAATGTCTAATATTTTAGCACTACGAAGAAATCTTGAAAAAGCTTGACCGACACGCTTGGATCTTTTCAGCTAAAACATACTATTTTGATATACACTTTTTCAAAAATATTAATTTGTTTTTGTTTTTGGCATATTCATATTTATTGGATAATATATTCTTATTAGAAGACTGTTAAATGATGCACACCACCTATGTATCCGTCCCGTTTGACAAAGCAGACATCGGATACGCTATAATTCCAACGCTTGTAAGTGTAAGTTTTGGTTCTGACATTACTTTATTATTTAATCCAGCATTAAATTTTAGTGATCGCCTCACATCGGCACATGTTCCAGTATTAAATGTGACAGGTATAAATTACACCTGACAGTTTCAAATTACAGGTGACGAGTTGGAGAATTAACTTGACCGTTTTGAATTATCATTAGACGCTTTAGAAACTACAGCTTGAAAAGGTGTAGTGTTGTGATTGTGTTGCTACTAATGCACCTTGACTGAGATAATATGATTTGAGTTAAAAAAATAGCTTTCTATATGGATCTATATGGACACCAATAACTTTGTTTGATGTACTGAACTGTCAGCGAAATCGTGCAATAGATTAGCATCTATACACTTTCTGAAATATGCTGTGGTCAAAATTCCATTAAAATCAATTCAATAATATCCAGGTTCCTCGTATGTATACATTCCAAGTCCCTTGGTTTCTGTAATAGGAAAATGCAATGTTTGAATAGACCTAAAAAAGTGTGGTAGGTATGCCGCTAGGCCTTTCTTTAACAGGTTGATGGACAGAATAATATGAATATAACAATGTATAAGGTTCACAACCCCTCACCCGTCAACCACTCCAATTTGATCCCCACTCAAAAATTTAGTCAATGATCAGGCACTCCTAAAACGCCTAAAAGCGAAGTTTGAGGAATATTTGAAATTCTTTGTTTTTTTGCTGATTACTCCTCCACCCACGCACCGATTTTCAAAATTATAGCAGCATTATCTACTATGTACTAACGACTCCACAGCATATCGCTACCCCAAATTCATCAGAATCCATGGAGCAATTGCTGAGATTACGAGGCTACAAAAACGCCAACACACAGACCAGCGGAAATTATTAGTGTCGTCTGTTTTCATTATGTAGGTATCATAAAAAGTCCTATATAAGCGTATTATCCCAAAAATGAGAATATCTGCTACCATAATACTCCTGTCACCTATCGGTGTGGGAACTATATTACCATTTATTTCGGTTAACATCAACTTATCGCTAACTTCACATTACCTAGCGTATAACACCATCGTAATCTCTTGAATAAATTCTCAGAAGCACGTTTCACAAGCTTCGAATTGTACAAGACTTCGGCAGGTGTTTCCATCTTTTGCTGTACAGAAATTGTGATTACCTCCAATACATAAGCGTGACATCATTGCATTGAGTGTATTCCTTCATCGTTATCATGAATATATAATATTCTAATAACATTAGATTTTAATAATTCTTTATTTATAACGTTAACGATAATACACAAGGTATATTTCGTGGAAAAATCACCACATATATTCAAAAATTTAAAAATTTATCAAACAATCATAATTATAGTAAATATGCTAGTCCGTTGCTCAAATTGGTGAATTATTTAGATCCATTTGGTCGTTACGGGGTTACCTGAGAATTTAAGCTTATTGGCTTCTAGTGTTTGTAGAAAATTTAATTTCCGTCCTTTTTGTTCAACATGTAATATTTTGAAATCGTAGTTGAAATGATGGTTTTCGGAGATCAAGTTGTTAGCATAATTTGAATTAAAGAGTTTACAATTTTCTTTTCAACTGAACTTGTGGTTCTTGGATTTCCAGGTGGGTGTCGGTTAGCGTCGAGGCTTGACGTTTCGCCACCACGATTGGATGCCATCTTCAGAAGCTTTTTTCCTAAGCATTTCGGAAGTCACCAACACAGGCGTATACAAGGGGGGGTAACAGGGGTAATTACCCCTCCCAAGATTTTCGAAAAAAAAACTCAATTCAACTTTGACTTATTTTATTTGACTTATTTATTTAAACAATTGTCGCACTGAAAAAAAATCTTTTTAGCAGCAACTAAATTACAAAAGGGTTTGTTTTGCATTACTACAGTGAAGAATATCTAATATATTCCCATTGTTACATAATCAGTTGAATGTCCTATACAACGTGGTAGCTTGTCACAAAAATTTACCTAACTCATGAATTACCTGTTTTGAAAATTGTACCAAGTTAAAACACTAATTAAAAAAATGGAGTACGTGTTGTGGCTACTAGGGTACCTGACTGTTGAGTGTCCATGAGCGTTTAATTTTATATGCTGTGCTAATAAAATGTTCACGGATGATACGTATTACATATTATTTGTATTCCGTAAAATTAAAATTGTTTAATGCGTCAACAGATTTTTTACTTCATCTCCCTAAAATACCTGATACTCCACAGTTTCACTTGCTGTTTATATTTATATCTTCTTTTTATTTTAATACTATTAACATTTTCCTTTTGTCTTGCATCAACGTCCTTCACGAAGGTATTACAAAAATGGTGAAAGCACACACAGCTTCATGCTCCGCTACCCTCCCAAGGCTGAGGTCTGGATACGCCCCTGGTCACCAAAGTGAAATAGGAAATAGCTTCATAACATGCCATCCACTCATGGTTGCGAAACGTCAGGCCCCTATGCTCAACGACGCAGGCCTAACAACTCGAGAATCTCAAATTAATTGGGCGACGGCTGCGAAAGCCTTACACATACACAGGACATTCTTTACAACAGTTTCTCTGTCTGCAGGGGTATTAATTTCTTTGATTCTTTCTATCAAAACATGCCTACTTTTTTTCTATTTGTCACAATACAGTACAATTGATTTTTAGGTCCAGTTTGTTAACCATAGTTTATGTCTACGAAGCCTATTTTCGAAGTTATTCAGCAATCTTTAGAAAATTTTACGTTTGTAGTACTTTACAAAAAAAATTTAGTCAAGCTGATTGACTCAGTACTTGCCACGCATTCCGATGATACCAGTTTTATTATTTTCCCTAGCACGAAGCTATAATCTAGATCCCCTTGTAACCAAATCGTCGCTTGACCGCAAAAAAGTGTTTTATTCTACTAGGTACTTCATTCACAGATCAATGATCAATCTATCATGAATATGAAGTTTTTGGGTTTTACAACCCCCTTACTCCCGAACCGCCCCAAGTTTACCACATCCAAAAAAAATTGGAAACGATCAGGAACCCCTAAAATGTCAAAAAACGAAGTTTCAGGTGTTTTTATATTTTTAGTTTTTGTTATTGCCGCGCCGCCACTGAAATGACTTCTAATAATCATATGCGTTTTCCATCCTCGTCACGGTAATAAATCTCTGTCAAAACGATGTCATTAAGGTCAATTCAACAGTTTCCACGTACACAAACGTAAAAAACGATCTTAAGTAATACTCGCAAGTATTTTGTATACATCACTCCACCCAGAAAAAGAAACAGAAAATGATCAGGAACCCCCAAAACGCCTGGAAACGAAGTTTGAGCAGTTTTTATATTTTTAGTTTTCTTATTGTCGCTGCGCCGCCACTGACACGGTTTCTAAAACCCATACGCGTTTCCCATCCTTGGCACGGTGATAATACTGTGGCAAAGTTTCATTAAAATCAATTCCATAATTTCCCTGTTACTCAATACAGAACGATCTAAAGCAATATTTGTATCAAGGTATTTATATTAGAAAATTCTGTCCCTTTGTTTCTGTAGTAGGCAAGGCAATGATCGGATGGACATAAAAAAGGGTACTATGCCACTAGGACTCTCTCACGGGTCAGTGGACAGCCTATTATGAATACAACAAATGTTTGAGCTTTACAACCCCCCACCCCCAATCACCCCAATTTCATCCTCACCAAAAAAATTAGATAATGATCAGGAACTCCTAAAATGCCTAAAAACGAAGTTTGGCGGATATTTTTTTTTTGTTTTTTGCTAATTACTTAGCCGCCAATGCACCGATTTTCAAAATTTTAGCAGCATTACCTACTAGGACCCCAAATATCGGTACCCAAATTTCATCACAATCCATGCAGCGGTTACTGAGATTACGAGGGTAGAAGAAACGCGACAGACAGACAGACCGACAGACAGACAGACTGACGGAAATGAGTGACGTGGATTTTCGTTATGTAGGCATCATAAAAAGCCCAAAAAGTAATAATAAATAATCGAAACGGAAGAAAAAATTGGGTAAACATTCCAATATGTTATTTATTTAATGTAATTCAGAAGGATTTACATCAATACATTGACAGTTTTCAGAGTCTGAGGTCAAAAATGAACGAATTAAAACAACACTTGTGCTAATGACACATCATTATTATTAAGCAGTGTATAGGGTGAATACAGAGCTAAGGATCTAAATTGTTCCATGCGGTAGGCATATTCCATTTACTAAATTCATGTTATTTCCAGCTGTGTTTTATATCTCCACTGGTGGTTTATCAAACTGTATCAAAATTAACAAGTATGTTAAAATTCTTGCAGTATGCTGAAACATAAAGGAGACTAAGAATTGGATACTACAACTAATGTGTAATAGCCTAAGAGCCAGTGATCAGCAGACTTACGGCATTTTAGCAAACTCCACATTGATGCTAGGTATGTGGATTTTATTTCTTTAGATGAAACCCGTGCGTCGGACTAAAAAAATTCATTACACATCATTATTAAGCAGTGTATAGAGTGAATACAAAGCTAAGGATATAAATTATTAAATACAGATTTCAATTTTTTTTATTTTAAGAAAAGTCATAGAATCTACGTATGTTCCTGCATGGTGATATTGTCATATTAACGATATTGTTGCGATCATGCATAGAAACGGTTTTTATTTTATTAAGTCAAGTGTTCAACTTTGGTTAGAAATGAGTGGAGATTTCAAAAATAATCTTTATTTTAGGCAAAATCAGTGGCGTACCATCAATGTCTGCCAAAATAGGCAGATCAAATTACGTACGAACTCCACTGGTGGAAATTTAAGAAAAAGTGATACATTAAAAAAAACTGAGGTGGTATTGTAGATACTAATAATAAATTATTTATTTTTGAAAACTTTACCACCCTGTATCTCAAAAGGTAAGACGTTTAGGACATACATTCATATGAAGTTTTCTTCTTAAAATGGACCCAAAAATCGCCCCCATAAATATTGGCATTCAATTAGAATGTTATTCACATTATTATAAATGTAGTTTCTGAAGACGCCTAGGTGGGTTCGAACATACTGGCAGACGCTATAATATCTCTCTGTCAGCTAATTAAACAGTGCCAAAAATAACATCTAAAACGTAATCTTAGCAAGTCTGTCGTTTTAATATATGATTGTAGTATATACCTTTTCTTGTACAAAAACCCAATGGCAGACTCCTGTTGCTAATGTGAATTCAAACGTTGAAACATGAGAGAGAGTCTGTCAGTATGTTGGAGCCCACCTAGGTGTCTGCCATTCAGAAACTGCATTTGTAATTATTATTATAATATTGTGAATAACATATATCACTTTCATCATTGCCAAAATACTATAACTTTTCATAAAATTTAGAACACATTAGGAACCGGATTAGGTGTCTGCCATTAGGTTTTTGTATAAAAAAAGGTATACAGGGTTGGGATAAAGTATGGAACCAAACAAATATCTTTGCAACGGAAAGGGTGATATTGCTGAAAATTTTCAGGTAAGTGTAGTGACGCATAATGCATCCCTAGACATTATGTTAGCTATTCATGTACTTCAGGTTTAACCGAAAGTACCGTCAAATTTTTTAATTTAAATAGGACACCCTGTATATTTTGCAGATTTCAATACATCTTTTTGTTCCGAATATATTCATAGTGGATTTAGTATCTGTTTCTGTGATAATGGAAAAGATAAACCTTTTTTATTTGTCTCACAAATTCGTCCGTGGAGGTCTGCTGTCTTCCCATTTCAGGTAAATTTTTAATACATATTCCCAGTTAGATTAAAACGTTTTAGTGTTTTAGTTACTGTCAAACGTGTTATAGGACCCCTGTCGGGATGTAAATCATTGAAAATTTGACACACTTCTTTGCGAGATTAAGGGCCGGTTTCTCAAAGTCCAGTTAAATATTTATCTGGGATTTAACGGTTATCTGTCAGATAAATTGTTTAAACAATTGAAGGTTAAACTTATGAATTCACGTAAATCTTATCTGACAGTTGAAGCCATTGAAACACTATCTGGCACCTACCTATCTGACACTTTTAACTGGACATTGAGAAACCGACCCTAAGTCTTTAAATGGCCGGCATTTTAAACATCTGAAATGATGAAAAAGCTTTATCTTTCCCGTTTTTACAGAAACTAATACTAAACCCACTATGAACGTATTCGGAAAAAAAGGATGTTGAAAAATCTGCAAAAATATATAGGGTGTCCCATAAATAAAAAAGTTGAAGGTACTTCCGATTATACCGAAAGTACATTAATAGCTAATATAATGTCTTTGGATGTACTGTACGTCACTACACTTGCCTGCAAATTTTCAGCAATATCATTCTTTCCGTTCCAAAGTTATTTGCTTGGTTCCGTACTTTACCCCAACCCAGTATAATATCATCATTATCAGAGTCACAATGTCTTAATAGACATTTTGTGAACTCGTAAAATGTATTTACTCATTTTACGAGTTTCTCTTGGGATATCTTCAAGATCTTTAATGCAGTAGTTTCCCATTTGCTTTATGCATCCTCATGCCGTTGACCGGATGGTATCTACTGGTTCATCCGCCTTTAGGGGCAATTTCTCACCCCAAGGACAAGAAGGTGTCCTGAATCTCCTCAACTCGTTCACCCAAAGCTGTCGGTTGAGAAAAGATTACTGTTTATACCGAGAGTAGCTCGGTTCCTTTCAGTCGCCTTTTACGACACGCAGAATATACGGTAGGAGAATGATATTGTAACCCGCCCCCACACGGGAACTGTATAATATACTACAGCATATTAAAAATGCAGACTTGCTGAAATGATGTAACTGAACCTTTGTCACTTTTGGACTCCCGCTCACGCCTAAAGGAACCGTCCGTCGCTGGGGATAGTGAATCCCCATTTCGCCTATGGCATGTGTAATAGTATATACCTAGCATCAATATGAAGTTTGCTAAAATGCCGTGGGTCTGCCGGTCACTGGCTCTTAGTCTATAAAATTGTTTTTATATTTTGGCAATATTTGAGTACAATTAGTGGTAGACAAATCCATTTTGGTGGTCTTAGTACCGACATCAAATACCCTTCAGGGAAAGGCCGTTACATCGGTAAATTATAACGCATACATTGGTAGTAAATCTGGGTTCGTGGATAGGGGAGTCATCAGCGCATTTAAAAAAAAAAACTAATTATTAGGTACTACGAAAATGTAGTTTTTGAGTTTTGGTTCAAATCCATATTAACCTAGTTTTAACCGGGACGGTCAATGTTTTACACATATAGAAGAATAGTAATGAAATAAACTAGAAAACCTACCGTATATACTGAAGCTATGTCAACATAAAAGAACCCTAATGCAGATATAGCTACTTTTTGGTGTAGATGCTGCAGTGAATACATCTGGATCTGAAAATCAGAAAGGGATGAAGCACATTAAACTATGACATCAACAAGTACGAAGCATAGCCCAAAATTTCCTATTTGGAAATGGGTATACCTCTACCAGTAGTTAACTAAGGTTATAAATTAAAACAAAAAAACTTTTAAAAAGAAAGCTTTTATTTAAATGTTCTAGAAAAAAGAAAATAAAGTTTTCCTTTAAAGTGTTAACTATAAACTTATATCTTCATTATACACAATTCATATGATGATAAAAGCTTGTCGCGAGGTTTACGTAAGTACCTATAAGAATTCAATTATACTCAAATTTTAACACAATTAAGCTTAGCAGACCAAGTTAGTCAATTGAATAGGTACAAGTTGATTTACAGAAGTAAATCGCACCACAAGCTTTTATGATCGTATAAATTGTGTATAATGGGGCTATAAGTTGATAGTTAACACTTTAAAGGAACAGTTTATTTTCTTTTTTTTTGAGATATTTAAATAAAAGCTTTTTTTAAAAAAGTTTAATTAATGAAAACAAAGCCGCATCAACCGCGCAGGGTTATTAGCGGCTATGGCAGGGTGATTAGATTAATTTGTAATATCCGATAGCTTTTAGGAATTTTAAGGTGGTCTTATACTGTTCTGTAAGGGCACTTCTAATGTTTGTTGGCATTTCACAAGTCACTCTTTCACTAGTAAACATAGGACAGTCCATTAATATGTGTTTGATAGTTAGTCTGATGTCACACAGAGCGCACTGCGTTTCTTCGCCTCTGTTCAGGATATATCCATGGGTTGCAAGGGTGTGGCCTGTTCGAATCCGGGAAAGCACCACCTGGTCTCTTCTTGTACCGGGAAGTTGCAGATTGGTTCTCACATTTGGTGATATTTCAAACAGCTTGTTGTTCTGATTTGTATTCTACTGATTCTGCCATCGGTCCCAAATGTTCTGCTTAATAGAAGCCTTGAAATCTTCGTGTGAGATTTGCTGTACAGTGGTGCTGTAGTGCTGCAATGGTACAGTGCTGTACAGTAAAAGTTCTTTTGTTTTAATTTATTTTTTATTTTTTAATTATTAACTTGCATTTATATCAAACATGTTTTTATTTATTCTTGGCAAGCCCTTTTATTTGACAGCCAAAGTGCAGAAGTGCACTAAAAATAACTATTTCGCCATCTTGGATGGTCCGCCATGGCTGATTTAAAATGACGTCACATTATTTCTCGAGTCATTCGCAACAAACAAATTGGACACCCATGTTGTAGAAGTGCATTAAAAATATCTATTCCGCCATCTTGGATGGTCCGCCATATTTAATTTAGAATGACGTCACATTATTTTTCGAGGCACTTTCAACAAGCCCTTTCACTGAGCAAAGACTCTCCTCTCTCAGGTCGTAAACAAGGTTCATGCAGTGATAAAACAACTCACCGACTTTGAATAGTATATTTTCCCCAAACTCTTACAGCAAAACACATCGTAGTATATGTAAAAATACATATTATTTGCCATCATTTGAACGACAGTTTCTAACTTAGAATTTGCGCTACCCTGATATCCACTCATTTTCGTAGATTTCCTTTTATTAGACATCATGAAAACCTTAAACTACACTTCAAATGTGTTAATTTCAGTTGCTGGTTACATTTCTGTAATTTTTTTATTGCGAAGCACCTGAAGATGG
The DNA here is from genome assembly GCA_951848785.1 of Callosobruchus maculatus. Lineage (NCBI taxonomy): Eukaryota > Metazoa > Arthropoda > Insecta > Coleoptera > Chrysomelidae > Callosobruchus > Callosobruchus maculatus. Next base: position 10,680 of record CATOUR010000120.1, on the reverse strand, counting down.
TTTAAATTAAAGTAAATCGAAACGTAGTAGTGAAGAAAAATTATAGCTTCAATCGTTGACCGAAACCCATGAAAAACAACCACTTCTATATGGAGTTGAAGCGTGAACGATGAACACCCATACAATGAATAGAATGTAGGCTTAGATATGGGATTAAAGTGTATACGAAGTCACTTGAAATAGCAAAAAATGCTTGGGCGGCATCTCCTTTGTGAAACGCGGCAGCACCGACACTCGGTTTATCGTCGGTGCGCGGCAGGTATACAGGGTCCCGGGGGCGTTTCACAAAGGAGAAGCCGCCCAGGCATTTTTTGCTGTTTCAAGTGACTTCGTATACACTATACCACCGAATCGAGAAACGTGATCTCTAAGATAAAAGTAGTTTGATGACGTCAGACCAGGATATCGTGCTGGCCTCCCTAACCAAGAGTGGATAATTTGTCTCCAACGGGCCACAGACATTCACTATATAGAGGGTAACGCCATTGAACATTTTTATTTTTGACTGAAAAGTTCAGTACGGATATACGTTTTCCATGCTTTTTATGTTTATACTACAAGTTGTATAGAGTATGAAACAAAAAACTTACGTGAGATTCCATTTTCATGTCAAAATAATCGTTTCGGTATTGATGAAGCAGAACTGGCATTATGTTCGCCTGAAAATTATACGTATTTATCAATTATCAAATTAGGCTTCGTGCAGATATATTCTACAATATACAGGGTGTCCGAAAAGTCAATGCCAAGCCGCAACGGGGTGACAAGAATGGTTGTAACTATCATGACAAAAATCAGAAAAAAATCTATCCCATGCAGTTTGAAAATTATGGGCAATTAAAAAAAAACGTAGAAATTTGGTTAAATTGTAACAATTTTTCGATTATTGTGGTTAACTTTTATTATGTTTGTTCATTTAAACTTTAGAACCGTAAACCTTAAATAACATTTCTAGAAGCACAGTAAAAATAATGACACAATTGCCTCAAGTTTTCTAGGATGAAGGCTATTTATTAAACTATTAATTTAAAATTTTCAAAGTTTGCTGATTTTGAAAAGCCCTCCTTTAAAAAAAAATTACTAAAGTACCTTGGCAAGTGCCATTGAAAGTTGACGCATTTAAGCAGGATTGTAAAATGGTACAATACTTGTTAATTTCATACTAAAAAAAAACGAGTAAAAAAATAAATACCTCAAGTAACCCAATTTTTGCTAATCCATTTCACTCAGGTCAGATGTTCTTTATTCGCACAAGCTTCTGGTAGGTTCTTAATTTTACGGCAAAATGATGACAGATAGTGACGCCACTTTTAGCAAAGTCAACAAAAATAGGTAAAATTAATAAACTAATGAAAAATCTTGTCCTAGCTTAGTTTAGGTTTATTGGATTAGAAGTCAGTTAGGGGAATAACATTTTTTTATTACAATAAAAGTTTAAATTGTGTACCATGAGATGCCTGAGAATTTCAATGGCACGAATTACCCATATTTTTACTATAAAATTTACCAACTTTGTTAGAGGACGTACCACTAAAGCCGCCTACAGACGTTGATGTAAGCTGCAATTCCTCAATCGACTCAAGGTTTTATGAAACTTGCATCAGTTGCATAAGTTCCTACTCAAATCGAAACCTTTTGCGATGCCTGAATCGTTTTAATATTTCATGCACGTTTCATGCAGCACAAAAATAGTAGGGTGGGCTTATTTCTTTGCATCGGCGCAATACTATACACGTTAAAACCTGCATCACTGCATCAGCGTCACCGGCTCGGCGACATGGCTCACCGACCATAATAGGATTCCAGAATCTGCATCGCTGCAAGTCGCAACTGATACCAAATTCATGATTCAGTATCTCACACGCTGCTATTTGCGTTATGAAACGGGGGGATAGCACACATTCCTCGCCAACATGCCTTGTTTTGTATGTACGAAAACCTTGCTCCGCTAAGCCGTTTCCACCAGAGCTGTGCTGAACCAGGCGAGGCAGTTCAAGCGATTCTATTGGTTCGCTAAAAACACATTCCTCGTAACACATCCTCGCACATCTTTGGTGGAAACACGGCCTTAGACTAATACTCACACTGTTACAAGCTTCTTCGCAGATGTAACCTAAAACGATCATGTGTAGAAACAGTGTGACCATTCGACAACTGTGCAGGATAGTGTAACCCGTGGACATGGCGGACAATTGCAGGAACACCGTCTGGTAGAGATAGTGCAGGTCGACCATTATGTGGTATACGGATTGTAACGGAACCACTAACAGAGCGACGCTGTACAAGTCGGAGAAACTGTTGATTATGCCGTACAGTTTGTAGTGCAAACGATTTATGTAATACAGTCTGCTCGCCGTATCTGTTTCCGGAGGATTGGGAGAAACTGCAAAAAAAAATCAGTCAATTGGATTCAGTGTTACAATAATAATAAAATTACCAATTAGTATCCAGAAATCATTTTTTCTCAATTTTATTGACAAATAAATAAAAAAAACCTTGTTTGAAAAAGTTTTTATTTAAATGTTCTAAAAAGAAGAAAATCTACTTATCTACTTATACCCTCATTATACACACAATCTATATGGTCATAAAGGCATGTCGTGCGATTTACTTGAGCAAATGAACAAGCACCTGTTTAATTGACTAACTTGGTCTGCTAAGTTTAATTGTGTTAAAATTTCAGTTCAATTAAAAACTTATAGGTACTTACGTAAACCTCGCGACAAGCTTTTATGATCACATAAATTGTGTATAATGAGGCTATAAGTTGATAGTCAATATTTTAAAGGGACATTTTATTATTCTTCTTTTTAGAACATTTGAATACAAGTTGTTTTAATTTATTTTTTTACTCATTTTCGCAGATTTCCTTTTGTTAGATATCACGAAAACCTTAAACTAAACTAAAAATATGGAACTACTCTAGACAGAATCCTAAACACCGTGTTAGTAATAAGAGTCCATTAACAACACGCATTTAACCCTATTACTTGTCCAAAGTCAGTCCAGTACCCCAAATATCCCTTTGTTATTGGAAAATCCTTACAGCAGATCTTCTTTACCACTTGCGCCGCGTCACAGACTACCGCTTCTTTACCGGTATTTCCTGCACCGCAACACACCGGCTGTCCGGTCCACCCTCCGTGGCTGCTCGCTGCACCAGCGGTTCGTTAGCTACCCACTAAACACACGTCGATGTCGAGCCGTCGTCGATACAACCTGGCGATGACCACTGCGTAGGTTGTATAAAAGAACTCGTATAATTCGATCCAGAATCCCCTGTCGCTGCTGCCAGATCCTTGCTCACACCGCAAGCCTCTAGTTGGGCGCCAAATTCAAAAACTGTCTTCTCTCAGGTCGTAAGGTTCATGCAGTGATAAAACAACTCACCAACTTCGAATAGTATATTTTCCCCAAACTCCATCGTTCAACTAAAAATGGCATCAGTGGATCTATGTCAGTAATTACATCCCTCTCATTGATTGTCATTCCCCTTACGATCTACTGGGCGTTTTCATATCAATTGGATACCCATAGAACGACGTCACACAGCTTATCGTGTATTGTCATCCAAACTAAACGTATATACAAAATTCCAGCACAATTGGTTGAAGATATTTGCTACATACATACATTGCAAATTAAATAAAAGCTTTAAAAAATGATCTATTCCCTTCATACATCAACAACACTAAATGCATAAAATTCTGCTATAGGATTTTTACTCACTCAGTATCAGGTGTTACATATAGAGTGTGGTTACGATTGGTATTTACCATTTAAAAAATTTTGTATATTCGAATCTCCCGCGTTTTGACTTGCGAGTTTGAAGTCTGACGGTTGACGCGGAAGAAAGAGAGAGTCGTACTTCAACTACCGAGGTGAACGGACGTGTGCGTGATATCCGTCACCCCGTGTGTAGCGGGTACCTCCAATAAGGGCGACCACAGCCTTACATCGCTCAGCTAACTAGGAATCTGGATAGAGCAACGCAGTACCCAGCTGGGGAAGACATCCGACGCCAACCAACAAGGGGTGAGTCAACCGATGCATGATTAACCTTCGATTCTCGTGAGTCATTTGCGGTATTTGCCAATTTAGTTGGTCCTTCACAATTGGCTACAATTACTTTATTGATCGAATTGTAACCATTTTTTGGCCCTCCGAGCACGGATAAATAAATCGCGCTATAGTAAAATAGTCTACGTAAAATCTAAATTGGTACGTATCCTTGACAAAAAACGGAGTTTTTTTGTGACATCGGAATTTGTTAGTGTTGCGCGCTGTTTGTAAAAATTGGTTATATTCGAAAACAAGCAACTTTTGGTGTATTGTGTTGGTAATACATATCTGGGGAGTTTTCTGGGCATTTGAAATTGACATTTTGCGAATTGCGTGAGCGCAAAAGTTATTGATTCAGTTGGTTACATTCGGTTGGGGGTTCGAAAACCGGCGTTTCGACAGTTGGTGTAGTCGACGGAGATTTCGAAAAAGAATAACAACTGAAAATTTTGTGATTTGTGTGTGGTTGCCGTATTGTTTGTGTAAAGAAGTTGTGTTTACTAGCAGATTGATTCTAAATTTGATTATTTTGGTCTTGTGTTTACATTGAATCGTTACCTGATACCTGAACATGCCTAATGCAAATGTTGTGAAGTTGCAACGGCAACGCGCGCTAGTTTTAAAATCTATTAAAAATGTTCTTGAGGCGGCCAAGAAGGCTCGTGATAATGGCGAGTATCGGACGGAGTTTTTTCTCAGGTATGGAGAGCTGGATGGGTATGTAACGAGGTTTGAGAATTTGCAATATGAAATAATAGCCTTGGTAGATGAGTCTGCCTTAGAGGAGGAGGAAGCAGTTCATACAATGTTTGATGATATGAGATATTCAATAAGGGGCATTCATAAAGATCTTTCTGATGAGATGATGGCTCGTAGTGAGCATGAAACATCTGCAGTGGTCGTAAGAGAAAATTGTTTGAGGCTTCCCAAAATTGAAATACCGAAGTTTGATGGTGACCTTACAAGGTGGCCTACGTTCATCGACTTATTCAATACTCTTATTCATAGAAATAATTCGCTGTCAAAAATAGAAAAGTTTCAGTTCTTGATTTCTTATTTAGAAAAAGAGGCAGGTCTAATAGTAAGGAATGTGCCCATTACTGAGGATAATTATGAAATAGCCTATAATGCATTAATGAGTCGATATCAGAATGAACGTGTTTTATTGAGCAATTATTGGTTTTCAATTTATAATGCTTCTCCCTCTAGGCATGATTCTGCAGTTGAACTTCGAAAATTGTTGTCAATATTTTCTGAAAATTTGGTGGCTTTAGAGATGAGTAACTTGAACCTATGGGATTTTACCAAATTCAATTTATTGTTGCAGAAATTACCTTCTTCCCTTAAAACGCGATTTGAACTAGAACATAATGGGAATAATGTTCCGGGGTTTGACATGCTTTTTGGATTTGTTGAAAGAACCTGTCGAGCTCTGGAAAATACATCCCTTACTTCCGCATATCAAGGGAGTAATGTGTCTAATGCTAGTGGTGGGTTTAGAAAGAATAATAGTCCTGCTAATCCCAAGGGAAGGCAGACACTTAGTTTTTCGACTGGCACATTAACACAGGAAAAGTGTAATTTTTGCAAGGGTTCGCCACATTCGTTGATCAAATGTGATAGATTCTTGCAGGCAGAATGTCGTAAGAGGCATGCCTTTGTCAAGCGGACTAGAATGTGTTTTAATTGTTTGGGAGCTACTCATCTAGTAAATAAATGTAAATCAAAAGAACTTTGTGGGGTTTGTGGTGGAAAACACCATGTACTATTGCATTTTCCGGACACTAAAGTGACAGATTGTGATGTCAGTGGTAGTACCTCTAATGAATCTGAGAGTCATGTTCAAGTCATGGCAAGTAAGTTGTCTGTGCAGCCTAGAATGTTGCTTGCTACTGCACTAGTCTCAATATTGGATTCTGAGGGTAGATCCACCAAATGTCGTGTTTTGTTAGATTCTGCTAGTCAAGCCAATTTTATTAGTGAATCTTGTGTGAGAAGGTTGAATCTTACTCGTAAGGAGTATTCAACCCCTGTTGTTGGCATTAATGGAATGTCATCGAATGTGAGTTCGGGAAAAGTCTCTTGTGTTATCTTTCCCTACAGCAAACCGTATCCTAGCTTCAATTTGGAAGCTATTGTGATACCTCAGATTTGTGAGAAGGTACCTCAAATTCCTGCTGTTGTTCAGAAGTGGAAGTATTTAGAAAATCTTTGCCTCGCAGAGCCTTTGGCTGCACATGATGAAATGGAAATTGATCTGCTTCTAGGGGTAGAAGTATTTGGTGAGATCTTACGTTCCGGTTATGTGAGAGGACAGAATGGTGGGCCACATGCTATTAACATCGTATTTGGGTGGGTGTTAATGGGCAAGTTGGGTGGTGTTTCCACTAATAGTGTGCTGAATTTTCTAACTTCTGTGGGGGAATTGGATTGTACATTGAAAAAGTTTTGGGAAATTGAAAGTATCCCTAAGTGTGTCGCATTGTCTGAAGAGGAACAGCAGGCTGAGGAATTCTTTACGTCATCTTGTTGGCGTATGGACTCAGGAAGATATGTGGTGAAGCTTCCCTTTTCTGAATTCCCCCCAGTTCTGGGTGATTCCTATTCACAGGCTTTACATAGATTTAAGCTGTTGGAAGGACGTTTTCGTCGTGATTCCGTCTTACATGAAGCATATTGTGATTTTATGGCTGACTATTTGGAGCAAGGCCACATGTCTGAAGTTGGGAACCAAGTGGGGTCTAATAGTGAGTATTACATTCCTTATCATGCGGTGGTGAAAAGGAATGCGAATGGTGAAATAAAGCTTCGGACTGTCTTTGATGCTTCAGCTAAAACTACCAATGGAAAGTCCTTGAATGATGTTCTTCTAGCAGGTCCCAAGTTACAAAATGATATCGTCTCAATATTGTTATCTTTCAGGTTGTATTTGTATGTGTTTACCGCGGATATACGGCAAATGTATCGACAGATTTTAGTTGAGGAGTCTCACACTAGTTATCAAACTATTTTGTGGAGACCTAACGGTGACGAGCCTATAAGGAAATATCAGTTGAAGACCGTTACCTATGGAGTAACGTCTAGTCCTTTTCTAGCGATTAGGACGTTGCTGCAACTGTGTAGGGATGAGGGTGAAAGGTTTCCGTTAGCTGTAAATATTTTGGAGAATTTCTGTTATGTTGATGACGCCATTGGAGTAGCAAACTCCAAGGAAATTGCCTTGGATACTCAAAACCAGTTGATTGAATTATTGGCGTTGGGAAAGTTTGAACTGAGGAAATGGGCAAGTAATTGTTCTGAAGTACTTGCTCAGGTACCTGAGGTTCATCAGCAGCCACTTGTATTTGATAAGGATTCTCTTGGAATAAAAGTGTTGGGTTTGCAGTGGTGTCCCACTACGGATTGTTTTTCTTATTCTGTACATCCTCAGATACGGTCCTGTACAAAGAGGAATATTTTGTCAGAAATAGCAAGACTGTATGATCCTCTAGGATTCTTAGCTCCAGTAATCATTGTTCCCAAGCAAATACTTCAGCAATTGTGGGCTTTAGGGATAGGTTGGGATGATGAGCCACCGCTGGAAGTTGCAAACCAGTGGAAAACTTTTGTGGCTGAGTTACCTGAGCTATCTTCGTTGAAAATTCCTAGACATATACTTCATATAGAGGCAAAGTTTACAGAAATTCATGCTTTTTGCGATGCTTCGGAGAAGTCGTATGCAGCTGTAGTTTATCTGAGACAGGTTTCCACGGAGAACAGTATTTCTGTACATTTGGTGTGTGCCAAAACTCGAGTGGCGCCTTTGAAAAGACTGTCGATTCCACGACTGGAATTGTGTGCAGCCTTATTAGCCGCAGAGCTGATTGATTGTGTATCCCATATAATGGTAACACAGAAAATAGATAATGTTTGTGCTTGGACGGATTCGAAGGTAGTTGTGACGTGGGTCAAATCTTCTCCGCATAGGTGGCGGAGCTTTGTAGCCAATCATGTAGCTATAATCCAGGAGAAGGTAGCTCCTGATTCATGGTATCATGTGGTTGGGAAAGAGAATCCTAGTGACTGTGCTTCTAGGGGGACTTTTCCTCGGCAATTTCTAGAACAACCCTTGTGGTGGGAGGGGCCAACTTGGCTTAAGCTTCCTCGGGATGATTGGCCTGTAACTTGTGTAGGTGAGCCTTCCTGTACAGATGTACAAGAAGAAGCAAAGGTTGTTTGTATTACTATTCACGGCTCTAGTATTGTTTCAGAATTGTTGAATAGATATTCTTCCTTACGCAAAATTGAGCGTGTTGTTGCTTATTGTTTGAGATTTCGTAAAAATTGTTTGTGTCGAAAAAGGGGTTACCCGCGTGAGATAGGTAATTTATCCGAGGCTGAATTGTATGAGGCTATGGTGGTTCTGGTCAAAGACGTGCAAAGAGTTGAATTGGATAATGAACTGCGGAAAGTTCGTCGAGCGGAGGTCTGTCCCAAAGCTATACAGAAGTTAGCTCCTTTCATTGATTCCCAGGGTGTCCTGAGGGTGGGCGGTCGCTTGAGACAGTCTAGTCTAAGCTATGATCGGAAGCATCCAATTCTGCTCCCTAGGAAGCATCGATTGACTTATCTCATTATCCAAAGTGTGCACAATAGGAGTTGTCATCCTGGACCACAAACTTTGCATTATCTGTTAAGGCAGAGATATTGGATACTATCTGCCAAACGGGCTATAGCTTCAGTGTTATCTCGTTGCATAAAATGCTTTAGAGTTAAGCCTCCTCCAGTGGTCCCCATAATGAGTGATTTACCTTCCGTTAGAATTTCGGAAGTCAAACCTTTTTCCCATAGTGGCGTAGACCTTTTTGGTCCTTTGAGGATGTCTTTAGGTAAAAGACGAGGCATTAGTTCTCAAAAGGTGTATGTGTGTCTTTTCGTGTGTATGGCTACTAAAGCAATACATTTAGAAGTTGTGTCAGATCTAACTAGTGAAGCTGTTCTTGCAGCACTTAGGCGTTTTATAGGGCGGCGAGGACGTTGCAGTGATATTTATAGTGATCAAGGTACGAATTTTGTTGGTGCTTATAAAACTTTACAGTTATTGGGTGCTAAAGCTTCTGAAGCTTTGCAAATTAAGTGGCATTTTAATCCTCCAGCTAGTCCTTCCTTTGGAGGTATATGGGAGTCCGGAGTGAAATCTGTGAAAACTCACTTGCGGCGGGTGATAGGTGCGCAAGTGTTGACTTATGAGGAATTGAGCACCACTTTAATCCAAATTGAGGCAATGTTAAATTCGAGACCCTTGTGTAGTTTGAGTTCTGATCCTAACGATGTAGGCAGCTTGACTCCGGGTCATTTCTTGACATTAGAGCCCCTGAATGCTCCGCCTGACGAAGATTTGTTGTGTGTGAAACATAGTCGGTTGAACAGGTGGCAGTTAGTGCAACAGATGCAGCAACATTTTTGGCGGCGTTGGCATATGGAGTACCTCCACACCCTTCAGCAACGACATAAGTGGAATACACCACATAATCCTCCCTCGGTCGGCCAGTTGGTTCTTCTCAAGGATGAAAATACCCGTCCTTTACAGTGGCCATTAGGCAGGATTATTAAGTTATATCCCGGTATGGGAAACATTTCGAGAGTCGCCCAAGTTAAAACGAGTAAAGGGCTGTTAGACCGTCCTTTATTGAAACTGTGCCCTTTGCCGGCACAATAGGCCATGATTTGCTTGTATATGATAATTTTTTTTTTTTCGTGTTGTGTTATGGGTGGGATAATTCCACTAATTTTCTTTTGTGGGTAATATAGGAATTACTATGATTGGAAAAAATATTTTTTTTTTATATTTTTTGGTGGGCGGAAAATGGTTACGATTGGTATTTACCATTTAAAAAATTTTGTATATTCGAATCTCCCGCGTTTTGACTTGCGAGTTTGAAGTCTGACGGTTGACGCGGAAGAAAGAGAGAGTCGTACTTCAACTACCGAGGTGAACGGACGTGTGCGTGATATCCGTCACCCCGTGTGTAGCGGGTACCTCCAATAAGGGCGACCACAGCCTTACATCGCTCAGCTAACTAGGAATCTGGATAGAGCAACGCAGTACCCAGCTGGGGAAGACATCCGACGCCAACCAACAAGGGGTGAGTCAACCGATGCATGATTAACCTTCGATTCTCGTGAGTCATTTGCGGTATTTGCCAATTTAGTTGGTCCTTCACAATTGGCTACAATTACTTTATTGATCGAATTGTAACCAGAGTGTTTGTTTGCACATTTCCCACTACGGATTTACCGAAAACCACTGATTAAAAGAAAAGAAAAAAGACATGTCAAAAGCCTTGTCAAGGGGGGACAGCTTTTTAACCAAAAACTACTTCTCCAAGGTAGCCCTTGCCATCCAGGGTCGTAGCCTAAAAAGTTTGGATACAAGGTGTGACCATAACATCACTAAAGCTACCAAAATGTCGCTGGTTCAATCTCTTGTGTTGTCCATATGTTTGTATGCCTCGGAAACTTGGACTGTTGAAAAGGCAGATCGAGCTCGCATAGATGCTTTTGAAATGTAGACGTGGGGGAGAATGCTGAGACTTCCTTATACCGCCCATTGGACTAACGTTTCCATACTAGACGAGC